>VWZX01008139.1:450001-954794 GCA_013399015.1 Galbula dea
GGTTGGGACCACCCACTTGGTAAGTGCGGGAAGGTTGAGATCACCTGCCTAGGTGGGGGGAGGTTGGACCACGTATTTGGGGAGAAAGGGGGGGCGTTGGGTGGGATCAGCTACTTAGAGAGGGGGCAACCGGTGGGGACATGGGCCAGGTGTGTTAGGATCTCCCATTTTGGGGGAAATGGATGGGTTCACATGCTTGGGGAGACAGGAGACATTGGCAGGACAACTGACTCATTTTGGGGAGGAAAAATGGGACCACCTGCCCAGTGTGGTGGGTTGGGCCATGTATAAGGGGTGCTGGACCCCTTTTTGGGCAGTGGAGGTAGCAGGGATGATGAAAAGTCTCCTCATTGCTGGCATCTGCCCTCCAATGGTTCCTCTTCCCTAGGAGCGAGGTGGCAACAACTCCTTCACACATGAAGCCCTCACGCTTAAGTACAAACTGGACAACCAGTTTGAGCTGGTGTTTGTGGTAAGTAACCTCCCCCTGGGTGGAGGTGCCCCAAAACCCAGAGGGAGGGAGATTGCCCCAGAAAAGAGCTGTTCATATGTGGTTTGGTTGGAATAAAAACTGGTTAAGGCTGTCCCGAAGGGATGCACCAGTGCAGGTTAGGGATTGACCTGCTGGAAAGCAGCTACACAGAGATGGACCTGGGAGTACTGGCAGACAACAAGTTACCCATGAGCTAGCAGTGTGCCCTCGTAGCCAAGAAAGCCAGTGGTCTGCTGGGGTGCATGAAGAAAACTGTGACCAACAGGTTGACCTACTGGAAAGTAGCTTCACAGAGAGGAGCTAGGAGTTTTGGTGGACAAAAATTTCAGTATGAGCCAGTAATGTGTCCTTGTGACCTAGAAGGCCAATGGTCTCTTAGGGTGCATGAAGAAGAATGTGGCCAGCAGGTGGAGGGAGGTTCTCCTCCCCTTTTCTCTGACCTAATGACACCACATCTGGAGTCCTGGGTCCAGTTCTGGGCTCTCCAGTTCAAGAGAGACAAGGAACTACTAAAGAGAGTCTCTGGGAGGAGGAAAGGCTGAGAGCCCTGGGACTGCTTAGCCTGGAGAAGAGCATCCCCAGAGGGGATCTGCTCAGTGCTGATCAGGAGCTAAAGGGTGGGGGCAAGAGGCTGGGGCCAGACTCTTTTGAGTGGTGCCCTGGGACAGGCCAAGGGGCACTGGGCACAAACTGGAACCCAGGAGGTTCTTTCCTGTGAGGGTGCAGAGCCCTAGCCCCAGCTGCTCAGAGAGGTTGTGGAGTCTCCTTGTCTGGAGAGATTCCAAATCCAGCTGAAGGTGATCCTGGGCAGCCTGCTGTGGGTGACCCTACTTTAGCATGGGGGTTGGACTACATGATTCCCAGAGGTCCCTTCTCGCCCCCATCATACTGGGATTTGGGGATTCTGTGAGGCTTTGTAGTCCCACAGAGAACAGTGGCTGACTTGGAATCAGGTTTCGTCAGTGCCGCTTGGGAAAACAGGCAGCTCATGCCTTGATAACATGAAGGTTTTGTTCCTGGCACGTTGCTTTTTTCCTACTTCATGTGTTGATGTTGGCAATCTGGGGCCCAGTGGCTTTGTAGGAGAGCTGGTGCTGGGTGGGAAATGGCAAGATGGGGATTATGCATTGGGAAAAATCACCTGGAAGTTAGTGCTGATCTGTCCTGAAACAGGGAGAACAGTTATCAGCTTGTTGCATTTTAATTGTGTAGAGCTGGAGCTTTGAGTCCCAGGACTGATGCTGGGTACGCTGGAGGGATAATGGGGATACTGGTGGGGAGAAATGCAGGGGGGCATAATGCAGACACTGGGACTGGCTGCACTGGAACATAATGGGGGCACTAAGGGTTGATGGAGGCAGTGGGGATATGCGGGGCGGGGGGCAATAAGGGACACTGGGAGGTGAGTTACAGGACTAGATTGGCTCTGGCTGGCTCTGGGATTTTGAGGCATGAGGAGGTGTGTTGTGGTCCTGTTGTTCCTGCCTCTGGAAGGGTCTCAGGGAGCTGAGTAGCCAGGCTCTGTGGGTGTCTCCTGGTCACACACTGCTGCCGTTCAGCTTATTTTAATCATCTGCGATTGGATTAAAACTCATTAAACCTCAAATAGAAGCTCTACAGTCTGCTACATCCTAATAAATCTTTTTACTTTGACCAGATCTATTTAAAAAAAAAAAAAAATGGCCAGAAAAGATTCATCCCCTTTACTTTGGGGAATATTTTAACACTGCCTTTCAGTCTGCCTGTACCTTATCTCCATAAACCCACACAACCTTTGTTGTGTACCTAAAGATAAGCCAAAGGCTTTCTGGTCTTGCACTACGTGTCCTTGTTGCTATGGAACAGTCAACCCCTTATTAGTGTTGCTTTCTAAAGCTGTGCCCCTTTTTTTCCCCTCTTTAAGAGCATATTAAATGCTTGTGAGGATGGGATAGCAAACAGAGCCTGAAGGCTGCCAAAGTTAAAGAACTCTTATTAAAGACACAAGTTTTCACTGTCTCACTAGTTAGCTGTCATGATTATATGAGCTAAAAGAGCGATGTCTTCCCACTGTGCTGCTTTGCAGGTTGGGTTTCAGAAGATCCTGACTCTAACCTATGTCGACAAGTTGATAGACGACGTTCACAAGGAGTTCCGAGACAAGTATCGCAATGAATTCCAGCAGAAGGGCACCTTGGGCATCCTAAATGGCACCTTTGACTTTAAAGACGACTTCATGCGTCTCCTCCGGTAGCAGAGTCTGATTTTTCTCTCTAGTTTCTATTTAGAGCAGAAATAGATGGCGAAAGGGTGGGCGGGGCAGAGCTGGAATTGAGGCTAACAGGTCACCTCTCCGTAGGGATGCGGAGGAGAGCAGCAAAGTCCGAGCTCCCACGGTAATGAAGACGTTTGAGCAGTCTCTCAAGTCCCAGAAGACTGTCAAGTGTATGATAGAAACCCGAGGGGAGAAACCAAAGGAGAAAGTCAAGAACAAGAAGAACAAAGGTTCCAAAAAAGAGGGTGAGTCGATGGGAGAGGTCTCTTGGTGGTGGGGAATTAATATTCCAGAGCTCTGTGTCCCAGCCTGTGCTTTCCCAGTCCTCTTGTAGCATTGAAATGCTGGTCTGAGCTCGTGTCGGGGCTGTTTCCATCAGGAACTGAAAGTGCTGCAGCACCTGGTAAAGCATCTGCGGGTGACAAGCAGCCCTCCACAGCTGGGGAGAAGGAGGAGCTGACCAAGGATGAAATCCTGCAAAAGAACCGGGAGGAATTCTTCAGGAGACACATGAGAGCTGGAGAGAAGTCCAGGTGGGTCACGAGCAGATGAACACTGTACCCATGCTTCAAATGAGCTCCTCCTGGTGTGCTTCGGCCACAGTGACCCCTGGAAGTCAGACCTGGACCTTATTTCCCTTTTCCCAATTTCCCTGCTTGCTGGAAATACTGGGATAATTGGGATAATTTAGCTTTTAATTTCTGCCTTTTTGAGTACTATGCTTTTAATTTTCACACCTTCCAAGGAGGCAATTGCTGCAGCTTCCCTGCACTGAGCAAAATGTGTTTCTGGTCTTTTATTTCAGCAAATCTCCAAAGCCTGAGGCACAGAAGGAAAAGGGGAAGAAGCCCCGAGTGTGGGATCTGGGGAACTCTAATGCCAAAGTACTCGATTACAGTAACTCTGCTACCAATGGAAGCACAGAAGCTGGTCCCGTGGAGGATTTTGACCCTGATATAGTAAGTTGGGTCACTCCGTCCGCTTTAGCATAGTGTTCTGGGATCAGCTGGGCATTGCAAACCCAGCCTGGTCTCCATGGCTGGCTGAGAAGGTATGAGAAATGGGCAATGCAGTGCCTAGCCCAGAAGGGATCTTTTGTCTAGCTGCAGCAGCTGCTGGTGCTGTTAGATGGGGTCAGAACTGCCTCTCCTGATGATGTAACTTGTCACTTCCCTGTGACAGTGAAAGTTTGCAGGGGGGAGGAGAGTAAGTGGTTGCCCATGACACTAATTGGGAGGAGCTGTTGACTCCCTCGAAGGCAGAGAGGCCCTGCAGAGAGATCTGGATACATTTGAGGGCTGGGCAGCCACCAACCATATGAAGTTTAAGGACAAGTGCCAGATTTTGCACCTGGGGCAGGGCAACACACAGACAGGGAAATGAGAGGCTGGAGAGCAGCCCTGCGGAGAGGAATCTGGGGGTTCTGGTTTATGGCAAGTTGAACATGATTCAATTGAAATTCAATCGTTTGGCTGCAAGCAGTGTGCCCTGGCAGTCAAAAGGGCTGACCGTGTCCTGGGGTGCATCAAGAACTGCATTGCAGCCGGACAAGGGAGGTGACAGTCCCACTCCACTCTGTGCTGGTGAGGCATCACCATTGTGTGCAGTTTTGTGTGCAGTTTTGGGCACCACAATGTAAGAATGATATTTAAACTGTTGGAGATCATCCAAAGGAGAGCCATGAAGATGGTGAAGGATCTAGAGGGGAAGCTGTGTGAGGAACAGCTAAAGTCACTTGGTTTGTTTAGTCTGGAGAAGAGAAGACTGAGGGGAGACTTCGTTGTGGTCTACAGCTTCACCACGAGGGGAAGCAGAGGGCCCGGAGCTGATCTCTCTGGTTACCAGAAATAGGAAATGAGGGAATGACATGAAGCTGTACCAGGATAGGTTTAGGTTGGATATTAGGAAAAGGTTCTTCACCCAGAGGGTGGTGGAGCACTGGAACAGGCTCCCTAGGGAAGCAGTCATGACCCCAAGCCTGACAGAATTCAAGAAGCATCTGGACAATGCACTTAGACACATGGTGTGATTTTTGGGGTTGTCCTGTGCATAGATAGGAGTTGGAGTTGATGATCATGGTGGGTCCCTTCCAACTCAGGACATTCTGTGTGATTCTATGATTGCCAGTTTTCAGGGAGCATCTTTTCACCCCTCGTAGGCCCTGGGGGATCGAAATCGGGAGCCTGGCCGCCTCTATGACCTTGAGTATGAGAGTGATGAAGAAGTTGAAGAGGAGAAAGTTATTCAGAACCCTTCAAAACCCAGGTAGATGCTCCTGCAGCTGCATGCTTCTTGGTTTTTCTTTTCTAACTCATCTTCCAGTCTAACCAGTAACACAGTTGAGGACAAACTGGTGTCACTGTCAGCTGCTCGGTGGTCTCTTCTTGCGTTTGGCCATTGTGCACCCTGTGCAACTTGTGCCTGAAAGTAACTCCTCTGCTTTTCCACAGCAAAAAGAAGAGTGGCCTGGGGGGCATGTTTGGCATGCTGAAAGGCCTGGTGGGCTCCAAGAGCTTGACAAGGGAGGACATGGACCCTGTATTGGAGAAGATGAAGGATCACTTGATTGGTATGTCTGGATCCACTGTGAGTGGGTTAGTTTGAGGTGGTTCCTTGCATAGGCCCCAATGTGGGATAGTACCCATGGTTTGGGCTGTTCTTGCCCACAGGAACTGTGGTGGGTTCCTGTCTGAACTCTGGGACAAGCGCATCAAAAAAGGGGCAATGGTCTCATCTGGTGGAGATCCATCCTTGCCTTGGTGCTGATGTGGAACCTCCTCAGCAGCACTAACTCCCCTCTCTCTCTTGCCTCTTTCTCAAAGCTAAAAATGTGGCAGCTGAGATTGCCGTCCAGCTCTGTGAGTCGGTGGCTAAGAAACTGGAAGGGAAGGTGATGGGAACCTTCACCAGTAAGTGGCCACGTGGCCTCCTCCTTGTGGTTTGGGGGTCTGGAGTGTTCCCCAGGCATGACTGCTTCTCTTTACATCTCCTTCTTCCCAGCGGTGACCTCAACAGTGAAGCAGGCCCTGCAGGAGGCCCTTGTACAGATACTGCAGCCCCAGCGCCGCGTGGACGTCCTCCGTGATGTCATGGATGCCCAGCGCCATCGCCGACCCTATGTGGTCACTTTCTGTGGTGTCAATGGTGTCGGGAAGTCCACCAACCTGGCCAAGGTAGGACACAATCCTCTTGGCAAATTGGGATGAGGTCAGACTGTGGCTGCTAACAGGTTTTTGTGATCTGTTGCCACCTGCAGATCTCGTTCTGGCTCATCGAGAATGGTTTCAGTGTCCTTATTGCTGCTTGTGACACCTTCCGTGCGGGAGCGGTGGAGCAGCTTCGCACCCACACCCGTCGCCTCAATGCCCTGCACCCTCCAGAGAGCCATGGGGGGAGGACCATGGTGCAGCTCTACGAGAAGGGCTATGGCAAGGACGCTGCTGGGATTGCCATGGAGGCCATCTCCTATGGTAGGTGGAAAACTGGTGGCAGAACGTGCTGTTTTGGGGGAGTGTCCTGCTTAACATTGCCTCTTTGTCTCCCCAGCTCGGAACCAGGGCTTTGATGTGGTCCTGGTGGACACAGCAGGTCGCATGCAGGACAATGCTCCTTTGATGACTGCGCTGGCCAAACTCATCGCTGTCAACGCTCCTGACTTGGTCCTGTTTGTTGGGGAAGCCCTGGTGGGAAATGAGGCTGTGGATCAGCTGGTGAGTGTTGAGGTTTGGTTCCTGAAAGATTGAGGGGGAAAATACTCTGTTTCTGTAGGTTTCATTGGAGATTTGGACAGTGGCAGCATCACAAATATGTTTCTCTGATGTATTTTCTCCCTTAGGTCAAGTTCAACAAGGCCCTGGCTGATCACTCCATGGCCCAGACGCCGCGGCTCATTGATGGGATTGTCCTCACCAAGTTTGATACCATCGATGACAAGGTAAGGAGGCTATTGAGACTCCATGGGGAGCTTCCTGCTGGGGAGAGAAGGGGAGTTGTCAAACATGGGGCACTTCTGCAACTTCTGTGCTGTCCCAGTAGCTGTCCCCTGCCCTACTCTTGCATTTAAGTATTGAATACAGATACAGAAAGTAGGAGGAGATTGAGCATGTGAGCTTTCCCATGCATTTCCTGGAGGGGGTGGCCCTGGATTTGCAGGCTAACAGTGCTTGGTGTCCTTGGCAGGTTGGTGCCGCCATCTCCATGACCTACATCACGAGCAAGCCCATCGTTTTCGTTGGTACTGGACAAACTTACTGTGATCTGCGAAGCCTTAATGCCAAGGCTGTGGTCGCAGCGCTCATGAAGGCCTAAAACCCCACCAAATGGCTGTTTGCAGATGTCCAAGAAGAACATGCTTTACCCCAACACTGACTTAGTCTTTCCCGTGTAGTGCAGAACACAATGAAGGGGTGCTTGCACGAGGGGTACTTTTTCTGGATAAAACCACTTTTGTCCAGCAAAAAGCCCTTCCCCTGGGTTCCTTCATTGTGTTTCAAGTGATGCAGGCTCCCTCGCAGGGAGGCTGAAGCCAGAGCTTTGTATTTTTCATGCTGCACGGGGTGGGGTGGGCAGTGCAAGTACCTGCTAGGCTTTTGGTTGGGGGGGCTTGAAGGCGGTTTTTTGAGCTGCTTTTGATTTTTAGATCAGTATAGGGAGCGACTTTTGGCAGGGGCGAGCAGGATCGACACTGCTTAGCCGCAGCGGTAGAAGATCTAGCTGCTAAGGTCACTGCTAGCAGCTGATAGACCAAAAATGGGAGATGCTAAATTGCCTTAAGGTCCTTGTCTCTATTGTCGTTGGGACCCTGGAGCAGTATTTGGGCAGGAGCTGGAGAGCTGCAGCAGCTTGATCTGAAGGAAAGAAGGCGGCGTGCCCCTGCCTGGCTCCTGCCTGCTGGCCTCAGTGTTATTTGCTAGTAAAAAGGATTAAAACAAACAATTAATACTGGAAGGTAATGGTGGCTGCTTGCTGCTTTCCTGCACCCTTTCCCCCCCTTCGAGTGCCTCTTGATCCTGGTCTGAAGTGCTACACTGAATAATACAAAACTCTCCTATGATGTCTTGTAGCTCTGTATTGCAGATGTGCTCTAGTGCAATAAATCGAATGCTGTCTGCTAAGAGACATAATTTATATTAAATAAACTTCATAATTTGTTCTCTGTGTATAACTAACTTGTCTCCAGCCAGGACCTATTTCCTCCTTTTTTGGGGGGAGACAAACTCCTGCCTGTGTGAGGTGTTTGCAAATCACACACCAGTCAAAAGTTAAGTGAACAGGCCTTTAATAGGAGCTTCAACATACAAAATACTGTACAGTATAAAGACAAGGCTAGAAAACTAGAGCTTCAAGGAAAAAACAAAAAAACAGCTTAAGTTTCATGGTTTTAATTGAAAGTACAGAATACAAAAGCGCTAAATATGAGATTAGATGGAGGCTGCAGCTCCTGTGGGGAGACAACATTCCCCAGGTGTCTGCAACCTCAATAAAAAGATGACTAGTACGTTGGACCAAGTGTCTCTCCGAGGAGCCTCTGCCTCAAGTCTGCTGTGTCCTGGCTCAGTGTGGTTCTGGGCTTCAAGATTGACTTAACTCATGCAAAGCTGCTGGCTCTGGGTTAAGCCTGTCCTGGCACAGGTCCTGGAGACAGTCAGATGCTCAAGTGCTGCATCCTGCAGGGAAGCAAAGGCTCTTGAGAGATGCTGCTGGGCTCAGCGGTGTTGTGAGCAGCTCTGGAGAGGCTGGCTTTTTGTCTGAGTGTGGGCAGCAGCAGAGCCATTCAGCTGTTGTCCTTCCTTCAGCACACCTAGGAGAAAGCAGAGAGCAATGGCGGGGTGGAAAGGTGTGAACAACCAGTGTTCTAAGTGTGTGTGGTAGTTTCACACAACAGGCTTTCCTAGCTGGGTTTAACACATGTGCCAATGAGGCTCTGGCAAGCAAACTAGTTTCTTTTCCCCATTTTTATGGTTTCTGAGGGAGTTCACTGGTATGGTGAAGTTCAGGCCGAGTAGCACGAATGTCAGTGGGGCTGAAATGCCCTTTCATGGGGAAGGGAATAAAAACTGCATCTGCACCTGAAAAATGTTTGGACGTGTGGGACACAGTAGAGCTGTTTATATGAGTATTAGCACTGCCCACACTCCAAAGCTCATGGTGACAGTCAAGGGCCATATCGCGTACGCCAAGGCCAACAGCATCCTGGCTTGGATCAGCAATAGTGTGGCCAGCAGAACTGGGGCAGGGATCATTCTCCTGTACTGGGCATTGGTGAGGCCACACCTCAAATACTGGGTTTAGTTTTGGGTGCCTCATTGCATTAAGGACATTTGAGACGCTGGAGTGTGTCCAGAGAAGGACAGTGAAGCCGTTGAAGTGTCTAGAGCACAAGTATTGTGAGAAGCAGCTGAGAGAACTGGGGTTGTTTAGCCTGGAGAAGAGGAGGCTCAAGAGAGACTACCTAGCTCTCTACAACTCCCTGAAAGGAGGCTTGAGGTGGAGGTGGGTCTATTCTCCCAAGGAACAAGTGACAGGAGAAGAAGAAATAGCTTCAAGTTGTGCCAGTGGAGAGTTAGGTTGGACATGAGGTACAATTTCTTTCCCCAAAGGATTGTCAAGACTTGGCACAGGCTCAGGGCCGTGGTGGAGTTACTATCCCTGGAGGGACTGAAAAGACATGTAGATGTGGTGCTGATGGCCATGGCTTACTGGTGACCTGGCAGTCCTAGGTTAACGGTTGGACTCAATGAACTTAAAGGTCTTCCTTTAAGGTTGGTTCTTTCAATCAAAACGATTCTGTGATTCTGAGGTAAGTGTGGACACAGTGAGTACACAGGCAGCCATCCTGCCCAGCCCGTAAGCCTCGTACCTGTTCTGCCATGCATAGCGATCTCACTTGTCAGCCTCTCAAAGTACTCAGGCAAGTCTGTGTATTCATCTCCATAAGAAATCACTTTAATCCCTTTATCCAGCATATTCTCACGAAGCTTCCTGAACTCTTCCACATCTCCCCTCCGTACGAGCATGAAGTGCTCCAGGTCTGACTTGTGCTTCACAGCCTCTAAAAACAGGGCCTGAAATGTGGTGTCATCAACAGTCCAACCACAGCCCAAGAACAGGAATGACTTATTTTCATACAGCTTCTGAATCTCTTGCTTTAAAAAATGGAAAGACATTCTTAGTCAGGCAATTTTATCTTCACACAGCACAAAAGACAGCACCTGCCTAACCTGGAGAAGAGCAGACTGAGAGGGGATCTTCTCAATGCTCAGCAATATCTAATGGGGAGGGCAAGAGGAAGGGGTCAGACTCTTTTCAGTGGTGCCCAGTGACAGGATGAGGGCAACTTGGGTCCCAGGGCTCTCAGCCTTTCCTCCTCAGAGAGATGCTCTAGTCCCCTCTGCAATTTTAGCCTCTGCTGAACTTTCTCCAGTGGTTCCTTATCTCTCTTGAACTGGGGAGCCTAGAACTGGACTCAAGACTGCAGATGTGGCCTCACAGAGTAGAGAGTGGGGCAGAACGTCCCTTGGCCTGCTGGTCACACTGTTCTTCATACACCCCAGGAGACCATTGGCCTTCTTGGCCACAAGGACACATTGCTGGCTCATGGACAACCTGCTGTCCACCAGCACTCCCAGGTCCTTCTCCACAGAGGTGCTTTCTAGCAGATCAACCTCTAACCTTTCCTGGTCCATGAGGTTACTCCTACCCGGGTGCAAGACCCTACCCTTGCCCTTGTAGAACTTTATGAGGCTCCTCTCTCCCAGCTCTCAGGCCTGTCCAGGTCTCTCTGAATGGCAGCAGAACCTTCCATATGTATAATGTATGGTACCCTGCAGAAAGAAGGGAGAGCTGCCTCACCATGACCTCGGTGTTGCGCAGCACATTCTGGTAGCCAGCTGGATGGAGCACTATTCCGCTGGGGTTGGTGTAAACACCATGGATGTGCAGGACACTGAGCTTCCTCTTCTCCTGTGCCCACTCCAGTACCTGTGCAAAATAAACCCCTCCAGATATGTTAGCAAGTGCTTTGTGCTTGCTTAAAAATGCTGTTAAAAATACCATTTTGGTGAAGCATTTTGAAGAGGCAGTTTCTTCCTCATCTTCTCATCATGAATCCATCAGCCTACGTCCTTGAGGCCCACACCTACAGCTTACAGCACTTGTTTGGGTCAACACTTCAGCTAAACAGTGAATGTCATGGGAAGAGACCAAACTAATATACTGGACTCAGCAAAAAGAGGGGAAAAACTCGTTTCTCAAACCTTCAAAGTTTTACTTCTTGGCCCCTCTAGGCTCTAGGAAACTCTGAGGGAGCTCAACAGCTGACCTTCACTCCAGCAAGCCAGTTCCAAGGCTCTCAGTTTACTCCTGCAGACCTGAGCTCATTTAAGCTTGCAATAATTAGAATGCTTATTTGTAACTCTGTAAGTACTTCCAGCCATGTAGATTAAGAGGTCATGTAGGAAACATGAAGTGCAGAAAGGAGTCAGAATGGAAAGAGATCAAGTACTGCACAGCACCTATATGTGTTTCACACGCAAAAAGAAGGACGTGATGCTAGTAAAACCCACAGTGGAAAGATGAGATGGGCAGGTGGTGAAGAGTTTCAGGGTCTGATTTTCTGCCTGACTGGGGCAGAAGAAGGAGGGAAGCTTGTGCGAAGTAAGCAGCTATGAATCTGAGAGCAGAGCAGAAGAAGCAGGAGCACGAAAGTAAGCCAGCAGGAGCCAGCCAGTAGTCTCAGAAAGAAGACACAGGAGAAGGGGGAAGCCTTGAAGGCTGCAGCCCTGAAGACACTCTGTGATGAAAAGCACTCTGCAGCCTGTTACAAAAATAGGTCAGTTTTGTGTCTTGCAAGGAACTTCTTGTGTCCCTTAGAAATGCCTTATGTGGAAGTGAGGCTTGTGGTGCCTCAGCAAGGCAAAGCCACAAGCTTCAGGGACAAGGATCAAAGAAATAGCAGGCCTAAGGGCTCCTGAGCAATGAATGTCAGCCAGCAAGCACAGTGTTTCAGAAACAAGTATTCATCTTCATTCCTCTGCTCACTGCCCCAGTCAGAGCCTCTGCTTGGAGTTTGTCTAACATCATCTAGAATCATAGAATCACAGAATTGCTTTGGTTGGAAAAGACCTTTGAGATCATTGAGTCCAACCATTAACCCAGCACTGCCAGGTCACCACTAAACCATGGCCCTCAGCACCACATCTACACATCTCTTAAACCCTTGCAGTGATGGTGACTCCACTACTGCCCTGGGCAGCCTGGGCCAGGCCTTGACAATCCTTTTGGGGAAGAAATTGTTTCTAATGTCCAACCTAAACCTCCTCCAGCACAACTTGATGCTTTTTCCTCTTGTTCTATCATTTGTTTGTTAGGGGAAGAGACCAACCCTCACCTTGCTCCAACCTTGTTTCAGGGAGCTGTAAAGAGCTAGGAGACCAACCCGCACCTTGCTCCAACCTCGTTTCAGGGAGCTGTAGAGAGCTAGGAGGTCTCTCTTGAGCCTTCTCTTCTCCAGGCTAAACATCCTCAGTTCCCTCGGCTGCTCCTACAACACTTGTGCTCTAGACACTTCAACAGCTTCACTGCATTTCTCTGGACATGTTCCAGCACCTCAATATCCTTCTTGGAATGAGGACCCCAAAACTGAACCCAGGATTCAAGATGTGGCCTCCCCAGTGCCCAGTCCAGGAGGATGATCCCTGCCTTAGTGCTGCTGGCCACACCATTGCTGATCCATGCCAGGATGCTGTTGGCTTCTTGGCCACATGGGCACACTGCTGGCTCATTTTCAGCTGATGTTGACTCAACATCCCCAGGTCCTTTTTTGCCAGGCAGCTTTCCAGCCACTCTGCCACAAGCCTGGATTGTTCATGGGGTTGTTGTGACTGTAGCACAAAACCTGGTACTTGGCCTTATTGAACCTCATGCCATTGGCCTATGCCCATCAGGGTCCAACTAAATGTCTATGAACAGCACAATCCCCTTACACGGGGCATATCCTGCATCCACCACTATCCTGCATTGTCCTAGCTCAGGACTGACAAAAAAAAAAAAATCATTGTTTACCTTCTTTTCATCAGTCAGGTCAAGAGACTCCAGATGCTTCCCCTGGTGCGCTGCATACAGTTCCAGCAAGTTATCAAAGTTGGTGGTTAACACAAGAGCTCCATTTTCCATTAAGTGAAGCACAGACTGAAGCAGCTGCTTCCCAGAATCTTCCATTTTAGATTCCAGGTTATCAAACACCTCATACAAACAGTCTTTGAAAAAGGTGGAGCGAACAGTGCTTGTGCGCTGAGAAGGGGAGACAGATTAAGATCAGAGTCAGGCTCCTTTTAGTGCTTCATGCCAAACAACTTGATGAAAAGCTATCCACACATTTCCCAAAGACCTCTGCAAAGCTACAGGTCCTCCCTAGGAACCTGTGAGGGAAACACCCCACAGCTGGTGTCCGAGGCAGAGTCCTATCTCAGGAACCTGGCACTGTAATCACACTTGTGGTTCCTTGCAGACAGAGGAACCACTGGCAATGGGGGCACACTGCAGAACCTAATTTGGCTATTTCCAAAAGCCATGTCATGCACTCAGGGTGAGGTACCAAATATCTACGTACAGTGCGATGAGCACACTCACCGGAGACAGCTTCTGGATGAGGTCGTGGGCAACATGAACTAAGTTTTTGTCTTCATGGAGGCACTTCTGAAACTGTTTGCTCTCTTCGTCTTCCAGGAGATCAAAGTCAATAGCAGCATCCAGAAGGGCCTGGATTAACCCCTTCCAGGATTTCAGTGCTGGAACCTGGGGAGCAACTGCTGCACTGATTCCTGTCCCAATCACCAGAACAAGTTCCTGAGGCTTCTTGGCTTTGAGGCTTGGCAACAGCTTCCTGCCAGAGGAGAAAGGAGCACAGCTCACGGGTGGGATGACGTCTTGGGCCGTAGGACATGAAGACTCTGGACAAAGGGGGTGCCCTCTACCTAAATTTTGAATCATGATGTCCTTCAGGGTCCTCTGAAAAGCAAGAGGCGGAGCAGAGCAGCTCATCACCCCTTTAAGGCAGCACGCAGCCCACAATTACCAGGTAGGTAATTACAACATATTTGGCACTCGAGGTGGTTACTGGAGAAATCAATTCCACCCTGCAATACTCTTGAAACAAAGCTAAGCCAACTAAAATCTGGAATAAGGGAGGTCTTATTAAATTGTTACCAGGAAGCCAGCAGAAAAGCTGGAGACAGGGGGCAAGGTGTGGTGAGCAGTATGGAATACGTTATCAGTGGCTGTAGAGACACATACATACCCTTTATGCATCAAGACAAAGCGCATATCCGACCCTCCGCGTGGAGGAAACACAACCATGACCGCTCCTGGGTTGAACATGGTGCCACAGACAGCAGCACCATTTATCCCAGTACAAAAGGAAGGAAGCAAAGGCTTCCTCCCAGCTCTGCCCTGGAGAGGAAGGACCTTTGCCACCTTCTTGTCCCTCTGTGCTGAGACGATATTGCTGTACCAGAAATCCCTTCCCTGTTACACCTCCAGCACAGGTGGGATGCTCAAAGCCAATCTTTCGGAAGCCCAGAGGATATGAAGAGTCACATGAAAGAGCTGCGTGGATACATTCTCTCCTTCCTCCTCCTCCCCTCTTCCTTATTTTCCTAGTTTTGTACCTGTACAGAGCTTTTAACTTTGGTGTTAACTATTTATGAAGTAGAAGTGCTTCTTATCAGCCCCAGCCTAGTGCCAAGCTGCTTCTCAGTCCCAGAGGAGGAAAACAACAGCCCAGGGTGGCAGCTCACTTGGAAGGAATTTTTTTGTTTATCTAGGAACATGTGATATTTAGTGAGAAGGAGAAAGAAAACTGACACCACACAGATGGAGCTTTGCCTTCCCTCCGCTATGAAAACAGAGAAGTTAATCCTTTTCTTGAAGAGGTTTTCACTGTTAACATCAATAAATGGGGTTTAATTTTGGGACTGCAAGCCTCACCTGCAAAGAATAAATTAGTGTTCATGCTAATGAGCTAGTATAAAAACACAGCCAGAAACCCAGGGACTGAAAACCAAAATAACAAATACCTATGTCTTAATGTCCTGTGTGACATCTCTGAGAGACATTCTGTTCCCATGCTGAGAAATCCACTTGTTTCTACCTCAATATCCTAAGCAAGAAAAAAATTATCTCCAGCCTCTTTTCTGCTCTTTCCACAGTCAGTAGGTCACCCTTGAGAGCAGGGCTCCCAGACAGAAACTATTCTCCAGCCCTTCGTAACTCATAAATAAATCAGATTACTGAAGATTACTCCCTTAATGCCTTAATTTCTGAGCCTGAGCTATTGCAGCAGCCACACTACTGACCCTGGTTGGAAGGAAGTGTGGGTATGCCCCAAGTTAGCATCATGCTCAGGAGAGGACTGTAAGATGACCTGCTTATGAGCACGGGGAACCCTCCAGAGTGGAATTATTTAGTCTTTACATGCACCAAAATCATACTGATTTGAGTAGTATAGAGGAGAACCAACTCAAGTGAAGAAGCACAACCACCGCATTTGTTGTGACCCTAAGTGTGGACAGGACGAGCGCTGAGGTTAACACTGATCAAATCCACAGAGAAAATACAGTAAAAAACAGCTTTTCATGCATCCTGGCTCAGGAGTTAAAAAAAACAACAACAAAGTATGTTCTGGGCATTAAGGACTGCAGAAAAGCAGGGGGCACAGCTAGAGCCAGCTTTATCAGCTCAGCAAGTGAAGAGACTGCGGGGGCTGGGTGCCAAGTGTCAGGTTCTCTAAAGAACAATGCAAGGTTATGGGAAAAGCTTGTACCAGAAGAAATTCGTTGGAGTATAATTCAGCTTACCTGGGCTTTTTGGCAGGTGGCATTCCATCTTCCAACGTTTCTTTACCCAGGCCCACTGCAGAAGCCATCCAGTTTCTGTAGTAGACAAATCACCACTGGCAAAGTCAGCACATATATGCAACACAGTGTGGAACAGGTTTTTGTCAAGCCAGCTCTTCACAAGTGGATAAATCCTGAGGTTTTGTTATCTTTATGAGATCACCTTTGGGCTGAGAACTGCACTTTTTTGTTTCTGACCTTTGGCCCCATGGCTCTCATCCACTTCCTTAACCCCCTCGATAAAACTGTAGGGTTGTTTTGGACAAAATTGGTTTGTAATCGCCACTGGCTGCTGGCTACAAAAAGCCACTGAAAGCATTACGTTCTCGGGTGATGAGAGAAGGGTTGCTCAGCCTGCCATACATCTATGGGCAGTGGGATATGACCTTACAGCGTGAGGGAAGAAGTTCTATGTCTGAGAACTCATTCAACAGGACATAAAACACAGCAGGTGTGCCAGCATAAGGTCCTCTCCCACTCTGCTTCTCCAAATAAGACTATTAAAAAAGAAAGAATGACACCCTTACCCATTTTTTCTTGCCAATTGTAACAAAGAGTCCAGCAGAAATTCTGGTATGCAGGTTTGTGCCAAGAGGGAAACACTGTGAGAGCTGCTGGTCCAAAACCACATTTTTTTTTTTTTGCATGAGATGTATTTGTCCTACAAATGAGCTGCCTGCGACTGCTTCAGTGCAGCAAAGCAACATCACAGAAAGACTCGCAGGGCAGCTCAACCTGCTTCCCAAAACACCACTTAATACACACTGCCTATCACCTCAAATAATCAGGTTTTGGTTTATAGTGAAGCCCAGATTTTGGATAAAAGTTTCAAACACATTTAGGAAGCTCCAGCCGACTGCTGGCACCTCCTAGTTTTACACAGTGTTTGCAAGGCTGAGCCTCCTCCATCCTTCTGAACATTGTACCAATGTTTTTCCAACACACCCAACAGCACTTCAACACTGTTCTGATAATTAACCTCTGCAGCCTGATGCCTGCAACCATCAGGGCATGGAGTGAACTGTTTTGGGGAGTTCTGCTGGAAAAAACTCCCACTCCAAAGCAGGAGGCAGGAGGACCCACTGAACACATGATCAGCAATATCAAACTCGCCCCAAGTGACTCCAGCCAAGCACAGTCAGGATGGGAAACATCAAGGGGGAAAAACCCCTCTTTCTGTTTGTTTTGTTTGTTGCTGTTTTGTTTGTTTTCTTTCTATTCAGTAGGGTAAAATCTCTCATTTAGCTGATTCTTCTGGAAGAACAGGTTGAATCACAGAATTGCCAGAGTTAGAAGGGACCTTTAAGGTCATCTAGTTCCAACCCTCCTGCCTGGCAGGGACACCTTCCACTAGCCCAGGTTGCCCAGAGCCCCATCCAGCCTTGCCTTAAAAACTTCCAGGGATGGGGCTTCCACAGCCTCTCTGGGCAACCTGTTCCAGTGTCTCACCACCCTAACAGTGAACTTCCTCCTAAAATCCACCTAAATCTCCCCTCCTCTAGATCCATTTCCCCTAGTCCTATCACTACCTCACCTCCTAAAAAGCCCCTCACCAGCTTTCTTGTAGGCCCCCTTCAGGTACTGGAAGGCCACAAGAAGGTCTCCTCGGAGCCTTCTCTTCTCCAGACTGAATAACCCCAACTCTCTCTGTCTGTCCTCACAGGAGAGGTGCTCCAGTCCTCTGATCTTCTCCTGGCCGTTCTCTGTCCTTGCTCCAGCACTTCCATATCGCTCTTGTAATAGGGGCTTCAGAACTGGATGCAATATTCCATGTGGGGTCTCATGAGAGCAGAGTAGAGGGGGAGAATCACCTCCCTCAACTTGCTGGCCACACTCCTCTTGATGCAGCCCAGGATACGATTGGTCTTCTGGGCTGCAAGTGGCTCATGGTCAGCTTCTCATCCACCAGCATCCCCAAATTCCTCTCTCAGGGCTGCTCTCAAGCCAGTCTTCACCCAGCCTGTACTGGTGCTTGGGATTGCCCTGACCCAGATGTAGGACCTTGCACTTGGTCTAGTTGAACTTCATGAGGTTGGCATGGGCCTACCTCTCCAGCCTGTCCAGGTCCCTCTGGATGGCATCACTCCCCTCCAGCATGTCAACCACACCACACAGCTTGGTGTCGTTGGCAAACTTGCTGAGGGAGCACTCGATGCCACTGGCCATGTCACCGATAAAGATGTTCAATAAGACTGGTCCCCGTACTGATCCTTGAGGGACATGTCACTGGCCTCCACTTAGACATGGACCCATTGACAGCCACTCTTTGGGTGTGGCTGTTAAGCCAATTCTTTATCCACCGAGTGGTCCATCCATCAAGCCCATATTCGACCAGCTTGGAGACCAGGATGTCGTGCGGGACAGTGCCAAAGGCTTTGCTCAGGTCCAGGTACATGACATCAGTTGATCTTTCCCTGTCTATTGATGTTGTAACCTCTTCATAGAAGGCCACCAGATTGGTCAGGCACGATTCACCCTTGGTGAAGCCATGTTGATTATATCCAATCACCTCTTCATTATCCTTCTGCCTCAGCAGTGCCTCCAGGAGGGTCTGCTCCATGATCTTACCAGGCACAGAGGTGAGACTGACTGGCCTATAGTTTGCTGGATCATCCCTCTTTCCTTTTGTAAAAATGGGGGTTATGTTTCCCCTTTTCCAGTCAGTGAGGACTCACCAGACTGCCATGACTTTTGGAATACAATAGAGAGTGGCTTAGCAACCTCATTCACCAGTTCCCTCAGTACCTGTGGGTGTATCCCATCAGGTCCCATGGACGTGTGAACTTTCAGGTTCTTCAGATGGTCACGAACCTGATCTTCACTTACCACAGGCAGTTCTATCTTCCAGCCCCTGCCATTGCCTTCAGGGGTGTGGCTGGAGCCCTTGCCAGTGAACACTGAGGTGAAGAAGCTGTTGAGAGCTTCAGCCTTCTCCCTATCACCAGTTCTCCCTTTCATTTCCGAGGGGGCCCACACCTTCCTTAGTCTTCCTTTTGCCATTAATATATCTATAGAAATTTCTACTATTTCCCTTGATCTCCCTGGCTAGATTTAGTTCCCAATGAGCTTTAGCTTTTCTAACCAGTTCTCTTGATCTCCAGACAGCTTCCCTGTATGTCCCCCATTCTAGTTGTCCCTTCTTCCACTCCCTGTATAGATTCTTTTTATGGGATAGTGTGTCCAGGAGCATCTTGTTCATCCAGGCAGGTCTCCTAGCATTCTTTCCTGCCTTTCTCTTTGATGGTATACTTTGCTCCTGGACACAGAGGTGGTGATCCTTGAATGTTGACCAGCTGTCCTGGGCCCCCCTTCCCTCTAGGGCTTTGTCCCATCAGATCCCTGAAGAGATCAAAGTCTGCATACCTAAAGTCCAAGGTTGCGAGCTTAGAATATATCCTCCTAGATGCCCTGAGGATCTTGAATTCTAGTGCTTCATGGTCACTCAGCCAAGGTTGCCCCTGAGCCTTATATTGGTCACCAGCCCTTCCCTGTTAGTAAGATTAAGGTCCAGCATAGCACCTTTTCTACTTGGTTTCTCTACCATTTGGAGGAGGAAGTTGTCATTGATGCACTCCAGGAACATCCTGGATTGCTGGTGGCTTGCTGTATTGTCCCTTCGGCAGACGTCAAATGAGACATTTTCATCACTGTAGGACATGGGGAAATCGCTACGGATGCCCTTTGACTGTCTCCATGCTCAGCAGCTAATACAGAAGTAAAGCTGCACCTGAACACTAGACCTGAAAGCTTAAATTTTAAGGAAAATAAAATTTATATCGGAAGAGAGGCTCCTCCAGAACGCCCCTTCACAGACATTATATATTTATTTATATACATATTATATAAAGAAGCAAGTACAAGTTCACTGCTCATCACTAACTTTTAGCTTCTTCAAGTGCTGAGAAGGCATAATTTAGATCTCTTTAAATTAAGTGGTTTTAAGATGATACATTACAGTTTATGTTACATTGTAGTTTTATAGGTTGGACATCATGAACAATTTCTTCCCCAAAAGGATTGTCAAGGCCTGGCCCAGGCTGCCCAGGGCAGTGGTGGAGTCGTCATCCTGGAAGGGTTTAAAATCTGTGTGGATATGTTGCTGAGGGCCATGGATTAGAGGTGACTTGGCAGTGCTGGGTTAACCGTTGGACTTGATCTTGGAGGTCTTTTCCAATCTAAATGATTCTAAAACTCGTTGCATTTCAGCTAGAATAACCTGAAAGGATGTTAATGAACCATCCCTAACTGATTCCCAAACTCTATCCCTCCACGTGGGAGTCACAACTGGAGCGGGCCTGTACAGATCATCAAAACTGAACTAGAAAGGGGCAGGCTGCAGAGACATGGAAGAAAACAGTGTCTCCTCCTGCCCATGCTGACCTTACCAACACAAGACTCAGCCTCCTCAGATGCGAGTTAACATACATCAGAGGTTTTTATTTAACGTTGCCATTCTCCACGGGCTTCAGGCTCCCATCAGCTTTGTGAAAAATGAAAAGAAGTAATGCAGCAATGCCTGGAAGAAGTCTGTGTCACATCAAACTCGTGGAGGAGCCTGTGATCTCCTGACAGGCACTGAGATGTAGGGTCACTTCGGTCTGCCTAAGCCCCAGCAGACGAGGCTGTTGACCCGCCCCCACGCAGAGCAAGCTTTCCCAGAGTCTTTCTGGAAAGCAAACCGAGCCAGAAGTGCTGTCCGGAGTGGGGTGGCCTTACCTTTCCTCTCTGCTGTGCCCCCTCTACACCCTCTCTCACGCTAAACCTGAGGGAAACGCAAGAACATCCTTTTTCAGCAGGCAGGGAAGAGGACAAGGTTCCTTCTCGGGGTTAAAAAACATATAAGAAAATGGCGGGGGAGGCTCACACAGCGGCACCGCTGAAGCGAGGCCGGGTCTCAGCGTCACCTCCTCGGTACCCTCGCCCCGCTCGGGCTCACCCCTTGTACCCTCACCACCCTTGGGCAGCCCCACAGCCCCTACGGAGAGGTCAGACGACGCGCCGCTCCCCGCCGCTAGACCTCATGACTCCTAACACGGCAGCAGCCCTCTGCCCTCAGCAGATGCGCACAACCCCGACCCACCACCACCAATGGCAGCGCGCTCCCCGCTACTCACCCGGCGCCGCGCGCCCAGCCCCATGAGCATCTACTCCGCCCTGCGCAGGCGCTTGGGCACCTCGCCCCACCCCCGTGGGCAGATCCATGACCAGAGATTAGCCCTCCCCCTCCTCTCCGCCCCTCCCACTGACTCGTAGAGGAAGAGGCAGTAGGGCGACTTTTCCTCTTCAGTCTCGCGATGCTTTCACGCGATAAAGGGCGGTGGGCGCATGCGCCTGGTAGTCGTGTCCTTCTTTGGGGGAGGGGGCGGGTTGTGTATGTTAGTCAGTGTGAGGAGTTGGCGGTTTTTCAGGGCCCTTCGGTAGCTGGAGTTCGTGTCTGTAAGACAACGTCTCTGGCACCCTGAGGTGGTAAGAGCAGCGCTTCGCCTCGTCTGACTGCTGTAATGCTTTCAAGGAAGAAGGTTGGGTGTGTTTAGAGCTTTTCTGGAAGAGCAGCAGCTGTCTGGCATTCAGGGGAGATCTGTGTCACTTTATTTTGGTACCATACATGAAGTGTGTTGATGGTGAGTATATTTGGAGACAAAAAGAAGCATTTTTTTTCTCACCTGAACACCTTTTCAGGGATGCTGCTGTACTCCTGCATTGTGCTCTCCTTAGCCTCAGTCCATTTCCTAATATTCTCCACAGGCAATTGAGTAAGCCACAGACTTCCCTGTGAGTGATAGCACTGTAGCCAAAATGCACTTGTGCTGCCCCAGGCACCCAACGTGGTGCTGCTTCTGGTGGGTCCAGGCATGGCATGAATCAAGCTGTGCTTGCTTAATTACTCTGCTTCCTTTAATAATGATTATATTATAGCTAATGCAGGGTTGGAGGTTGATCTCATGGGGTAATGCCTCTGGAGGACTGGGGTTTGTATGGTGCTGTTCACCTCTGGGGCACAGTCTGGTAGCTCTCGGGTTTTCAGGTGGAGCTGACTCATGCAGGCAGGTGACTCGCCTCCTTTTGGGACATGTCGTTGGGTGGGAAGTTGATTTTTGAGGTGGTGGCAGCAGCAAAATTGCTAGTCTCGAGGTGGGAGAGTGAAATGGGTCAAGACAGGACAAGTGATGCCTGACCTGTGGTTGGCAGTTGCCTTGGGGTCCCTGTGGGCCTCAATGCCACTCAGCCTTGGGCTTTTTCCTTTGTGATTTGGCCACCAGGGGGCTGGCCAGTGGCTTCTGCTTGATTCCTGGAGGAGAGGAAGACGGTTGTGGCAGCAGGGCTGTGGGGCAAGCTCTGTGCTTCTTGGGGATTCACTGCCTTTCTGAGCATGGGCCGCTTTCATGCGCTCTGGGTTCTTCTTGCTTGCCACCCTGTGCTCCACAATGGGCTGGGGATAGTCAGTGCCCATCAAGCAGCCTGCCGGCTCCTGCATGGCTCGGGGCGCCTTCCAGGGCTCATAGATGCACTCAGTGTGGCAATCCTTGAGGATGGGGAGGTATTTCCTACAGCGAGGGGTCAGGCCACCAGGGAGGCTGCCCCTCATTTCACGCTGCTTTGGGTTTCATGCCTACTGAATGTATGCGCCATCCCGGTCTGTCTTCTTGCCAAAGGCGACAGGCGAGTAGATGCGGAAATACTGGTGGAAGAAGGCGCTGCCTGACAGCCAGAGCCAGTTGCCAGTTTTGAGAGACCAGTTGGCATCCAGCAGGAGCCCTTCAAAGACCTGTGGGACTCCACAGTGGCATGGGGACGGTGTCCTTAGTTGCCTGGTGGGTGTTGGGGGAGGTCTCCTGACATTCAGACCCTCTTCCCAGGAGACCCAGAGATCCCCATGGGTGAGGAAGCATGCAACGGCATGCCGAGCGAGGTGGATCCAGCCCTCAGTGCGCAACTGGGTCATGATGGCATCAATGAAGGGGTAGCCAGTCCGGCGCTCGTGTGGGGTGCCGGGGTTAGATGGGGCAAGGGGACATTTTTTGTGGGGTGGAGGATTTGGGGCTTATCCCTGGAGAGAAATACCTCACTCCAGGCAGAGAGGTGCTGGGGCTTGTTGTTCCAGTTGACCTGCAGACAGGTAGGGTTGCCAACTATCCGTTTGAAATTGGGGATACTGGCGCCAGCAGTGTAGAAAAACTCCCTCCAGAGGAGCTGCCTGTGGAAGGAGATAGGGCTGCGAGTGCTTCTGCTGCAGGCGAAAGCAGGATCAGTCCCTCTGGCTGGGTTGGCCCCTGTCTTCTTCAGCTGCTCTCCCACTTTTGCACGGTGGCTCACACTCTTTCCCACCCATCCAAAAAAGCTGCCTCACCCCCGGTAGACCTCGTCCAGCTGCCACCAGAAGGTGCAGACTGACAGGCAGCCGAATGTGAGGTAGGGGCTGAGGACGGTGGTGCTGGGACTCAGCAAGGTGGGCTCTGTCTCAGGCTTCTTGAAGCTGCACACCCAGGCCTGGATGTGGGACATACACTGGGGTCATGTTTTGGGATGAAGGAACGTGAAACAGCCCTGAAGTGATGGTGATGTGTGCTGAGCACTGACCGTCCTTTCCATCAGTGCGTTGAGCCGAGTGAGTGCTACTGTCTCCCCACCGGGGTAGAGGTGTGGACTCATCTTGGCAGGTTCCTGGCCCAGCTTCTCCAAGGTGAGGACTCCATAGCTGGTGTCATGGCTGGAGGTGCAGCAACCCAGGGTGCTGTGTATGGTAGGAGTGTGACACCCATCACTCCACTCCAGGGTGAACAATGAGGGAGACACTGGCCCAGCTTTCTGCTCTAC
The DNA here is from genome assembly GCA_013399015.1 of Galbula dea. Lineage (NCBI taxonomy): Eukaryota > Metazoa > Chordata > Aves > Piciformes > Galbulidae > Galbula > Galbula dea. The sequence goes on from VWZX01008139.1 coordinate 473,457, forward strand.
CCCAAAGGTCAACTGCATGCTCACCCTGAAGATCCTCCCGTGTGAGCAGGGGGGGCTCATTTCTCTAAGGGTTCAAGGGATGCCAGGAGGCTCTGCAGGTGCTTGTAGGTCAGGAGAGGCTTGCCATTGTTCAGGGCAAGGACTCTGGAGTGGGAGAGGGAACAACATGCTTGGCATTGAAGCTGGATCCTCTGCACCCTCAGGGACCAGGCACCCACCTCTGAGTGTCATAGAGGGTGTGGGACACCTTCCGGATCACCTCCACGCCGTGCCGTGTTGCCAGCTTGGTCACAACAGCGTCACGCTGTTGGCCGGAGGGTTCAGTGTCCACCTCGAAGGTCAACCGCGTTGTCCCCCAGGCATGGGAGAGGTGAGGGAACACCTCCTGGGGCAGCCCTGCACCATGAACAGCCTGCCAGGGAGCCAGGTGTGCATGGCTCAGCTTCCTACCCTCGAGAGCCCTCTGCCTGGGTTCCCCCTGGCCTCCACAAGAGCAGTTCAAGACTCACCTGGAGCCCATTTCCCAAAGGCTCCCATCCAAGGCATCAAGGAGGAAATGCTGGGCATTGGTCCCTGCCTGGCTGCTGGAGTGGTTGAGGATGAAGGCGGCTGCTGCCAGCAGTGCTGGGTTATCATGCAGGCGGAGACCTTTCTGAAACCAGTGGATAGAGCTGTGTTGCATGGCCGGGGTGTCCTGTGGGAATGTGACCTGGGAAAGGACAGATGGGAAGGGTTTTTTGGGGAGCAGAACACCTTGATTAGTAAATTTGCCTCATAAAATAAGCAGGAGTGGCAGAATTGGACACAACTATGTCTGGTTATAAAACCAGAGAGGGAAATGGGTCTGGGCTTGTTGGTGAGGGCTGGGTGCAGTGACGTGGATCTGGCCGGTGGCGGATGTGGGAGGGAGGCCCCGGGGAGGGCTTCCCAGCCCTGTGGGATCCGGCTGACTTCTCCCTGCCTGCGTTTCCGCATGCCCAGGTGGAGCCCAGACCTGCTGGCAACGGGGAAGTGTATTGGAGGGCTAAAGGAGCTCCTATGCCCTGTCCCTGAGGAAGCTGGTGGGTGCCCTTGTCCTCCCCTCCAGCCCGAGGCTTTTTTGTTGGGAACTGGCCCCTGATAGGGAAGCTATAAGGGTGGGTCCGTCTTGCCATTTGCTGTAGACCTTATTATGCTCGTGAGCGAACATGAACATCCTACTGCTTTTCCCACCTAGGTGATCCTGGAAGATCTTCCTCCTTGCCAACCGCAGGGGCTGATGCATCCCTGTTCCCTGCTCTGGTGCCAGACTCCTGCACCTCCGGTAGGCATCTTCCATGTTTCCCCCAACATCTCCCCTGCCTCCGCTACCCTGTTTATGCTTGAGCTTTTTGCTCTTACCAAGGGGTGACTCACTTGAGGGTTGTGGTTTCTGTGGGTGTACTGGGGTCTTGCTGGCATTGGCTGTGGTCCTGAGCCATTTTTGGGGTGTGAAAAAGGCTTCAGCATAGCTTGAGGCGTTTTATTTTGAAAGGGCTGATGCAAGCAGTGGGAAATGGCAGCCACGTTTCCTTCTGAGGCTTGTTCCTCCACACTGCTGTTCCTGGGTCCCCCAAACTGTGCTGGGAGCATGATGCTGAGCACATCATCATGTGTGGGTGTGGCACAGGATGGGCAGGGATGCTGGGGTAGGCATCACTGAGGGCACACAGATTCAGGCATCATCCAATCCATCTTTAGTTTGCCAGCAGCTGGTTGGTCTCCTGTGATCCTCGTTTATCCCACTTCTCCACAGGATCCTTTCCCTGCTGCTAGGAATGAGGATCTCTTCTGCCTGTTGGCTATCAGCATTGCCCGTTGCAGGTGGGTATCTATGGTAACAGGCAGGAGACCTGCTTGAGCTGCTACTTCCAGCCCTGCCTGAGGTCAAAACACTCCTTCCTGGTGCATTGTGGGGGTGTGGTTGTGAAAAAGTGCACAAGGGGTGATTTTGGGCTGCAGGTGAGCACCCCAGAGCTGTGTCCCTGGAATAAACCCTGCTGAGCTCCTGAGACCTTCCCAGGACAGTTCCTTCTCTCCTAATTTCACTTTTTATCCCTTTTTTCTGCTGGCAGGAGAAGTTTCACTCTGGCAATCAGTGACTGAGCAGTGCTATGGCTGGTGAGTCTGGGACTGGCTCATGGTGGGGTGGATAAAGCCTCCAGCTCTGTCCCTTCCATCATCAGCGTCCTCCAAACATGAGGGTCCCCATAGGCTGCTCATTGTGATGTGATCTGGGTTTTAGCAATAGCCAAGGTTTTAAGGGCTGTAAACCAGGTTTTGGGGAGTCGGGCTGAGATCCCACCATCAGGAGGCGTCCTCCTGAACCACACGAGCCCCTTTGGAAGCCCAGAGAGATGCTGAGGTCCTGCCCTTCCCAAACCTCACCATGGTCTCTCCAACTCTGCAGGCTGGTTTAGGCGGCTCCTGCACAAGTCCAAGCCTAGCTTGGTGGAAAGCAACCTCCACACCAGATGCTCTACTTCTTCCTCCTCCTCCTCCTCCTCATCCTCTGCCAAGAGCTCCAGCTCCTCTCCCAGCACAAACCTGGTCAGGTCTATCCCCTTATCCCCTGTATCACTATCAGACATCAATGCCTCGGACAGTGCACGATGGAACAAGAGCTATGATGTCTGCATCTGCCACAGTGAGGTGGACCTGGAGCTGGTGGAGGAGCTGGTGTCCTACCTGGAGGGTCAACCTGAAAGTTTCCGTTGCTTCCTTCAGCTGCGCGATGCAGCACCGGGAAGTGCGGTGGTGACAGAGCTGTGTGATGCAGTGCAGAATAGCCACTGCTGGGTCATGCTTATCACCCCTGGCTTCCTCCAGGACCCATGGTGCAAGTACCAGATGCACCAGGCATTGGCTGAAGCTCCGTTGGCCAATGGACGCACCATCCCGGTGCTGAAGGGTGTGGATCGGAAGGATTACCCCAAGGAGCTCCGAAACCTATACTACATCTACATGGCACTGAAGGAGAACAGCTTCAGGCAGATCAGGGACACAGTCATACGCTGTGAGTACAGAATCCCCAAATCCCAGCATGATGGGGGTTGGAAGGGACCTCTGGGGATCACCTAGTCCAATCCCCCTGCTCCAGCAGGGTCACCCACATTAGGTTGCCATCACCTCCATCTGGGTTTGGAATGTCTTCAGAAGGAGACTCTACAACCTCTCTGGTCAGCCTGGTCCAGGGCTTTGGCATCCTCACAGGAGAGGAGGTTTTACTCCTGTTCAGGTGGGACCTCCTGGGTTCCACTTTGTGCCTGTTACCCATTGTCCTACGCTGTGGGGTGCCAGCGAGATGTCACTCTGGGGGGCTTGAGACCATGGGCAGGGACTGGATTCTGTAAGGTGGTTTAAATAGTTGGGTTTTAACATGAATTGGTTGCTAATGGGCCTCATCTCTGCCTCCACAGACCTCCAGGAGCTGTGCCGGAGCTCCATGAGCAGGATGGAGTAGTGCTGGGAGCAAGATGTGGCCATGTCATGGCGGACTTAGAGGACAAGCCAAAGGTGCTTGGGCCTCACCTGGGAGCTGAAGATGGGAAGATCCCCACACCCTTGGGGGGCACAGCAGTGGGGAGCCAGTGATGCCACCACCATCCTGGTGGCCAAAGCCCCCTTGTTGGGGACGGCGACATCCTGCAGCAGATTTCAGGTGCTCATCATGCAAACACTAAGCTCTGATGTTCTTCAAAGGGGCGAGGACATGTCCTGGGGACTTGACCCTCAGTAAGCTGACATGGGGAGGAAGAGGAGGGACATGGTTTGGGACTATGAAAATGCAGAAATCTTTAAACTTTTGTCTTGTGGGTTTTTGTTGTCTGTGGGTCCTTCTAAGGAGCCCTCAAAATTGCGGGAGGGTTGATCCCTGACGCCTGTGTGAGCTCCACTAGGGTCGGAGGCAGCTTTTAGGCGGGGCTGGGGCCGATCCCACCATCCTCTGCGCCCCTAGGAGAGGTGGGGTGGGGAGGCCCTGCGGGGTGGCTCTAAGGGCCGTGGCGTCCCTCTGCACCCCCAGGCCGCTAGAAGGCGGCGTCCGTGCGGGGCGCCGCTCTCCTCTGTCGTGTGCGCTGCGCAGGCTCAGTGTGGTGTGGGGAGGAGCCATGGCGGACGGCGCGCGGCCGAAGAGGAAGCGGGAAGAGGAGGAGGCCGGGGCCGAGCCTCCCGACGGAGCCGGGGATGCCATCGCACCTTTCCCTTTGGCGGAGCTGCGCCTGCGGCGGGTGTTGCGGGAGTCGGCGCGGGACAAGGCCGTGTTTCTGCACGGGCAGGTACCGATGTGGGGGTGGTCCAGCCCGGCTAAGCCCGCCGCCATTTTCCCCGCTGAGGGGTGCCCACGCCCGTTGCCGGGAGGCCACGCCCCCTCCCCCCGCGGAGAGCGATACGGCACGGCAGCGGAATCTCGCCTTGGTCAACCGTCTCCCCGGCCTCGGGCCCCAGTACTTCGTTTTGCCACGAAGTCTAGCCCCAGGGTCGTTTTTCTAGCCCAAATCTGCTAAGGGATGGGACAGGAGGTGGCTGCTGTCGGCAGAGAGCTTTTTTAGAGCCTCAGGTGGTTATTCTTACTACTGTAGCTGCTGCTTTTGGCCCCATGAGCATTTGTCATGATTGGTGGGTAAAGTGGCATTGAATTGCAAGGAAGATGCTAACTCTGGGGCTGTTAGTAGAATAGGCATGTCGGTCAGACATCACAAAAGGGACACTTGTAATAACTCGATCAGTTCTATGGCTGGAGAGGCAGGAACCGTACAGTGACCTCAACTTGTGTCTCCCAGAGATGTGCATCTAGGTAGGGGAAGAAGTTTCAGACTGCTGGTTTGGTCTCAGAGTGATGGATTGTTGGTAACTGAGCTGGGCACAGAGTGAGTACGGCTTTGTGCGTGTGGCTGGGTTAGGAGCTGAAGGTGAACCTCTTTGCTCTCCTCTGCAGGTGAGGCCTTACCTGGGTCCTGTATATAAGTGGGAGTGTTTCAAAGGTGCGCTCTACCCCATGCCTCTCAAAACCAGCACGCTCGGGCCATGTCCAGATTTGGGTTGTGGTTCATCAGAGCATGGCAGCAGTGCTCTGTGTCCTAAACGTGCTAGGTTTGCTCCCTGACCATGACTCAGACCCTTATGTCTGCCTCTGCTTTCTTCACAGAATCCTAGTATGGTGGGGGTTGGAAAGGACCTCTTGTCCAGCCCTCCTGTTAAGACAGTATCACCCAGAGCAGGTTGCCCAGGGTCACCTCCAGCTGGGTTTGGAATCTATCCACACCAGGAGACTCCACAACCTCTCTGGGCAGCCTGGGACAGGGCTTTCTCGCCCTCACACCAAACAAGTTTCTCCTCCTGGTCAGGTGGAACCACCTGGGTTCCAGCTTGTGCCAACTGCTCCTTGGCCTATCACTGGGCACGGCTCAAAAAGTCTGATCCCATCTTACTCTCAGCCTTTAGATATTTGTCAATATTGAGCAGATCCCCTCTGGGGCTACTCTTCTCCAGGCTAAGCAGCCCCATGCCTCTGTCTTTCGTCCTCCCGGAGATGCTCCAGTCCTCTCAGCAACTTCATAGATTTCATTGGACTGTCTCCAGTAGCTCTCTCTCTTGAACTGGAGAGCTGAGCACTGGACCCAGGACTCCAGATATGGCCTCACAAGGGCAGAGTAGAGTGGGAGGAGAACCTCCCTCCACTTGCTGGCCATACTCTTCTTCATGCACTGCAGGAGACCATTGGCCTTCTTGGTCATGAAGGCACACTTGTGGGTCATGGTGAATTGGTGGTTAACTCTGACTCTTGACGACTACTACAGGGTCAGTGTCCCCCTGTCGACTTGCGAGTGCTTGAGATGAAATCTTTGACAAGTGTCGGTAGGAATGTTGCCATGGGTGCTGGGAGCATCCAGGGAGGTGCAGATGGTTTGAGATGTTGTCCACATCCTGTGTTTCCCACAAGTCACCTGTGTTCCCAGGTGGGGAGCAGATTCCTGCTATGTGTAAGGAAGGCAAACATATTTTATTTTCGGACGGTTGCTGGACTAGGAGGAGGTTTGTGCATGACAATTGAGGGCCTGCAAGGTAGTCCCTGGGTAAAGGTGTTCAGATCCTGGCTTCAAACCCTCCACTCAGCAGCGGATCCGTGTTTGCCAATGGCTTTATCTGTTCTTGTTGAAGGTGACCAGCCCCTCTGGAGAGGGGACAGATGCTGTAGTCATCCTGGAAAAGACTCCTTTCCAGGAGGAGACGGTTTTGGACCTGCTGAAGAAGCACACGAAGCTGCAGCTGCAGATGCGCAATGACATTTACAGCACATACCACCTCTATCCTCCCCCAGAGCTGAGTGGTGAGTGCTCTTGGCTTCACGTGGAGGGGCCTGGGGGGCATGCTGCTCACTCCATGGTTCGGCTGTGGGTCTTGGATGCTGACTGGTGTTTTCCTACTGGCTCTGGAGAGGAGGATGTGGTGAGACAGGCAACTGCTGCTTGTTGGACCTGACCATGCCAAGCTGGCTGTGGTTTGGGTGAGAGCAGCAGGCTTGGCCGAGGTGGGGACATCAGTGGGTTGTTGGTGTTCTGAATGCAACATCTTACTCCTGAGGCTTTGTCTGCTGCCTCATTTCACCTCCTTTTCCCTGTGCTTTCAGACATGTAGCTCAACTGATGAGTAACTGCCTGTTAAATGGCCATTGCCTGATAAGGCACTGGCAGATGATTGCAACTAGATTTAATGATCAGGAAGGGGTTGTGGGTCAGGAAGCTTTCCTTGTGTTTTTTTTTTTCAAGTGATGTCAATTAATCTGGTGAGGTGTTATCTCTCCCTATAAGGTTTACCTTGGAAACAATATCTGCAAAGCATACATCAGTTTCTTTGTCTCCCTGTAGTGGGCATTGGTGAGGCTGCACCTCAAATCCTGGGTTCAGTTTTGCGCCCCTCACTCCAAGAAGGACACTGAGGTGCTCCTGGAGCATTTCTAGAGGAGGGCAACAAAGCCAGTGAAGGGTCTGGAGCACAAGTGTTGTGAGGAGCAGCTGAGAGAGCTGAGTTTTTTTGGTCTAGAGAAGAGGAGGCTCAAGAGAGACCTTCTCATTCTCTCCATCTCCCTGAAAGGAGGTGGGGGTGAGGTGGGGGTTTGTCTTTTCTCCCAGGTAACAAGTGACAGGACATGAAGAAATGACTTCAAGTTGTGACAGGGGAGGTTTAGGTTGGACATTAAGTACAATTTCTTCACTTAGGAAGTGGTAAAGCCCTGGCCCAGGCTGCCTGTGTGGATGTGGTGCTAAGGGCCATGGTTTAGTGGTGACCTGGCAGTACTGGTTAATGGTTGGACTTGATCTGAAAGGTCTGTTCCAACCAAAACAATTCTGTTCTATTATTCTCTTTCTGGGATGTGAGCTTTGTTTCTGTTGCCGAATGTCACCTGACAAAGGTGATGTTTTTGAGAGGGATTTAAAAGGTAATAACCTTGAGTGCCTGGGGCAGGCTGGCACCTGGCCTCTACTTTTCAAGCCTCTCCCTGCTGATTTCATGCATCCTTGTGTTGTGAAACCCAGTGAATAGTTGAGTACAGTGAGGTGAGTGGGTTGGAGAGCTGCAGTGGAAAGCTGTCGTCCTGTGAGATGGATTCTTGTCCTGGTGGAGAGACATCCTGCCCCGGCACTGCGGTTCAGTGCTGGCATGTGTTTAAATTCTGAAGTGCAGTGATTAATTACATGTTGATGCTTCCGTAAGCACAGTGGTGACCAGACAGGTTTAACAGAGAGTGATAGCCATAAGTAAATAACTTCTAGTCCCAAATTTAACTTTTTGGGATGTTTGATCCTTCCCAAAACTGCTCCTATTTTAGTGCTGCTTCCGTGGTGTAGGAGGAAGTGCTGTCTGGCTTTGGGAGCTTGAGCTGTTGTGCAGAACTCCTCTTGCTCTTTCCAGGACTCAAAATGGGAGGTTTCAGCATTATAATGGCAGGAAAACACCATGACACGAGGGTTGTTACGTGGGAAGATGTTAAAACTGTGCTTTGTCGGCTGGAAAAGGCTCCTGTTGCCTTTGAGGCTAGCAGTGACTTGCAGTGATTCCCACGAGGTGGCATTGCAAGACTAAAATCCTCTGGGCCTTGCTCCAGCCATGCTCCTGTTTGAAGTCCTTGTAGTGCTTCACTTCAGAGCTGTGTAACTCCAGCTTTACTCTGGCAGCAACATTTTCCGATAGCAACATTTTCACCAGCGACCTGGCTGATGGCACGGAGTGGACCTCAGCCAGCTTGCTGATGGCACAGAACTGGGAGGAGTGGCTGACACCTGCCAGGCTGTGCTGCTGAGAGTTGGGGGAGAGGAACCTCAGGAAGTTCAACAAAGGAAGGGTATGGGCCTACCCCTGGGGAGGAATAACCTCATGCACCAGGACAGGTTAGGGAGTTACCTTCTGGAAAGCAGCTCCACTGAGAAGCACTTGCGTCAAGAAGTTCACCATGAGCCAGCAATGTGCCCTCATGGCCAACAGTGTCCTGGGGTGCATGAAGAAGAGTGTGGCCAGCACGTGGAGGGAGGTTCTCCTCCCCCTCTACTCTGCCCTTGTAAGGCCACATCTGGAGTCCTGTGTCCAGTTCTGGGCTCCCCACTTCAAGAGAGACAGGGAGCTATTGGAGAGAGTCCAGCAGAGGCTAGGAAGATTCTGAGAGGACTGGAGCATGTCTGGGAGGAGGAAAGGCTGAGAGCCCTGAGGCTGCTTAGCCTGGAGAAGAGCAGACCCAGAGGGGATCTGCTCAGTGCTGATCAAGGGCTGAAGGGTGGGGACAAGAGGCTGGGGCCAGACTCTTTGGAGTGGTGCCCACTGACAGGGTAAGGTTTATGCAAGATACAAGCACTTGACTATGCTGAAAATGCTGTTACGGTTCACTGGTCTCTGTCAGTGCTGTGCTGGACCCTTGTTTTTTCTGCAGCAAAACCATGTGAATCTGTCTTCTCATTCTTATGGGCTTTTGTCAAACTAAATCCTCACTCAGATTGCTTCTGTTTGTGTCCTCTGTGCTGTGTCTCTGCCCTGTGTAGCCACACTGTTCATTTTACATAAGGCTGGACCAAACCTGCTGTGCTGTCAGATGAGTGTTCACGCCTCCACTCTTACACGTTTGAATGGGGACAAAGCCTCTTGCTTCCTTTCACTGAAGTTTTCTCTTTAATTCCTTTGAAAAATGCCGTTAAAAGGCAAATTTTGCAGAAACATTAGGCAGTAGTGTATCTTTCCTTCCTAGCCCTCTCCTTGAATCACTGTGCCTGGTCTGGATGCTGAGCAGGAGATTAGGGAGGGGATGTGGGGGAAATTCAGCCTCAAAGAGCTGTTTTTGCAGGCAGTTCGCTGGGCAGCTGAGATAGTACTGGAGGAAGCTGTTGCGTGTTATCAGGAGGGGAAAGAAATTGCCCTTTTGAGCTGAGTCATGGCCTGAGGAGGGAGTCAAGGAGAGGAATGCAGCTCATAAACCTAAAACAAAGGAGAAAATTCCTGTAAGGCTGCAGACAACGTTGGAGCTTGTAAGAAACCCTCTGATGTTGTGGCTGTGTGGAGACCCAGTGAGCCCTTGCACAGGGTCTGCCTCAGCCTCTTGGTTGCGTGGTTAGAGAGATACAGGGCGTTAGCTTGTGGTGCTTGCAGGTTTACACCTGGTTAACCTTGATGCCGTAAGAGTATTTTGCCAGAAAGGTCAAACTTAGCATTTAAGCAGTTCCTCTGAAAGATTCTGGGTTGTGGTGTCATACAGAAGAGGAATTCACCCTGGGGATTTCGCAGCATCTTGGTCAGCTGAGCCCCCTGACACTTGGCTTTCACTTTCTGAACGAAAGATAAACCTCCAGCCCTCAGCAATCATGACCGAAGGTGAGTTGTAACATTGGGTACTTTGTGTTGCCTCTGAGTCCCTCCGCTTTTTCAGCAGCTTTTTCAATTTCTCGATGCTGCTTTTGTGGTCTGAAGTCCCCTGGGGGTTTTAATTCTGCTGGAGTTTCTTGGTAGCTGAAAGTAGGTGTGTCTCTTCACCCTGCCTCCTTGTTTTGGTGAGTTGGGTGCTGCTCCCTCCAGTCATGCTAATGGACCCTGTGTGATGAAGGCTTGGTCTGTCTTGGTAAGAGAGCCTGTGGGGCTGGGCCAGTCACTTTGTGTGATGAAGGCAGAGAAAGGGAGGCTGAAAGGAGCTTATTACCTGAGCGAATGACTCCCCTCTGTCCTAGGGAGAGGAACTTCACTGTGCCGCTCTTTAAGCAGGAGGCTTTTAGGGCATGGAGCACACTAGTGTAAAGAGGACAATGGTCAGAGAGAGGACCTCGTCTGTGTCTTGCTCAGCTCATTCATTTTACTGAGTGCTGGGAGAGACATATCAAGGCTAAAATGGGAAATACCATTTGTGCACCAGCTTCATAACAGTCAGAGTTCATCTGAAGGGCAGCTCAGAACCACCTGAGTAATGAGAAGATTTGTGGGGGAGTTTGTGAGAAGGAGTGGTGTCAGCATGCCCTCTGAGCCCAACTGCCCTGCACTGGTAGAGGCAAGCGTGCAGAACTTATTTTAAGGCCAGTTGGTGGCTGTTGCCTACCCTTGAGGCAGGTTGTGCCTAGAGGTGTGAGACACTAACAGAGAAAACCCCAGCTCTGGGGTTCTCCCTGCTTTTACAGCAGGGGAAAGATTTTTCTGCTGCCAAAGGTTCTATTTGTAAAAGCCAGGTGGTTCAATTGACACATTCCCTGATAACATCCAGCTCCTGATGGTGGTTATACACGTTTAGAAAGGAGAGCTGTTTGTTTCCAGCGAAAAGCATCTTCCTCTTGCCTGGCTGCTGAGGGATGTCGTGTTTCACAGCACTGAAGCATAACTTAAGGGCCCTTATCAGTCCTTTAAAGAGTCTTTACTTGCTGGGCACAGCTCATCCTTGTGTTGCAGGCTGAGGCTTATTACAAACCTCTTAAAAGAAGCACATCAGGAGACTCTTTGTAGGAGAAATGGGAGAGGAAAAGGAAAGTATTTGGTCATGGAGGAAGTGATACCTATCCCTGCCTTCCTGAGCCCAAGAAGTGTCTAGTTCCAAGCAGTGAGGAGCTGGAGAAACTTGCAGGAGCTACACTGGGATCGCTGGTTCCTCTCCTGAAATTTCCACACTCTGAAGAAAACTCTCTGGATTTACACTTAAATTAAAAAACTGGAGCCTGAAGCAGTGGGTGGGAGCATGTGTGGGGTGGTTTGGAGGATGGTGGGAGATGTCATGGTGCTTTGCTCTGGTTTTTGGGTGTTGGTGACCTCTAGACTTCTTCCTCTTGGCTATGGCTGTTGCACCCAGAGCTCACCAAATTCCCCTCAGATGAGAACCAGGGGCCAGGCAGCCTTGGCAGCATGCTTGGCTTGCCCTGGCATGCACTGGCCTCAGAGACTGCAAGCTCCTGCAAGCTTTATTCTTTTTGTGCTCTTATTTCATTCAATAAGGAGAGATCCAGCTATCCAAGGCAAAACCACAGTTGTACCTGGCTTGAGGTGGGTTAAAATTGGTTTGAATTATGTTAGTACAGCAGGGGAAGGGGAGGGTTGTGCATTGTTGTGTTTAGTTAGGGCTGCATGGAGGGAGATAACCTGACGATGGGAAAACAGTGCAGGGCTGTATGAAGACTTGCAGAGGGACAGAAAACTCACAAGAGAGCAGAATGTGACTTTCTGCTGTTTCCTGGGCTAGGCACCCTCCTGCACCTAAAGGTTGAGTCCATTAGGCAGGTTATAAGCTAAAGCTCAGCTTCCTACTAGCCAAGGGAGGAAAAAGCTCCCCTGCCCAGAAGCAGGAACAGGTTCTTCTTGCCCTGTGTGCTTCTCTTGACTCCCCAGCATGTTTAAATTGATTTAAAACCAAACTGCAGTCACCCATTTGAATGGTAGGATGGGCGAAGTGAGCACAAGGCATCTCAGCAGCTCACCTTGGCCTCTTCTTGCTGGTTGCATCAGTTTGAAGTTTGATGTGCCAAGCTGGAGGGACAGCACAGCATGAAAGAGGACAAGGCATCACCAGTGAGCTTGGAGTGTACTTTACTCCATTCAAGAGCTCTCTGCCTCCCTCCCATCTGTGACACGTAGCTGTCCTGTGCTGTAGGGAGCACAGGGTAATGTGTTTCATCCTCTCCTCCTGGTGACAGCCTTTTTTCTACAAGCTCTCCAAACTGAGCTGTGGTTTTCATTTTGTGTGGGTTTTTTTGTTTTGTTTTTGTTTTGGGTTGCTTTTTTTGCTTTCCCCTCTCCTTCTTTGTAGCAGGAGAGGGGAGAGGTTTTGTTTCTGGTGAGAACTTACTACTTTCATGGGTATAGTGTTTCTCCTCAAACACTCTCTGAGTGAGCTGCCTGATTAGTTGTTCTGTACCATTGCAGAACCTCTGCCTCCTGCACATCCAGGAGCAATTAAACATTTTTTTTTTATATCCTCCAGTTAATTGATGGTCAGTCCTGACTTCCGGAACAAACCACAGGTGTTCTGTGGCATCCCTGGGCTGGTGTTCAGGAACATGCCGGCTGATGTGACTCAGACGTGAGCAAAGACAATCCCTGACCCAAACCCAGATTGCTTCCCCCATTTCCAGGCCAGGGCAGGTTTCGGCTGCCCCACGGCATACGTGAAGCTTTAATTCCTGTGGAGCCTGCCAAGAGCAGGGAAGCTTTTCACAGGGAGTGTGAACACGGCTGGGTGCCAGCAATGGAAAGATTTTGTGGCGAGCCCAGTCTCGCTGTGGATGTTTCCAGCCTTTGCCAGGACTTTGCATCCCGTGCACAGGCTCTTGATGATAGTCAGGCTCTGAAAATGTATGAAACAGCGTCTCTGGCCAGACTGATTTACGCTAATTAGCGTTGCTGGGGCATTTTGGAGTTGATGAGACCTCTAGAAGGGAAATATAATCATTAGCAAACCACAGCCTCTCCCCCATCTCTTCTTCCAGACATCTGCTGCTCAACCACAGCTGCACATTAAGGATTTCTCTGATGTCACACGAGGCTTTAGAGTATCCTAAGTGGCTCTTCTCACCTCCCAAACTGCAGAGGTGCTGGGGGATCCTCTGCAAACAGCCAGTGTTAGCACCACACTAGCACAGAGAGGTTTCTGCTGCAGTCCCTGCGCCTCTTTTGGGGTACAAAATCAAGATGTGGAAGTCTCAGCCAGAGACTGGATTTGGTGTTCTATCTTCTGCATTTTTACTTTCTCCCCAGTGCTTTGTTAGTCTTTTTAAGTGAGGCGTGGAGGAGCTACAGCCTTTTTTGCTATTGCATCATCCTGCTAAAAGTGCTAATCAAGTCCTGGAAAACAACTGTTAGAACATGTGTATGGTGGGAATCAGACCAGACTGCCCTTGTGGTTTGCATTTTCATATTTCATGTTACCAGCATTTTCCTGTGGACTTTGTTAAGCTAGTTTTGGCATGAAATTAAAAGGAAGAATCTCACAGCTTCAAAAAAAACCAACCCAGAAAACTAGAAAACTAAGGGGGGAAAAAACCCAAGCCCACCCTAAATCCTGGCTTAAGGAACAAATAGATATTTATTTTCAGTGCCTGGCTAGCATATCTATGCTAGCATATCTGTATAGAAAGCATGAAGCATGACTGTCTGGTGCCCTGGTGAGTGTGCAGCCCATGTTTCTTGGGACAGTGGCAGACCTTGAGCACAAACTGCAGTGTTTGCAGTGCCCCAGCTGCTTGCTTTGGTTTGATCTGCTCAGGGTTTGTCCAGGCTCACTGGGTTTTCCTCTTGCATTAAGTTCTCTAGCAGCTCTATTACCTGGGATGCAGAGGCACTGCCCCTGCCCTTGGAGCTCTGTATCACCGTCTCTAATCTCATCCAAAGAGGGATATTTTCTAAGTGTTTTACTGCTGTAGGTAAGATTTACAGCAAGGTCAGACTGCCAGATTGACTTCTTCAGTGCCACGAAAATAATGCAGCAAAGGTTTAATCTCCAGGTAAACAGATACTGGTTTCCTTTTGCTAAACAGCTGAAGACACTTTGTTTGTCAGCTGGCTCAGGGGAATCACCTCAGCTTGTCCTGGGCTCTTAACCCATCAGCCTGTTGTTTGCTCTGGATCTGTCCCTGTGTCTTTGCTTCCAGCGCTCTGGACTGGAGGCTGAACATCCTGAGGGCTGAGAGCTCTGGGAAGGAGCAGCTTCTCATGCTGGTCCTGCTGCTTGCAGCTTGTGCTGTGTCTGGTTTCATGGCTGGAGGAATTTGCTGGGTGCTCACTCGAGAGCATCCTGAGAGCTTCAGATTTAAGTCTTTGCCCCTGGGGTCATGTTTCTGTCCTGGTTGTTGACTGCACATCAACTCTTCCCTGTGAGCACCAGCTCTGCCCTGATGTTGCTGATATGCCTGAAGGAGTGAGTGTGGGAAAAAGCTGCTTTCAGACAGTAAATTTTTCCACCTGAACTGGAAAGACAGGCCCTGGCTGTGTTGTTGGCTTATCCTTCCTTAAGAGAAGCCAGGGCAGCCTGGGAAGTTAAAGCACCTGTCCTTCTCCCCTACCCCGCTCTTTTAGTGGTATCTTCTTAAAATGCGTTAGTGTGGCATTTATTGGAAGGGAAAGCAGCTTTATTGAGGACGGAAGGAAGTAATGTGGGTTCTGTCTGTGACAGTAACTGATTAAGCATGTCTGTTTCTAGAGATAAAAACCACAGTGGTGTACCCTGCCACAGAGAAGCACATTCAGAAATACCTCCGGCAAGAAGTGCACCTCCTCCGTGAGTCCTGGGAGGATTACAAGAACATAACGCTGCCCTTCATCCAGTCCCAGAGCTTCAGCATCCAGGTATGGGTACCCCTTGTTCCCCTCTGTGGAGATATAGATGTCTCTGGTCTCCTTCAACATGCTGGGCTGTCAAATCTCCTCCCAATCCCAGGTTGGAGGCAGAAAAGTTGAGAGTGCCCTGCCTCTGTCTCCCTGTTGGTTGTTCTGTCAGTGTGTGGTATTTCACCATCTCATCTGACTGGGCAACCTCTTCTTAAACACAGATTTGGCTAGACTGGATTGATAGGCCGAGGCCAATGGGTTGAGGTTCAACAAAGCCAAGTCCTGGGTCCTGCACTTGGATCACAACAACCCCATGAACGCTCCAGGCTTGGAGCAGAGTGACTGGAAAGCTGCCCAACGGAAAAGGACCTGTGTGGATTGGTCAACAGAGGCTGAAGATGAGCCAGCAATGTGTGCAGGTGGCCAACAGCATCCTGACTTGGATCAGCAGTATTGTGGCCAGCAGGTCTAAGGGCAGGGATTGTCCTCCTGGACTGGGCACTGGTGAGGCCACACCTTGAATTCTGGGTTCACTTTTGGACTTCTGTCTCCCAAGAAGGACACTGAGGTGCTGGATTATGTTCAAAGAAGGGCAATGAAGGTGTTGTAAGGAGCAGTTGAGGGAAATGGAGTTATTTAGCCTGGAGGAGGCTTAAGGGAGACCTTCTAGCTCTCTCCAACTCCCTGTAAGGAGGTTGGAGTGGGGTTGCGGGTTGGTCTCTTCTCCCAAGGAAGAAGTGATAGGACAAGAGGAAACAGCCTCAAGTTGTGCCAGGGGAAGTTTAGTTGGACATTAGGATCCATTTCTTCCCTGAGAGGGTTGTGAAGCCCTGGCCCAGGCTTTCCAGGGCAGTGGTGGAGTCGCCATCTCCTGGGGGGGTTGAAAAGCCATGGAGATGTGGTCCTGAGTGCCATGGTTTAGTGATGACCTGGCAGTGCTGGGTGTTAATGATTGGCCTAGTGACCTTAAAAATCTCTTCCAATGAAAACGATTCTGTGATTCAAACATTCAGTTATTTCTGCTGGTTGTGGCTTGCCATGCTTCCTGCTTCACTGAACGTGTCATTCTCTATTGCATGTTTTTGAGGCTGTCTGACCTTTGGGGTGAGCTCAGCAATGCTAAGCAGGGCTCTTTCCCTTAAACTTGCCTGGTGTCACCATCTTCCTGCCCTCTGGGGCATCCTTCTCCGTCTTTGCAGAAAAACATTTATCTTGGAGATACTTAGAGCTGCTTTTCCCAAGGTTTCTGGAGGCTTTCTGCACTGTTCCTCTTCCTTTCCAAGGGTGGCTCCCTGGGCGTTGGTGCTGGTCACTGGGTTTATTAGCAGTCTCCTGGGTGTTGTGGAAAAGGGAAGGCACAGATTGTTCCTGGATTCCTGCATCACAACTCACTCTGTAGGCTTTGCCTACATCTCCTCTATCAGTCAGCCTTCCACTCTGTGTCCCATGTGGCAAAGCTGCACTTTAGTGTTCTTCTTGCCATCGGCAGCAGCAACAGACATTTTTCCTTGTTCATGTACTTTTTGGCCTTTTTTCTCCCATCTTCTACAGAGACCAAAGGAACACAAGTCTGGTGACCTATTCATGAAAGCCTGTGCAGAAGGGGGGCTAGAACAAATCTTACATCTTAATCTATCCGTTAACAATAACCCCCAAAACCAACCAATCACAGGCCTTGGGTGTCTCCACACCTCTGTCCTGCTGCCTTCAGCAGCAGCAGAACAGTTAACAGGCTTCTCCGTGGTGATGTCTGTTTTCTAATCACTTGCAGATGAACACAAATCCTGCTTTCTGCAGCTTGTACCAGAAGGCACCTTGCAGGCTGCAGTGTGTGCTCAATTACTCATGCTTTTCTTTGCTTCATCGTTCTGCTTTCTTGCCATTGTTTTATTGCAACACCAGTAACCTCCAGGGAGCATTTATTAGCTGGAGAAAGATGAGTGTGTTTCCACCACCAATATTTTCTCTGTGCTCTGAAGGCTGTTAAGATCCCTGGTGTAGCAGCTGCATTCAGGAGTTGCTTGAGCCCTTGTTCACTGCCTTCTTCCACCAAGTCATAGAATCACAGGCTTGTTTGGGTTGGATGAGACCTTAAAAGTAATCTAGTTCCAAATCCCCTGCAATAGGCAGGGATGTCACCCACTAGACCAGGTTGCCCAGGGCACATCCAACCTGACCTTCAGGGATGGGACATCCACAAATTCACCAGGTAACCTGTTCCAGTGCCTCACCACCCTCTTAGTAAATAATTTCTTTCTGACATCTAATCTAAATCTCCCCTCTCCCTGTTTAAAACCATCACCCCTTGTTCTATCTATCTGTCCTTGTAAAAAGTCTCTCTCCCTCTTTTTTTATAAGCTCCCTGTAAGTACTGAGAGGCTGCACTAAGGTCTCCCCTGAGCCTTCTCTTGTCCAGGCTGAACAACCCCAACCCTCTCAGCCTGTCCTCGCAGCAGAGGGCTTCCAGCCCTCAGATCATTTCTGTGGCCTCCTTTGGACCTGCTCCAAGAGGTCCATGTTTCCTGTGCTGGACCCAGCACTGCAAGTAAAGTCTGAGCAGAGCAGAGGCAGAATCCCCTCCCTTGACCTGCTGGTCATGCTGCTGGGGATGCAGCCCAGGATAATGGTTGGCTCCTGGGCTCTGAATGCACATTGCCAGCTCTTGTCCATCTTGTCACCCACCACCACCCCCAAATTCTTCTCTACAGGGCTGCTCTCAATGAGTTCTTCTCCCAGTCTGTACTCATGTCTGGGATTGCCCTGACCCAGGTGCAGGACCTTGCACTTGGCCTTGTTGAACCTCATTTGATTAATGTGGAGCCACTGGTTTCTGCACATGGAAACATTCCTGGTGACCATCAGGAGCGTCTGTGGAGAAATGAAGCTCAGCAGTCAGTCCTCAACCTCTGTGATTTGGTAATGTCTTTAACTGCCCCAGATGAGCGGAAAGGGAAATGTGAAGGGTAACAGAAATACCAGGGAACAACAGAGGCATCTCTGTTTCCTGCTGGAGGATGCAGTGCGTGGGTGCTTTCAGTATAATCGTTTCATTGTGGTGCCAGTCTCTGGACATGTGTTGTCCTCACTGGGCTTGTGCTGGAAACAGCAAGAGCAGTCAGCTGATGACCTGTCCATCACATGGGGGTTGAAAATTCAGCTCATCTGATCGATTCACTTATTTAGGACACTGATAGTTTGGCATTTTTGAAAAGAGCAGGCATAAACCAAAAAAACCCCAAAGGGCAAACTTCCATTTCCTGCAGAGCTTCCTGCCCTGTCTTCTTTCCAGGGCCACAGAGCCCACTGATCTTGTGGCCTGCTTTCCAGCATTGCTTGGAGAAGTTAATCTTCTCCAAGACATTGTTGCTAGGAAGGAGAAACAAAAAAGAATAAGGAAAAAACCCAAACCAAACAAACAAAAATCCAACAAACCACAGATCAAGGGAGGAGAGTTTGGTTTCTACCTGAGGATATGTTGTCAGTTCACAATGACACTCAGTTTTGATCAGATTAATTAAACACTCAGCAGAGTTCCCCAAAAGGGCTCTTTTTCTTTTGTTTTTTTGTTTTGTTTTAATCCTGATGTGCAGTGTCCACTGCCCCAGCTTGCTCAGCATGTCTCCAGGATCAGCTCTGCATCTTCCCTATCCACCTGGGAGCAACCAAAGTGTTTCTTGCCTAAACTTGATGGGGAAAATGTTTTAAAACAACGTTTTCGGCTTCCCAGCCATTTTCTGCTGTCTTGCCTTTCTTCTGGCTGGGGACTCCCTTGGTACTCCAGTACTTAAGCTAGAGCATAAAGTGCATTTTGGAGGTGTAAGGAAGCTTAGGTTGGGAAGGAGGAAAAGTGAAGATGCTTTCTGATGGTCTTACTCCAGCACTTATCCCTGGTCTCTTCCATTTTGTAGCCAAAACTCTTCTCTGGATGGTGATTTCCTTCCAGGAGCAATGCAGGGGGAGAACCAGAGCAGGGATTACAGGCAGTCTGGAGGCTGAAGCTTTAAGTATGGAAGAAGAGCGGTGAGCCGTTTTCTGATCAGCCAGGAAACCAAGAGACTGCATTGCTCAAGAGAACACAGCCCTTTGGTATTCGCTGCCAGTGAATGTGGAGCCACATCCAACCTCAGGCTTTGCAAACAATCTGCTCCTTCCTTTTTAATGGGAGAAAAAAAATCAGGCAGGTTCCTTTCCCAGACCTAGTTTTAGAGGTTTTGATGCAGCCTGGGAGGTAAAAAGGTGGGATGCTGCTACCCCTCAGGGGTTTAGTGCTTGCAGCAGCTCCATCTCCAGCCATGTAAAGCAGCCAAGTCTAGTTATCTAGACCCTGCCAGGGAGAATTATCTCTAAATCCTCTTAGGGGCAACTTTCTCTGCTAGGGTAAACCATCTCTGTTCACTACCTCATCTCCAGCTGTGCCCAGTTCTTAATGCTTGAGAGGAAAACAAAAATTCCTGAATAATTTAGCCAGTAGTGCAGTGCCAGGCAGTGAAGCTGGGTGGGGGGGAGAGATCCTTTTGCTGAAGTGCTTATGATAGCCTGGAGTTTGTTGTTGGAGTGTTTTATGGGTAATTAACTACAAATCTTACCAGCCATGAAATTACTTAACCAACAACCCAGCGACTCGATTTTGGTTGTGTTTTTTTTTTTTTTTAATACATATTCTAGTCATACAAATCCATGAGTTTGGGCTAAATGTGCCTGAGGTGGTGGTTGGTTTTGTTTTTTTTAACTCTCTGCTGGTTTATAAATCACATGCTTCTCTTTCAGTGGGTGTATAATATCCTGGAGAAGAAAGCTGAGGCAGATCGAATCATCCATGAAAACCCAGATCCTTGCAATGGCTTTATTCTAGTTCCGGATTTCAAGTGGAATCAGAACCAGGTTGGTTTGCTTCCCATAGCTTTCAAGGGATGCTGCTCCCCCCAAGGAAATCCAGAGGAAACATGCACTTTTGTGCTGCTAATCACATGCTGGTAACAGTTCTAGGAGAAGACTGTCCTTCCTGTTCACACTGTCATTAAGTGATGGCACTTGGGCCTTTTATCACATGCAAATTGTGGATGCTGCAAAACCCAGGCTGTTCTCATTGCTGCTGGGACCTTTATTTATTAGCTTTGCTTTCTCTTTCCTGTATTAGCCCAAATGTTGTTGTGATGTGTTTGAACCCAAGTCTAGCTGTGGCTTTGTTCCCACTGAATTTGTTTGGGTTTGATTTTCGTTTTGCAAGCCTCAACTTCAGACTCAAACCAGGCAGATGTGTTGCCCTTTGGCTGCTGCAATTAACTCTCCTCCACACAATATTAAACAGATGGTTGTTAGTTTAGGAGCAGCTGCTTAACCCCTTGTGGGAGTGGCCAGTTGTTGAGGTTTTTAAACCCAGGCTATAATCCTAAATTGAGTGGCTCATTATTTCCTTGGGCTCCAGCTCCCTTTTGTGCTGTACTTCTGAGGAGATGGAGTCAAAAAAAAAAAAAGGCAGAAAGGCCCCTTCGTGTTTCTGATCCTCACAGTGCTTCTGCAGGTGGCAGAAAGAAAAGTTATTCTATGATCAAAACTCAGAAATAGGAAGTAAAAACTTGAAAAAAGGGAACACAGACCTGTGGGTGACATCATTCTGTATTTCTGTGCTGCGAGTACGTATTTCTGTTTGGGTGCTGAGTTGCCTTGAGGAGGGTGGGTGAGTGAGTCCCTGCAGGGTAGCGTCCATGAATTCTTTGCACATCAGCTACTCTAAAAATCCCTTGTCAAGCTGTGATGGCGTAACCAAGCTCCAATTTCTGGGAGTAAGGACCTTCTTTCTGGAGAAACTTTGGAAAGCAGGTGGTACATGGCAAATTTGCAGTTGTGCTTACGCTACCATGTCTTGTTTTGTGCCCTTTGCTTTCAGGGTTGCAACATACAGGGATTCAAAGAAGGGCAGCAGGTTGCCTCTTCCCTTGCTTTGAGCAAAGCTGTGGTGTAAATCCGCGCTTGCTGCAGCTGAGCTTCAGCTCACATCAGGATTGGGATGAATGGGCTAAGAATCACAGAATCATTAATGTTGGGAAAGACTACCAAGATCATTGAGTACAACCATTAATCCAACACTGCCACTAAACCATGTTACTCAGGACCACATCTCCATGGCTTTTCAACCCCTCCAGGGATAGTGACTCCACCACTGCCCTGGAAAGCCTGTGCCAGGGCTTCACAACCCTCTCAGGGAAGAAATGGATCCTAATGTCCAAACTAAACTTCCCCTGGCACAACTTGAGGCTGTTTCCTCTTGTCCTATCTCTTCTTCCTTGGGAGAAGAGACCAACCCTCACCTCACTCCAACCTCCTTACAGGGAGTTGGAGAGAATAAGGTGTCCCCTGGCCTCCAGGCTAGACAACTCCAATTTCCCTCAGCTGCTCTTTACAACTCTTGTGCTCTAGACCCTTCACCAGCTTCAATGCCCTTCTTTGAACATGCTCCAGTACCACCTTAATGTCTTTCTTGGAGTGAGGGGCCCAAAAGCGAACCCAGGATTCAAGATGCTGCTGGCCATATTGTTGCTGATCCAAGCCAGTATGCTGCTGGCTGCCTCGGCCATCTGGGCACACTGCTGGCTCATCTTCAGCCTCTGTTGACCAATCCACACAGGTCCTTTTCCGTTGGGCAGCTTTCCAGTCACTCTGCTCCAAGCCTGGAGAGTTCATGGGGTTGTTGTGATCCAAGTGCAGGACCAGCACTTGGCCTTGTTGAACCTCAACCCATTTTGCCTTGGCTTATTGATGTAGCCTGGCCAGTTCCTCCTTAGCCTTAAGCAGATGGTGCTTTAGCTTTCTCTAGACATCTGTTGTATCCAGCTAGCATGTTTAGGGAGCACTTAAATATTGTGATTTGACTTTAGGGAAGGTTTCCCAATGCTGCTATCGCCTCTGCATATGCTGAACAGGATCTTCTTGATTTCCCTGTCTGCAACAAGGAAGCCCTCATCCCTCAGGCTACCCGGGACCTTTGCCCTGCCTCTCTCTTTCCCAGGCAGGTGAGCCAGCATCCCAGCAAGGGCTCTTGACTCCTGCCTTTGAGCCAAGGAATTTCATCTTGGCTATAGGTAATGCTGAGCCAGAGCTGATCCTGGCAGCCCTGGGGCTGCCTGCAAGCACCAGTTCCTTCTGTGGTGTCCCACCAAACAGGCGGTGCTGCTAAAATAAATCAGGGAAGTGAGACAGAGGTCCCAGCAGGACTCTGAGCCTCTCCTTAGAAATCCCTTCAAAAGCATCACCTTGCATTTTGGCTGCAGATGCTGCAAATTCACTTGTAATTCTCTCAGGCTGATGGACAGGAGGAAGATGTCTTGCTTGCATTGTGAAGTCACAGAATCCCTGATTGCCAGCATGGTGGAGTCCAACCCCCATGCTAAAGTAGGGTCATCTGGAGCAGGTTGCCCAGGATCACCTCCAGCTGGGTTTGGAATCTCTCCAGAGAAGGAGATTCCGCAACCTCTCTGGACACCCTGGGCTGGGGCTCTGGCACCTTCACACCAAACAAGTTTCTCCTCCCAGTCAGGTGGAACCTCCTGGGTTCCAGTTTGTGCCCATTGCCCCTTAGTCTGTCCCTGGGCACCACTGAGCAGAACCTGGCCCCAGCCTCTTGCCCCCCACCCTTTAGCTCTTGATGAGCATTGAGCAGATCCCCTCTGGATCTGCTCTTTTCCAGGCTCAGCAGCCCCAGGGCTCTCAGCCTTTCCTCCTCCCAGAGATGCTCCAGGCCCCTCAGCATCTTCCTAGCTTCTGCTGGTTTCTCTCCAGTAGTTCCTTGTCTCCTGAAGGGGGGAGCTCAGAAGTCCACACGCTTGCTGCTAGCCTAAACCTTATGGCTGCTGTGTCAGCTCCTGCTGCCCAACTTTGAGAGTGATTTGAGCTGGTTTTTTTTATTATTATTATTTGATTTTTGTTTTGGTTTGGTTTTGCTGTGGGGTTTTTTCCCTACTTCTTTTGAGCTGGTTTCAAACCCGCAGGAGCCCTGAGGCGTTGCCTGAAGCGATGCCCGGCATGACATCATTCAGGGCCTTTTTAGCAACAGGCTGATTTGTTTCAAACAGCAACATGCAGATGTTGTTCTAAGGAGAAGAGATGTTTGGTTTTCCTCCCGCCAACCAGCCCTGATCCAAAGAGAACAAGCTGATACACTGTCTTTTTCCAGAGCTGTGCACAAGCTGCTTTGGGAATCAAGCTGAACCATGAGGCATCACTGTACTGGCTGGGTACAAATGGCAGCTTCGTGTTTTGAGAGCCCTGAGACAGGGTCTCGAGAGCATCTTTTGGCACAAGTGTGTTTCCAAATAACAGGATAGATTTCTCACAGCCCTGCAAAGATCTGCTGGGTCTCGAATATCTAAACCCTTTGTAGTGTTTATCTTTGAAAACTATGAACTGATCCAAAGGAGGGTTTTTTGGGGTTGTTAATTTTCTTCTTTGAAAGTGTGATGATCCACAACCTTAGGTCTTTAATGTTAAACACTGAATTCAGTGAGTGCTTTGAGGTGTGCCAAAGGTCTGGCTGAGAGCTGCTGAATGGCTGTGCTGGGGTGGTCTGGTGAGCGATTAGGTTTTGAAAATTTATAGAACTGCTGTGACTGGAGAGTGGCTGGTTGGTTGCACAGTGGAAATGTAGGAAGCTTTTCACTCAGAGGCTATGGGGGATAGAATTGACAGTTGTGGTTTTGGCCACTGATTCATGGTAAATCCTTGCTGAGCATGGAGGTAAACCATTTATTTGCTTGGCATGGCCTCTGTACAGGGGGGGTCTGGCAGGCGCCTCAGTTTCCCCCTCCCCATAACAGGGTCGATGCCTGCACCTTATCTGCCAGTCTGTCTGCATTGAGACAATGGTTTTGGGACAACTGTTAACTAGCACTGCCAGGTCACCACTAAACCATGGCACTCAGCACCACATCTGCGTGTTTTTTAGACCTCTCCAGGGATGGTGACTCCCATCACTGCCCTGGGCAGCCTGGGCCAGGGCTTAACAACCCTGTCAGGAAAGAAACAGATCCTCTTGTCCAACCTAAACATCCCTTGGTACAACTTGATGCTCTTTGCTCTTGTCCTTTCATTTCTTCCTTGGGAGAAGAGACCAATCCTGCCTTGTTCCAACCTCCTTTCAGGGAGCTGGAGAGAGTGAGGTCTCCCTGGAGCCTCCTTTTCTTCAGGCTAACCAACCCCAGTTCCCTCAGCTGCTCCTCACAACACTTGTGGTCTAGATTCTTCACCAGCTTCATTGCCTTTCTCTGGATGCAGTCTAGCACCTTAATGTCCCTCTTGGAGTGAGGACCCCAAAACTGAATCCAGGATTGAAGCTGTAGCCTTACCAGTGCTCAGTCCAGAAGGACAATCCCTGCACTAGACCTGCTGGCCACACTAGTGTTGATCCAAGCCAGGATACTGTTGGCCTTCTTGTCTACCTGGGCACGCTGCTGGCTCGTAGTTACCTGGCTGTTGTCCAGCACACCCAGTGCCTTTCCTGACAGGGAAAGCTCTGATCAGAAATGATGCTTTGACTGGAGCGTGTGAGCACATCTTGCACTGGGAGACCCATACTGGATTCAACTCAGATTATGGGTGAGTTAAACATGACAGCAGCTAGCCCCCTAATAACATAGCCTGGAAACCTGCTTTGGTGTGTCATCTCTGAAGTGTTCATGCTTCTGTCTGCTCTTTCTGTTGTCACTTTTGTCATTGTCCTCTGCCTCTCTCTGCAGCTGGATGACCTCTACCTGATTGCCCTCGTTCATCGCCGTGAAGTCAAGTCACTTCGGGACCTCACTGCTGAGCATCTCCCACTGCTGAGGAACATCTTGCAAGAAGGCCAGGTAAGCTGCAAGGCTGATCCAATGCTGCTCTTTGGGCCAGGATGAGCATAGTCTGCCTGCTGGAAGGTTGCTGCCTGTGTTCTCCAACTGACCCATGCATAGTGTCTGAGTGGGCACCAGTAACTGAGGGATGAAGATGTGTCACAAACTAGAGCTGCACTGCCCTTCTCTGGTATATCTGCCTGGTTCCTGCTGCTCCTTTGGCACCCTCCCCAATGCTATGTTCAAGGTATTTCAGGGGTGTGCAGTGTTTCTGTTGGCACAGAGCTGCAAGAGTTGAGCCCTGTCAAAGAATCATGAGTGGTTTGCCTTGGAAGGGACCTTTCAAGGTCATCTAGTCCAACCGCCTGCAACAAGCAGGGACATCTGCAACTAAGTTCAGGTTGCTCAGAGCCCTGAACAACCTGACCTGGAATGGTTCTATGGATAGGTCATCCACTACCTCTCTGAGCAACCTGTGCCAGTGTCTCATCACTTTGAGCATAAAAAACCCCATCTTCCTTTGTTTTCCTAGTTTGAATCTCCCTTCCTTAGTTTGAAACCACCACCCTGGAGTTTCCCTAGAGTAGAGCAGAGGGACAGAATCCCCTCACTTGATCTGCTGGCCATGCTGCTGGGGATGCGGCCCAGAATGTAGGTAGCTCCTGGGCTGCGGATGCACATTGCCAGTTCATGTCCAGCTTTTCACCCAACAGCACCTCCAAGTCCTTCTCCATGGGGCTGCTCTCCATTCCTTCATCCCCAGCATGGACTGATAGGAGGGGTTGCCCCAACCCAGGTGCAGGACCTTTTGTTTGGCCTTGTTGAACCTCATGATGTTCACATGGACTTAATTCTCCAGCCTGTCCAGGTCCCTCTGGATGGATCCTGTCCCTCAGGTGTGTCAACTGCACCACTCAGCTTGGTGTCACCTGTAACCTTGCTGAAAGTGCACTTGATCCTGTCTGATCCTCCTCCCCATGTTGGTAACTTCCTTTCCAACCCCTTGACCTTTGTCACCAGCCAATGAGTTTTTTTTCCAGCCCTGTGCTCAGGAGATGGATGTGTGATAGCTTCTGTTTCCTTCACTGCCTTAGAAATTTGGAAAGTAATTGCGCTGGGGAAAGTGGAGATTAATTAAGAGATTAGTCAGGGGATTGCAGGGCTCTGAGCAGTGAACCAAGGCAGTATGCTGGAGATGGCTGTTGCTGTTCATAGCTTTAATTACAGTGGCTGGAAACAGGATCCCTGTGACTTGCCGAGCGAGCCAAAGCGATAAGGGTGGAGGGAAAACAATATGAGTGGAGAGCACATTCTGTCATGGAGAGAGGGAAGTGGGGCAGCTGGAGGCATTGCTCCAACCCTACAGAGACTGAAACAGAGGATAGGGAAGAGCCGTGTCCTTCCCAGTCTCCCCTTCTCCCTGACTGTAAGGACGGAAGAAGCAGAAATCACTTCTGCCTTTCTCTCTGCATTCCATGGGATGTTCCTTTCCATCTGCTGCAAGGTCTGTCTGTGCACTGCCTGCCTCAGCTACTCCCTGTCCTCGCTGCGTGTTGCTCATCCTGACCTGTGGGTTTTGTCTCTTCAGGAGGCCATAGCAAAGCGTTTCGGTGTTCCAGGCTCCCAGCTGCGAATCTACCTGCACTACCAACCCTCCTACTACCACCTGCACGTCCATTTCACTGCCCTGGGCTACGATGCCCCCGGCAGCTCCGTGGAGAGAGCTCATCTCCTGGCTGATGTGATTGACAACTTGGCCATGGACTCCATGTACTACCAGAAACGGGCTTTGACCTTTGCCCTTCGGGCTGATGAACTTCTGCTTAAGAAATTCCAGGAGGCAGGAAGAGTGTGAGCTGGCAGAGATTCTTTTGTATGTTTTTATTTGTAATAAACGCCCATTTTCAGGGTGCTTTTTTTAAAGGTTTTGGTGCTTTTGGTTTTTTTACCTCTAATTTTATACAGATTGGGGCTGATGGCCTGTTGCTAGGGAAACCATGTCTTCTGCTCAAGTCAATTAAAACCTTAATTGAGTCAAACTACTTCTTGTGTGCTGGTTTTTACTGAGGTGATAGCACTGGACTGGGCACCTCTGGGATGCAGGAGGGTCTGTATGTGTTCATCTTCTCCACCTAAAGACAGTGTCTATCGACAAATGGAGCCCAGAAAACTCATTAACTCATTGTCCTCAGAAAGCTTCAGTTATTTCATATGGATTTACCCCTGGGAGCAGGATTGCAGCTTTCCTGGGGCAGGGAGGGGTTTCTTCCTCCAAATAAATGTCTAAGGCGATTTCTTGTTCCTCCCGAAGGCCTCCTGTGGGCTCTGGAGGTGAACATATCTGCGCATGCTGCCTTATCCCCAGCCTGAGAACCATCACCTCTACCCTCCCAATTATTCATAGTTCTGGCTTAAATGAGCTCATTTGAAAGCGTAGCCCCTCCCTGACACAGGGATGTGCCAGGATTCCCTTGTTAAAAAAACAATAAATAATGCTACTCTTCCTTCTGCCAAGGTGGGGGCAGGGGAGGGCAGTAGATGCCTTCCTGCAGCTGGAGGATCCTGGCAAAGGAGCCTTCTGAGACCCTTTGCTGCCATTTTCCAGGTCCTGTGAGGTCTTTCTTCCTCTTTCAGTGAGATACCAAATTGTTCCTTACTGCTTAAACACTCCTTGTGCTGTGACGTGGTGAAAGTCAGAAAAAAGAACTGGGGAGGAAAAGAAGTTGCTATGTACACAGGGAGGCTTCATCTGATTCCACTGCATCTTCTCCTCTGGACACCAACCTCTGAAAACTTCATGAGGTCTTGCTGCCAAAAAGGTCTCTGGTTTCTGGTCAGTTGGTAACCAAGGATGTAATTGCAGGAGTCATCTTGCTGCTAGCTCAGTTATTGACTCCTTTCAACACACTGGCCTCTAAGAGGGTGGTTTTCTTGCTGATGGGGGGGGAAAACCAGATGTTGCTAGCAGGGCTGTTCGGTGTGATGGAGTGGTCGAGAGCCGGTTGGATTGCAAGTAGCATCATCAGAGATGCCTGCAGCTTTGTTTGGCTTATCTGATTAATAAATATTCAGGTCAGGCAGTTCCCTGGTACCTTTTAGCAGCTGCAGGGAGAGGCAGAGCATCTGGCTGCAGCCACCTTTTATATCTGCAGAAAAGTGCTGAGAAAGCTGGTGTCATCTGCCAGAGGAGACTTGCCCTCTTGTTTCAGGTCCTCTGAGCAGAGCACATCTGGGGTCAAAGCTGGTTGAGAAGTGAATCTGGAGGTTATCAGTGTGGTTGGCTGTCCCATGGCTCTGCATCCCTAAATTTGAAGTTGCAGAGGGAAAGTTTTTGGGGTTTTTTTGTTGGTGTTTTGTTTTGTTTTGTTTTTTATCTCTGTCTTCTATTTCAGGAAGAAGCTTGGTCTATCCCTGGGTGAGGTAACATCAGTTTTACGTATGCACCCAGGCCAGCCCAGGAATGGAGATGGTTAAACAAAAGACAGGACCATCCTGTCACCCAGGAAGCTTCCGCTTCAGGTATTGAAAAAAATCCCCAAACCCTGAGCTGTCTTGAAAATAAACTTTTTGAGGGCAGTGGCAGACAATGGAGCAGCACATCTTCCACATACCATCTGTCTGGAGGAATAATTTCTCCTGGGAGACTAGAAAATGTGCTGTTTGGCCATCACCCGTCTCTGGGAGCAGGGGGGTACACGTGGAGCCTGGGATGGGGGCTCTGGGTAAACAGGGCAAAAGGATCTATGGCTGGAGCCTTCAAAGGGCTTTGGGAGGTCCCGGGGTTGGGTTTGCAAAGCCAGACAGCATTTCTGGGTGATGGGACGAGGAAGGGTGAGCCTGAGGTGGTTGGCAGGACAAAGCCAGCTTGTGCTGGGCATGAATCACCCCATTCTTGTCCCTCTGGAGCAGATGCTGTGAGCCTGGCTGAGGGCATCCCCCTCCTTTACTGCTGCTCGCCTGGCTCCTGCTTTGTCTTCATCACCCTTTCGGGAGCCTTTCAGCTGTGAGGCTATCCTGGGATGGCAAAACCTCTGCCTGCGCACTGCTGAGGTGTGACAGCAGTCCCGTTCCGCACTGCTGCAGCTGGGACAGTGTCTAAACCATTTTATCGATGTGGTTTCCGAAGAGCTTTGGACTGGGCCAGAGCTCATTATGAATTCACTTTTCAAACAGACAGGATTTTTTTCTGTGCCTCCCCCAGCTTTTCTTCTCCAAATTACTTGGTGCTCATCATGCTGAATTAATCTAACTGGCAATTTATTCTTGGTAAATTAAATATTAGGGCAGAGTGTAGTCATTAGCAATGACTAACTACCCAGTGAAAGCTCACAGCATTCTGCTAAGGCAGCAAATATGTTTCCAGAGTACGATGGGGATTCAAAATGTGTCATCTGTGTTGACACTGGAAGATCTTTGCTGGTCTTTTGGGTCCACCCGAAGGGGCCCTTGGGATGCCGGTCACCCAAGATGTGAGTAGGCAGCACAGGTGCCACTTAACCTGTCCTGTGGATGTGTTGTGGGAACGCTGAGTCCAGTTCTGGGTTCCCCAGTCGAGAGACAAGGGACTAGTGGAGAGAATCCAGCAGAGGCTAGGGAGATGCTGAGGGGACTGGAGCATCTCTGGGAGGAGGAAAGGCTGAGAGCCATGGGGCTGGTTAGCCTGGAGAAGAGCAGCCCCAGAGGGCAGTAGTTAAAAGGGTGGGCACAAGATGCTGAGGCAAGACTCTTTTGAGTGGTGCCCAGGGACAGGCCAAGGGGCATTGGGCACAGACTTGAACACAGGTGGTTCCACCTGACCAGGAGGAGAAACTTGTTTGGTGTGAGGGTGCCAGAGCCCTGTCACAGGCTGCCCAGAGTGGTTGTGGATTCGTCTTCTCTGTAGAGATTCCAACCCCAGCTGGAGGTGATCCTGGGCAGCCTGCTGTGGGTGACCCTGCTTTAGCATGGGGGTTGGACTGCATGATCCCCGGAGGTCCCTTCCAACCCCTCCATGCTGGGATTCTGGGATGCTGTGATGCACAACTGTAGTACGCAGGCATCCTGAGGTTCCTACAGGGTGAACACAGCTGGTGTTCACTGCTTGGAATGGGATCACTATCATTCCCCCAAACCTTAGTGAAACACAGGCCACAGCACTGAGATTTCTCAGTGTGCAGATCTGGGCAAGGCAGCTCACATGGGAGACGTGGAGTTGGAGTAGCTCCCTGCTGCTGGGTTTGCACCTCTGTGAGGGCTTTTATCCTGCTCTTGCTCCTGGGGATGCTGTAAGATGCAATCCATCACCCCAAAAGGAGCCCATCCCACTGTCACTAGCAGGAGGGGGCTGGGGACCTAGAAGCTCCTGGGAAGCAAAGCTTTGCAGCCTCTTTTAATGCTCTGTCTTTGGGGCATGGTAAAAATAGACATTTGGGATGCATTATTATTGCTGGAGTTTTATTGAATGCCGTTTATTGTTCTCAGATGCAATAAACCTGACAGGAGAACCCAAGAGACCAAAGGGTCTAAATATTCTTCGAGCAGATCCCAGCTCCCCTCCTGCTGAGCTGTGGCCCCAGTAATTATCCTGGGATTGTCTACGAGCTGGTGGCAATTAAAGCCTAATTATGGCATGCTCGCCTGTCACCACTGGTAAAACTGTCCTGTTCCCTCACATCATGAGTGAGTTAAGAAGAGTGTGACTAGCATATCAGGGGAGCTTCTTCTTCCTCTCTACTGTGCCCTAATGAGGCCACATCTGGAGTCCTGGGTCCAGGTCTGGGCTCCCCACTTCAAGAGAGACAAGGAACTACTGGAGAGAGTCTAGGAAGATGCTGAGGGGACTGGAGCATGTCTGGGAGGAGGAAAAGCTGAGAGCCGTGGGGCTGCTTAGCCTGGAGAAGAGCATCCCCAGAGGGGATCTGCTCAATGCTGAGCAAAAACTCAAGGCTTGGGGGCAAGAGGATGGGACCAGACTCTGCTCAGTGGTGGCCAGGGACAGGCCAAGGGGCACTGGACACAAACTGGAACCCAGGAGCTTCCACCCGAACAGAGGAGAAATTTGTTTGGTGTGAAGGTGCCAGAGCCCTGTCCCACGCTTCCCAGAGTGGTTTTGGAGTCTCCTCTGGAAAGATTCCAAACCACCTGGAGGTGATCCTGGGCAACCTGCTCTAGGTGACCTTGATGGGAGTAGGGAGGTTAGTCTGGATGATCCCCAGAGGACCCTTCCAACTCCCACCACGCTGGGATTAGGGGATATTGTGATTTTAGAGCTCTGCTGGGTACGCAATTCGGTTCTCCTCTTCCACCTCTCCCCTGCTGGGAGATGGGGCGGGGGGCGAAACCCGGAGTGCGCTTCCCCTCCCTCCTCCGCCCATCCCGGCTCTGTGCGCAGGCGTGCCCGCCCCCCGCCCGCCCATCCCGGGCTGGCTCCAGCATCCCGCACCGCTCTTTCCCTCCTTCCCAATCCCGCATCCTCTTCTCGCCGGGAACCCCCCCCGCGCCCGCCCCATGGTGAGTCTGCGGCGGGGGGTGTGTGGGGGTCCCCGTGTTCACGTATCCGTGTGTCCCCGCAAATCCGGCTGCAGAGCTGGTTTGCGACCTGAGGGTTGAGCAGAAGGGGAGGGGAGGCAGCGGAAAGCCTCGTAGGGTTTTTTGGGGGGTAGTGGGGGGGTCTGGAGGGGTTGTAGTGGAAGGTCTGCGGTCGGAGAGCAGCAGCAGAAGCAATGCTGCAGGCAGGGTTTGCGGGGAGTGTCCAAATTGGGGACCAAAGGGGGACCCCCTCCCCCCGTTAGCCCAAGGTTGGACCCCTCCTGATGCACTCCATACCATCGGCCTCGGTGCCTTGGCGAGCAGGATGTGGTGGAAAGCAAGAAAGTGGCTTAATTTCTGCCTTTTTGGTGTGTTTTTTTCTTAATTACTATATTTCTAATTAGCGTAATTAATGAGCCTTCCCTCTCGCAGCGGGGAGAGGGGAGCCCCTGCTCTTGCGATGTCCTTCTACCGATCCCTGGTAAAACAAACCCCTGGGATCTCGCTGGGAAAACCTGGCCTTCGGCATCGCTTATGCCCTCAGAAGGAGAATGTACCCCGAGACCCCCAGCAAGAGAGGTCCTGGCATTTCCCGGGAGTGTGCGGGGGGCTCGATCCAATGGGGACGTTCGATATTGATCCTTGGGTAAATCCTCTCGGAAGCTCTGGGGAGGGGAGGACATGTCCTGTGTGTGATGTGGGGTGAAAATTATTTGTTTGAGTGGTTTGAGCTTTTTTTCTTTTTCCAACCCTGAGCATTCCGTGACTGGTCAATGGATGTGTTCCAGTAGCCTGGTGACCCCAAAGGGGTAGGAGGGACTGATCTTGGTATGGATGGAGCCACTGGGAGCGGGATCCAGGCATCCTACCCATGCCATCCCACCCTATCTTTTGTGCCCAGAGCCCTCTTCTCCCATGGGACAGGCTTGTTCCTGGTGGGGGGTTGAGGATGTGTGCTCCAAGGTAGCAGGAAAGGGACTTTCTTGACAGCCGATGGGATTTTATTGTTCTGGGGAGTGGAGAACAAAGGAAAAATCTTCCTCCAGGGCCTTTTTTATGCTCCTCAGCTTGGACGTGCTGAGGAGACCAGCTCCAGTGCAGGTAAGTCTGCACTACAGTAAGGGAGTTGTGGCAAAAAGGGCCAAAAATAGACTCTTTCGGGGCTTTTTGAAGGCAGGAAAAGCAGCTAGTCTGTGGTGGGGACCGACTGTCGTGGGTGGGATGCTAAGGTGGCAGAGCAGAGCCAGCGCCTCTGGCAGCAGATCTTAATGAGATGTACCCACCAAGACCACCCCTCCTCCTCCTCCCTCCACCCCTGTAAAAGAAGCCCCTCGGGAGTTAACAAACTAGGAAGTGAGTGGGTGTCACCTGGGGGCACCACAGTAAGGACAAGGATCCCAGGGTGGGCAAACAGAGTGCAGCACAAGAGACAGGGTGCAACGGTTTGCACAGTAGTTAGCATGAGAGGGTGCTGAAAACCCTCCAACTTGGCCAGAAAGCAATGGTGACCACTCAGCAGAAGACCACGACATTCCTGAGCTCAGCATCCACCAGCTCTGCTGCTGCTTCCCAGATAGAGCTCTCATGGGTACACACTGCCACCCAGGCGACAGGCTGCAGGGTGTGCCCTCCTCTTATGCCGGTGTTGGGTGGCAGGGGTGAGCATGTTTTTGGGAGGTGTGCCCAAGCAGAGGAGCTACTCCACGTAGTGATGGATCTTAAGGAGGAGGTAAGTAGGTTGAGAGCAGTCAGGGAATGTGAGAGAGAGAGAGAGATGTGTGGAGCTGCACCCTGCCTCCCATGATAGAAACCAAGCAGGTAGACAGAGCCCCTGCTACAGAGAACTCCCTGTCCTCTCTCCAACCAACTGTATGTGGTGACCCAGAGGACAGGGGGCCGTGGCAGGAAGTTCCTGCCATGAGCAATAGGTGTGTCAGCTCAGCGACTACCCCATGTCTCCAGGTGCCATTGCTCAGCAGATACAGTGCTCTGTGAGGGGAATGGGACAATGGTGAGGATGATAGCTCTTCCATCTTGGAGGAGTCATTGAAGTCTAGTGAGACCAGCACTCGCATCAAAAGCTCCTCAGTAAAGACTAAAAGATGAGGTCATTGTCATAGGTGACTCGCTTCTGAAGGGAAAGCCCAATGTGCAGAGCAGACCCACAAGGGAAATAGGAGACTTGCATAGTTGAGCAAGGAGCTCTGAAAAAGCTCAGGTGGAAGAAGGAAGTTTACAGTGCATGGAAGAAAAGACTGACCACTTGGGAAGATTATGAAAGCGCTGTCAGAGGATACAGAGATGAAATGAGAAAAGCCAAGGCCTCCCTGGAATTGTACATGGGTAGGGATATCAAGGTGAACAGGAAAGGTTTCTTGAAGTATATTGGAGGTAAAAGGAAAATTAGAGGAAATGTGGGCCCACTGCTGAATGAAGCAGGTGCCATGGTGACAAAGGATACCATGAGATACTGAATGCCGCCTTTGCTTCATTAAAATGGCTTCTTTGCTTTACTGTTCAGGCCAGCCCCAAGGAGTCTCAGACATTGGAAGTAACAGAGAAGGTCTGGATAAAGGAAGACTTTCCCTTAGTTGAGGAGAATTGAGTTAGAGAACAATTAAGTAAACTGGATATTCACAAGTCCATAGGTCTGGATGGGATACACCTGGGAGTGCTGAGGGAGCTAGCAGAGGTCATTGCTGGGCCACTCCCTATCATCTTTGGAAAGTCATGGAGAACAGGCAAGGTGCCTGAGGACTGGAGGATAGCCAATCATAGAATCATAGAATGGCCAGGTTGAAAGGGACCTTAAAGATCATCTAGTTCCAACCCCCCACCATGGGCAGGGATGCCAATTGCTAGACCAGGTCGCCCAGGGCCACATCCAGCCTGGCCTTAAACACTGCCAGGGATGGGGCAGCCACAGCCTCTCTGGGCAACCTGTTTCAGTGCCTCACTACCCTCCTGGAAAAGAAATTCCTCCTAGTCTCCAATCTAAATTTCCCCTCCTTTAGCTGTCACTGTAGTCTTCAAAAAGGGCAAGAAGGAGGACCCAAGAAACTACAGGTCAGCCTCACCTCCATCCCTGGAAAGATGATGGAACAGCTCATCCTGGGCATCATCTCAAAGCATGTGGAGGAAAAGAGGGTTATCAGAAGTAGTCAACATGGATTCACTAAGGGAAGGTCATGTCTGGCTACTCTGATGGCCTTCGATGATGGCATGACTGGATGGATAGATGAGTGGAGGACAGTTGATGTTGTCTACCTTGACTTCAGCATGGCTTTCGACATGGTCTTCCAAAGCTTCCTCATAGGCAAGCTTAGGAAGTGTGGGTTAGATGAGTGGACAGTGAGGTGGATTGAAAATGGCTGAAGGACAGAGCTCAGAGGCTTGTGATCAGTGGCATGGAGTCCAGTGGGAGGTCTGTAATGAGTGGTCAGTACTAGCTCCAGTCCTGTTCAATATATTCATCATAGACCTGGATGGAGGTATAGAGTGGACCCTCAGCAAGTTTGCTGATGACACAAAAGCATGAGGAGTGGCTGACACACCAGGAGGTTGTGCTGCCATCCAGTGTGACCTGGACGGGCTGGAGAGTTGGGCTGAGAAAATACTCATGAAATTCAACAAGGACAAGTATAGGGTAATGCACCTGGGGAGCAATAACCCCTGGGAACAGGACAGGTTAGGGACTGACCTGCTGGAAAGCAGCTCTGGGGAAAAAGAGCTGGGAGTGCTGGTGGACAACAAGATGACCATGTGCCAGCAATGTGCTTTTGTGGCCAAGAAGGCCAATGGCATCCTGGGGTGCATGAAGAATATTGTGGCCAGTAAGTGGAGGGAGGTTCTCCTCCCCCTCTGCTCTGCCCTTGTGAGGCCACATCTGGAGTCCTGGGTCCACTTCTGGCCTCCCCAGTTAAAGAAGGACAGGGAAGTTCTGGAGAGGGTTCAGAAAAGGGCTACAAAAATGATTAGGGGACTAGAGATCTCTCTTATGGGGAAAAGGCTGAGAGAGCTGAGTCTGTTTAGCCTAGAGAAGAGAAGATTGAGGGGGGGATCATACCAATGCTTGTCAATGCTTAATGGGTGGGGGTTAGGAGGATGGGGTCAGGCTTTTGTCATTGGTGCCCAGGGACAGGACAAGAGGTAGAAACTGGAACATAGGAAGTTCCATCTAAACATAAGGAGGAACTGCTTTACTTTGAGGGTGGTGGAGCACTGGAACAGGCTGTCCAGGGAGGTGGTGGAGTCTCTGTCTCTGGAGAGATTCAAAACCTGCCTGGATGCCATCCTGTGCAACCTGCTCTAGGTGAAGCTGCTCTGACAGGGGGGTTGGACTAGATGATCTCCAGAGGTCCTTTCCAAACCCTAACATTCTGTGACGTGGGGCATGGGACACGTCTTTCCCTATTGTGTTACAGAGCAATGCCCATATGGTCCTGGTGCCTGGGGGGGTTGGTGCCTGGCTGCTTGATGACTCTGGTCCCTGAGATAAGCTAATTGAAGTCTCACAGTGGAGCTTTTGTGGAAGCTCTTCTGAATTTGCCTGTCTTCTCTGCCAGGACTCTCCCTCCAGCCGCTCTCAGAGCAGAAGAGGCTGGTTGTGGAGCAAAGGGTTCACCCAGGCTTTTCCAACTCCCTCTGCTGCAGCTTTCCATGGCAGAGTGACATTGAATGAATGTTCTGGGCAGGGCAGAAACCCAGATTGGTGGTGGTGATGGTTTTAAGTGTGCAAAGAGAACCTTTGCTTAATGAGGGGGCTAGAGCACAAAGAGAGCAAGGCGTTGAATCTCATGAGGATAAGGGCTCAGAGCTGTGCAGATGGAGATGTAAGAGGAGTATGTGTCTGTCCATGCTGGTCACTGCTGTGGGTCTGGAGCTTTGAGATGGAGGATCAGCACTGGGACTGGTGGCTGCAGGCAACTTGCATTTGAACTCTGCAAAGTGCATCGCGATTCCCATTGCACTGCAGTTCTGGTTGCATCACAGCTCTCCATCGCACACTGACAGATCCCAGCCTGGGAAGAACCGGGATCATGAGCAGAGGACTCTTATGTGAACTTGTCCCAGGACTTTCCAGCTCCAGTGCTGGTGGTCCTGTCCTCTTCTACCCTGGCTCCTACAACATGTCCAACCTATAATTAACTCCTGACATCATGATAAGCTATAGGATGGGATCAATGTGCTTTGCTGGATCTTCCCTAATCCCTGCGCTTCGTTAGAGGTCTGCATTGTTAGAGGACTGCTTGCTCCTCCAGCTCTGGGCAATGATTTAATATAAAAGCTGTGTCAAGGCACTGAATCTCATGAGGATAATGGCTCAGAGATCTGCAGATGGAGATGTAAGAGGAAGAACTGTCTGTCAACACTGATTTTAAGGGATGTCCACCACGGAGATCAGCCTGGAGAAGAGAAGGCTCCAGGGAGACCTTATTGCAGCCTCTCAGTACTTAGAGGGGGATGATAAGAAAGATGGGGACAGACTTTTTAGCAGGGCAAGGGGGGAGGTTTGAAACTAAAAGAGAGAGATTTAGACTAGATAGAAGGCAGGAATTTTTGACACAGAGGGTGATGGCATTGTCCCAGGTTGCTCAGAGAGGTGGTAGATGTCCCACTCTGGGAACATTCTATGTCAGGTTGTTTGAGACTCTGAGCCACCTGATAGTTGCAGATGTCCCTGCTGACTACAGGGGAGTTGGATTAGATGACCTTCAAAGGTCCCTTCTGACCCAAACCATTCTATGCTTCTGTGATCTGTGAGGAGAATGTCTGACCAGAGGATCCTCTTGGGCTCAAGTCCACCCATGGAGCGAAAACCAGCCTGTGCACTGAAAACACCAATTTAAGTCCATTTTAAACTCTGAAATGACCATACTTGGGTCTTCAAGCGTGGATTTTTCCAGCTTGTGTCATTCGCACACTTGCAACTAACATCAGAGGTGGATACCAGGCTGCAGGATGTGGGAATGCCAGGCCCAGCCCTGGGGCCTTCCCTGTGCCTGTTGTTGAGGGGTTTCAGTGATTCTTAGGTTAAATCTCACTAATTATAACTAATTATTTGGCAGTATCTCTAAACCCTACATATTCTGTTACCTATTCTCTTGTATAAGGCAATGGTCCTGTTGCTTTAGCCTCAAATAGTTCAGAGCTGGTTCAGGTTGGGAGTCTGGTTCTCAAGAGCTTTTTCTGTCATGCTTTAAAAAAAATAATTTAGCTTATTTCATTTTTTCCTTCTTTTGTTGGTTTTCTCAGGGCATAGCGTGATGGCTGTTTAAGGAGGTGGGATGCTGTCTTCCTGCTGCAGAGGCTGGCATCCTCGCTTCACCCCTGCCCCTATCCTGCTCTCCCAGCCTCAGGCTGGGGCTGGGGACCCTCATACGATGCCGTCAGGGACACTAGCACAAGCTGATTTGATTTTTGCAGTAAGAAAAGGAAATAATTTGATGCTTTCATGCTTCCCTGTGCAACTTCTGGTTCTCTTTTCTTGGCCTTTCTTTTAAATCTCCCCTTAATTTCCTTTTGCTCTTGGACACTAGTGGCTTCTCTCTCCTCCGACTGCGATCCTTGTGTTTGTTGAGCTTTTCTAGGAACATCCTGCATCTTCTTGGGAGGGAACAGAGGAAAAAAAAAAAACAATTCTTGTTAATCTCTTTGGTTTCCAGCTGCTGACCCTTTGCATGTGACTGGGGTTGGGCTGGAAAGCTTCCTCTGAGGAAAGCGAAACAACTTTGGCTGGCAAGGAATGGTGAAACCAGAGAAGAAGCCACCCTCCATCCTGGTTTGCTTCAGTTTGGTGGATGCTTGGAGTGGTTTTGGGCTGGCATGGGCTGCGGCTCCTCTCCAGGATGTGTTTCTCTGTCTGCAGGAGGCTGAGGAGCTGTGTTGCCGGTATCACTGGTGGATGCTGCTCCCAGCTGGCCTGGCTTGCCTGTGCTGTGGATCGGCGCAGGGTGCTGACCACTGAGCTGCCAGGAAGGTGGGTGGGAGCCACGGAGGTGGGAAGGATGCAGGCGAGTGCTTGCTTTGGGTAGTTTGGTGCATGGTGGGCCAAGAGCAGCATTTGTAGGGGAGCAGGATTTGGTAGGTGCTGGATTCTGCACATCCTCCGTGGATACTGCCCTGGGATAAATTGTTCTGGCACAAAGAGAGACGGGGCACAGGTTTGCCATCATCGCTTCGGTGGATGCCTGGGACTTCTTGGGTGCACAAAGCTCCAGGCCAGTGGCTTATATTAATGACAGGTATTTATATACTGTTGGTATGGGTGTCAACATGCTGACAAGTACTTTTGGTTTTAAGGTGCATATTTTATGTGCTGGCTGTGCGAAAGGGCGCAGCAGAGCTGCCTGGGGACATCAGCAGGCAGCCTTGCCTGTGTCACTGGTTTGGTTGGCATGGGGTCACCATCTTGGGGGTACAGTGGGGCTGAGCTGGATGTGACCACTCCCGGGTACTGCTGGTCCTTGTCTCATGGGCTCAGGGATGACTGGAGGCAGCCCTTGTGGAGAGCCACTCCATCTAAGCTAGGATGGCATCCTCCATTGCCTCTTTAATGCCAGCCTGAGGATAGAATTAAGCCCTTAATCACAGAATCATTGAATCATATAGGTTGGGAAAGACCTCTAAGTTCATTAAGTCCAACCATTAACCAGCACTGCCAGGTCACTACTAAACCATAACCCTCAGCACCACATCTACACAGCTTTAGACCCCTCCAGGGATGGTGTCTCCACCACTGCCCTGGGCAGCCTGTGCCAGGGCTTGACAACCCTTTTGGGGAAGAGACTTTCCCCAATATCCAACCTAACTGCTAGGATGCTCCTGGGCTTTCTGTCACTCAGGACCATCGCTGGATGGAGCCTGTGCCAGTGAGGGATGCACAGTGGAGGGATACTGTTGTTCCAGGGGATGGATGGTGCATCGTAAAGCAAAGCAAGGCTGTTCTAACAGCGCAGCGCTGGAGGGGGACTCTTCTTCCAACACCACGCCTGCAAAGTTATATCAACAAATCTACAGAGACATTGCTCGTCTTCTTTGGGCTTCTACATTTTTTTTAATTGCAAATTAGAATCAACCTGAGTCACAGAGCCATGTCCAGGTGGGACTGCATGGGGAACTGCCTTCCTTTCCTTCATTATTTGGAGGTTTAAAAATGCTGAAGCTTAGGGTTTTCTTTTTTGGTTAATCCTGGGTCTGTGAAGGAGGCTTTAACCTGAGCTCACGCCGTTGGAATTCCCTGCTGCGCCTGGGAGAGGCTCCTCGCCTCCGATCGCTTCCAGATGCTGTTCCTGCTTCCCCGCTTCCCCTTGCAAAATGTCTCCCCCAGCTCGCCGGAGTTTTCCCGGCCGGATTCAACATCCTGATATCCGGCCAGGCTGAGTCAGCCAAGCCTCAAGTTTTTTTTAACCAGACCACGATGGCAGTGGCCAGAGGTTGCATCTCGCCCCACGGCCTTGCACAAGCTGGAGCTCCGGGTCGGATCCTGCATCAGGTTTTGAGTCACTTGCGACATTTCCATTGGGTGGTTTTTAATTTCCTTTTAAAATATATAGGAGCCAGACTGGATTTTGGGACTCGGAGTTCCTGCCACATCCCCTCCCTGTGCTGCTGATGGAGCAGAGCTTCCCTGAGCCCTGAAATAGGGGGAAACTGAGGCAGGAAAGCGCTGAGCAAGAGTTCAGGTTGCTTTGACGCTGCAAACCTGCAGCTCTGGGGCTTTGCTGATGCTGATCCCCATGGTGGATAACAAAACTCTCCTGGCTGGATATTAAACCCCTGTCCTGGCAGCTCCATGGCCATTAGGCTCGTCCAACCCCCACGGCATGGGGTTTGTGAGGTGGTATTTTGCAGCACAAGGATGGATCAGGACCTGGCTGGGTTGGGGATGGAGGAGAGTGTATGGGGAAAAATGGGTTGGGAAGTGAGGAACAAGGGGGGAAAATGCAGAGAGAAGGGATGCACGTGGGTTGGGGGGGATGCAGGATCGAAGGAGGACCAGAAGGTGGAATGTGGGGATGGTGTCAAAAATTCAGGAGAGTGAAGAGCTGCAGGGGTTAAACGTGAAGCTGCCTTGAACAAGGCTCAGGAACTGTGCCAAGGGCTGGGAAGTCCTCGGGCCCATCCCTGTAGGATAGCCAGTGAGCTTCAAAACAAAAACTAGAGAAAAAACCCGTAACAATCACAAAGAACTGTCTGTTCGTGCACATACGAGCTCAACAGGTTTCCCTCCCAGGCAGGGTCTGGGTATCGAGCTCTGGTATTTGGGGTGGGGGGAGCTGAGGGTGGCCCAAACACGCTACTTATGCAACAAAAAATAGGTGATTTGTCCTCAAAAATCTTACCCCATACTCTTTTTCTCGTTTTTATTGTGGGATGATGGCTGTCCTTGCAGCTTTTGGTGCAGGCAGCTCCTGATGAAGGGCTGAAGGAGCTGGGGGAGGGGGGGTCAGTAAAAGCAGGGATGAGCAGGAGGGTTTGGTGCCCTGGCACTGCCCTGGGGAAAGGGGATAGAGCCTGTGCCGAGCCCCTGTATCCTTCAGAAAATTCAGCTTCAGCATCCTTCAACATCACGGTGGAGCTGGGGCTCCGCTGCTGCCTCATTCACAAAGCTGCTGATTTATTCCAACTGCATTTACAAGTTAAATTGCCAGATTACCTCTATTATGCGAGCCCTTCTTTAAATCTTCATTATTTGTTTACCTGGGCTGTCTGTAAAAAAACAGCCTTGGAAGCACAGAGTTTGGGTTTTTTTTGGTCTGATGGGCTGAAACACTGCAGCTCAGAAGCAGTGGTGATTTCTCATGTCTATTTCCCACCCCCTCTTTCTTTTGTTGCTTTTTACTTTTTTTTTCCCCTCCTTTTTTTGGGGGAGGAGGTCTGTTGTGGGAGGCCTATCCTTAAATAGCAGGCATTTATCTTTAGGTTGGTTGTTGCCTCGGATAATCTGGCTTGGCTAGGTAGCTTTGCTTTTCCTTCCATTCTCAGGGATATAATAGAAATAGGTTTATTATTTTTTTTTAAATTAATAAATTATTAATTGAATTGAAAAAATAGTGGAGGGTTCTGCTGGTGTGGCTCTCCTGAGCAGGGAGCATCTGCCAGGTTACTGGGGTAAGGATCAGCAGGGAAACCTCTACCAGAAATATCCCATCCCACACTGGAATTACACCTTTGGCTGTGCCCAAGAATGGTGGGGAAGCAGCTGGATTATCTCCCACTAAATACCTGCCAAATGAATAAGCTCCTGGTCCTGGGGCGATCACGACTGGGGTGACGTGAGGGACGTGCCAGGCTTGGGAGCACCTCACTTGTGCCGAGTTGAGATGTTTCCTCCAGAGGAGGATGAGCTCCCCTGGATTTTATTCCCCTCCCAGCCCAGCTTTTGCTCTCTGCCCCCTTGGAAGATAATTTTAACTGAAGGAAACTGGTGCCAGCGATGGAGTGCCGACAGACGGACAGACGGACGGCTGCCTTGCTTCAGGTCTGGCTGGTGGAAGGAGGTCTCCAGCTCCCTTCTACCTTCCATCTTCAATCATGGACTCCATCTCCCTCTCCTCTTTTTTAAGAGCCCCCAAGCAGGGTCCCATCCTCGGTGGGGAGGACAATGGATGGGAGGGATTTGGTGGCTTGTCTGTGCCCCATGCCAGTTGTCTCTTGCCTGTACTGAAATGCTTGTGCACTCCAGGGTTGCTTCTGCTCTGGGGCTGAGCCCCTCCAAGGTCTGACCCTGGCTGGCTTCGATCTTTAATCAGGGAAGGGATGTGGCTGTTGGGTTTTCATTTTCTTCCACCTGAAGCCATGAGCATCCCATGGGATTTCATTTCCATCCTGGAAGGGAGATGTTGACGAGTGAGCACAAGGTGCCTTTTTCACCCCTCAAATTTGGAAATTGGTATTTAAATGTAGCCTGATACACAGGAGGGGAAACTGAGGCAGGGAGCCTGGGGAGGAAAAGGAGCAAAATTCAGCTTCTTTAGGTTTTTTTGAGAGCTCTGGGGTACAAGATGTTAGTTTCCTGCTGGGATCAGCTGCCAGGTTGTTTAAACTGGTGGAGGTGGCAGCTCTTACCTTGGTGGGTGCCTGAACTGTCATGGATTTTTTTTCTGGACCTTGAGCTGGCAATGATGGTGGGGGAACTGCTTGAGAGGCTGGGAAAGAATCCTGGGGAGACCAGCAGTGATCCAACTCCTGGCTTTTCCAGTTGAGCTGGGAAGTCCAGCTTTGGGCAAGATCTCAGATTCAGGGCCAATGTGCTTTAAGGGATCGCGGTCTCCTACTCATCCAGGTCTGTGGCATCCTCCTGGGAGGGCTGGGAGGATGCTGTGGGGAAGAAGGCACCTCCTTGCACACCCCTAGGCAGCTCTGAGCGTCGTCCTCCTCATCTATTTGGGCAGGGGCTGACACTTCACCATGAAGTAGGTGTTCCCTGGGGAGAGTTTAACCTTATTAGTGGATTCTATAATTCACGGCTCTAAATAAAAAGGCTCCCTGTTGGCAGCGATGTTGCATGCTCCAGTGGCTTCAGGGCTGTTGGCAAGACCCTGGTGCAGGAAGGTGAATTTTTTTGGGGCACTTGCAGAGCGTATCCATGCGCATCCAGTTTGGCTGCTGATCGCCCCGAGCTCTCAGTTTAGTTGCTTCCCTCAGCAAATGGTGGAGGTAGGGGAAAGCAAAAGCTGCTTTGGCTGGAGAAGCCAAATTGAGAATCCCTTCTCAATCCAGGGCACCTGCAGAAAGCCCTGGGGGGAAGTCCCAAGCCATGTAGAAGGAGAAATCATCTCAGAGATACTCGGTCGTTTCCTTCCCCGTCCCTTGCAGGGGATCGTATCTTCTGTTAAAAATAACAAGGCATTCAGAGCGAAGTGAAGCAGGCCTTGGGGAGGGCTTGCGCTAGCTTCATGGCCCCCAGGATCTCTTGTCTTTGCTTTTCCTAACTGGAGGAGGTGGAGAGAGGTGAGGAAACCTCCTGCCCTCCAGAGCTTCCCCTTGGAAGCATCTTCTCTGCCTGGGCTCAAGCACTAGCAGTGGAAAATGTCTTCCTGGTCCTGCATAGCCCTTCCTTGCACCAAACTGGGCTGAAATTATTCGTTGTGTGGTTTTGGTGTGTGGTAGCTTCTCAGCAGGCTTTTTTCTTCCCCAAATCAGGGTAAGGATACATGGTTTGGAAAGTTTTGGGGGAAGAGATGCAGGAATGAGGAGCATCCTCAGCATGGGAAGGCAGGAGAGTTGTCGAGCACCCCATGGTGAGCAGGGCTGTATCTTCTTTCCCCTGCAAAAGGGCATCACTTGCTTCCTAAGAATCTGAGGTGTCATGGAAGGGGGTTTTGGTGGGAAAAGCCAAGAGTTGTTGCGGAAACCTGTGGTGAGGTCTGGGTTTGGAACCGCTGTGCCTCCTCCTTAAAAGCAGCTGGAAGCCCAGCCCTGGGTGCTGCTGGTGCTGTCGGAGGAGGTGAGTGGCTTTGTGAAGAGCAAAGACATCCTCTACCAGACAGAGCTGCCCTGGCTAGGGATTGGTGGGAATCCAATAGATCTTCTGAAGGTGGATGGCTGCTAACTGAAGGGTCCCTTGCGTGCTGCCAGTTGCCATAGCCTGAAGATGTTCTCCCTTTTCCAGGGGAAGAGAGGATGGCCTCGTAGATCCCACCGAGCTCCTGGCTGCACTACCTGGACCACGAGGACAGACAGTAAGTAACTGTGACCCCCTGCCAGCTTGTTGCTGCCCTTATAAGGACCAGCTTCAGCCTCTGAGCACGCTGGAAAAGGTCTCCTCAAGATGAGCAACCCCTTTCTGGTGTGGCTGATAGGGTTTATGAAGCACCAGGGGGTGCAAAGGGAT
The DNA here is from genome assembly GCA_013399015.1 of Galbula dea. Taxonomy (NCBI): domain Eukaryota; kingdom Metazoa; phylum Chordata; class Aves; order Piciformes; family Galbulidae; genus Galbula; species Galbula dea. The sequence continues at coordinate 517,410 of VWZX01008139.1, forward strand.
GGAGCAGGTTATTTTCCAAGTATGTTTCTCTGTTAACATGGGAGGAGAGAACAGGGGAAATGCCATGAGCATGCTGGTGTAGATGCAAGGGGGTAAATCCATCTGATTGCTTTACCCTGGAGGTTTTGGGGCTGGAGGACTTGAGCACAAGGGTGGGGTTACCTTGAGGGTTACACTGCCCTAAAACCAGCCCATTTGCTTTTACAAAAAAGATGATGTGGAGGAAGCAGAGAGGAAACCACAGGGCTGCCACGGTGAGGGGAGTTAAGGTGGCGCTTGGAGCTTTGCAGAGGGGATGGCAAGTGGGTACATGGCTTTTGAGCTCCCCAGAAAGGATCCCTGTAGTTAGAAACCATTGAGGATGGTAGCTGCCTGCAGGATAAGAGCCCTGGAGCTTGAGATCCCTTAATTTCCCACCCTTTTCCTTGGAGAGCCAGGGTTGAATCCAGGCATTGCCTGTGTTTGAGTTGGAGATGGGCTGGAGCATCTTGATGGTCTAATTTTCATCTCCCTGGACCATTTGTGTCCCCAGTATATGACGGTGGGTACTCCCTGCAGATGTTTTGCCCTTGCTCCCTGGGGAGCAGGCAGCAGGAACAAGCTGCCTTCCTTCTGCCTGCACCCCCAGCTTGCTGCCTTCCCCTTTCTGCTGCTTTTTTGGGAAGAGTTAAGCTGAAGCAGGGGTATGAGGCCTCGTTGCCAAAGCACCTGTGTCCCTGGGTGGTCCCCGGGGATGTCACTGAGTAAACGTGGCAACAAGGTGACCATGGCGGCTAACAGGGACCAGCTGAGGCAGGTAGGGTTGATACTGGGGGCTCGGTAGTGAGAGCTCATGGGTATAAAATCATCACTGGTGGGTGACCATCATTGTCTTTTTAGAATGGGGTTGTCTCTCCATGGTGGCTCAGCTTTCCTTGGGTTGTAGTGAGCTGCATCAGGCAAAACTGAGTACTTATTTGACTTTTTTAAATAGGAAAAGTGTGATTAAACCTGTGTAGTATAAATAATATATAACCTATAATAATGTAACCTAATGCACTGAGGAGGAGCCCTGCAGCTTCTTTGATGGCATGGGATTACCCTGGCGTGGCATGCTCAGGTGTATCCATGCAGTCAGTGTTTTGGGGCTGAAGGAAGGGAATTGGTCCCATTACTGTCTTTCCTGCTGCAGGGATTGAAAAAAGAACAGAGGGAGAGGAGAGGGTGGCAGCAGTGTTGGCCTGAGTCAGGTGTCACATCCTGATGACACTAAAACCAACAGTCCCGTGGAATGCCAGGGGCAGTCCAGATCTGTTCTGGGGACCTGCTGCCATGCAAATTCTCGTCCTACCTGAGTCTATTTGCTGTTGTCACCTCCATGCTTTGTTAAGGCTCACATGCCAATTTTGAGGTGTGTTTTTTTCCCCTATCACAAATCTTTGACTGGGTTATTGTGTGCCCAGGATACTATAGGCTAAGGAAAAAGCACTGCTGCTCCAGTTACTGCCTCTTCCTGTGTGCTAGGGAGTGTTTTGGTTGTCTAGAGCTTAACGGTGGTGATGATAGGGTTGACTGTTGATGACAGAAATTGGGAAGGCCAACAAGGCAGATACTGTGGTTGGACACTTCACCCAACCAGGATGAAAAAGCAGATGAAGTATTCTTTGAGCAGCTGGGAGAAGTCTCACAGTCATCAGCCCTTTTTCTCATTGAGGACTTCAACTGGAACTACAATGTAGTGGAAAGGAAACTCTGCTCCTCTTGACAGAGTCCCTTGGGCAGTTGTGATGGGCAAAGGGGGCCAGGAAGGCTGGATGTTGTTCAGAAAGAAAATCTGTGAGGCTGTCCCCAAGTGCTGGAAGATGAGCTGGTGAGGGAGAAGCCCGGCCTGGCTGAATGAAGAGCTTTGGCTGGAAATCAGGGGAAAAAAAGAGTTTCTGACCTTTGGAAGAAGGGGTAGGCAGCTCGGGAGGACTACAGGCATGTTGTGAGGTTGTGTGGGGAGAAATTAGAAGGGCCAAAGCCCAGCTAGAACTTAATCTGGCTGCTGCCATAAAAGACAATTAAAAATGTCTCTATATATACATTGACAGCAAAAGGAGGACTAGGGAGAATCTCCACCCTCTGTTGGATGCATGAGGAAACGTAGTGACCAAGGAATGATGTGCCTAGCACCATCTTTGTCTCAGTCTCTAACAGTAAGAGCAGATGAGCTGGGAGCCAGGGATGGGTAGCAGAATGAAGCCCTCATAACCCAAGATGAAATAAATGGCCAGTGACCTATTACACCACTTAGACACACACAATCTGTGAGGTCAGATGGGATCCACCCACAGGCATTGAGTGGATCCGAAGGGTGGAAGTGCTCACCAAGCCACATTCCATCGTTTACCAGCAGTCCTGACTAACTGGGGAGGTCTCAGTTGCTGGGAGGTTAGCAAATGTGACATCCATCTACAAGAAGGATGTGGATGTGGTATTCCTTGACTTCAGCAAAGCCTTTGATACTGTCTTCCATAGTATCCTCACAGCCAAGCTCAAGAAGTGCAGATTGGGCGATTGTGCAGTGAGGTGGATTGGGAACTGACTGAAGGACAAAGCCCAGAGGTTTGTGGTCAGTGGAGCAGAGTCTAGCTAGGGGCCTGTGACTAGTGGTGTCCTCCAGGGGTCGGTGCTGGGTCCAATAGTTTTCAACATATTCATTAATGACCTGGATGAAGACATAGAGTGCACCCTCAGGAAGTTTGCTGATGATACGAAGCTGGGGGGAGTGGCTGACACACCAGAAGACTGTGCTGCCATCCAGCGTGACCTGGACAGGATGGAGAGCTGGGCAGGGAGAAATTTGATGTGGTTCAACAAGAGCAAGAGTACGGTCCTGCATCTGGGGAAGAATAACCCCATGAATCAGTACAGGCTGGGGGCTGATCTATTGGAGAGCAGTTCTGGGGAGAAAGACCTAGGGGTTCTGGTGGACAGGAGGGTGACCATGAGCCAGCAGTGTCCCTTTGCTGCAAGGAAGGCCAATGGCATCCTGTGATGCATTAAGAAGAGCGTGGCCAGCAGGTTGAGGGAGGTTATTCTCCCCCTCTACTCTGTGCTGGTGAGGCCCCACCTGGAGTACTGTGTCCAGTTCTGGACTCCCCAGTTCAAGAAGGACAGGGAAGTACTGCAGAGAGTCAAGCGCCAGGCCACCAAGATGATCAAGGGAGTGGAGCATCTACCCTATGAGGACAGGCTGAGAGAGCTGGGGCTCTTTAGCCTGGAGAAGAGGAGACTGAGGGAGGACCTCATCAATGTCTATAAATATGTTAAGGGCCAGTGTCAGGAAGAAGGAGCCAGGCTCTTCTCAATGTCATCCAATGTTAGGACAGGGGGCAATGGGAGCAAGTTAGAGCATAGGAGGTTTAGTGTTAATGTGAGGAAGAACTTTTTCCCAGTAAGGGTGAGGGAACACTGGAACAGGCTGCCCAGGGGGGTTGTGGAGTCTCCTACTCTGGAGATATTCAAGGCCCGCCTGGACTTGTTCCTGTGTGACTTTATCTAGGGTGTCCTGCTTTGGCAGGGGGGTTGGACTTGATCTTTTTAGGTCCCTTCCAGCCCCTAACATTCTATGATTCTATGATTCTAAGAAGGGCTGGAAGGAAGATCCAGGGAGCTACAGACCTGTCAGTCCGAACTCAGTGCTGGGGAAGGTTGTGGAACAGATCATCTTGAGAGCTATCATGCAGCACATCCAGGACAACCAGAGGATCAGGCCTAGTCAGCATTGGATTCTGAGAGGCAGGTCCTGCTTGACAGCAAACACGAGGAGCTGGAAGCCATTTTGAGGCAAGATAACTACAACATAGTTGCCATCACAGAAGGGTGGTGGGATGACTCTGGTAACTGCAGTGCTGCAATGGATAGCAGTAGGCTCTTCAGAAGGGATAGTCAAGGAAGGGGAGGCCGTGGGGTGGCTCTGTATATTAGGGAGTAACTTGATTGTGTAGCTCAATGATGGTGATAAGGTCGAGTGCTTATAGGTAAGGATTAGGGGGAAGGCCAACAAGGCTGATGTCCTGGTGAGGGGTCTTTTACAGACTACCCAGCCAGGATGAAGCACTCTACAAGCAGCTGGCAGAAGTCTCACAATCACTAGCCCTTGTTTTTGGTGGACTTTAACTTAAGGGGATTTCTGCTGGAAATACAATACAGCAGAGAGGGAACAGTCTAGGAAGTTTCTGGAGTGCATGGAAAAGAACTTTCTAATGCAACTGGTGAGAGACCCTACCAGGGAGGTGCCCTGCTAGACCTGCTGTTGTCTAACAGGGAGGGACTGGTGGGAGATGTGGTGGTTGGAGGCCATCTTGGTCATAGTGACCATGAGATGATAGAGTTTTCAGTTCTTGGTGAAGTAAAGGAAGTGAGTCAGCAAAACCACTACCTTGGAGTTCCAGAGAGCATTTAGGACACTGATTGAGAGAGTCTCTTGGGAGACAGTTCTAAGGGGCAAAGGGGTCCAGGAAGGCTGGACCTTCTTCAAGAAGGAAATCCTAAAGGCGCAGGAGCAGGCTGTACCCTCGTGCCAGAAGATGAAAAGATGAGCTGGTGGGGAAAGAGACCAACTTGGCTGAACAGGGAGCTCTGGCTGGGACTCGGGGAAAAAAAAAGAGAGTTTTCCACCTCTGGAAGAAAGGGCAGGCAGCTCAGGAAGAGTACAAGGGTGTAGTTAGGACCTGCAGAGAGGAAATTGGAAAGGCAAAAGCCCAAATTGAACTTAATCTAACCACTGTAGTAAAAGATAATTTTTTTTAATAAATACATTAACAACAAAAGGAGAGCAAAGGAGAATCTCCATCCTTTATTAGATGTGGGGGGGAACACTGTCACCAAGGATGAGGAAAAGGCTGAGGTATTTAATTCTTGCTTTGTCTCAGTCTTTAACAGTTAGGGTACTCAGCCCCCTGAGCTGGAAGACAAGGATGGGAGCAGTGTGAAGCGCTCTTAATCCGGGAGGAAGAAGTCAGTGACCTGCTACACCACTTGGACAACCACAAGTCCATGGGTCCGGGTGGGATCCACCTGAGGATACTGAGGGAGCTGGAGGAGGTGCTCACCAAGCCACTATCATTTATCAGCACTCCTGGTTAACTAGGGAGGTCCTAGATGACTGGAGACTTGCCAGTGTGACACCCATCTATAAGAAGGGTCAGAGGGAAGATCCGGGGCACTAAGGGCCTGTCAGCTTGACCTCGTGCTGGGGAAGGTTATGGAGCAGATCATCTTGAGTGCGATCACCCAGTAAGTGCAGGATAACCAAGGGGTCAGGCCCAGCCAGCATGGGGTCACGAGAGGTAGGTCCTGCTTGACCACATTGATCTCCTTCTGTGATGACATCATCCACCTAGTGGATGAGGGAAAGGCTGTAGGTGTTGTCTACTGTTGACACTGTCTCCCACAGCATTCTCCTGGAGAAGCTGGCAGCTCATGCTTTTAGAGAGGTTTACTCTTTGCTGGGTAAGGAACTGGCTGGAGGGCTGAGCTCAGACAGCTGTGGTGAATGGAATTAACTGCAGTTGGTAGTTGATCACAAGTGATGTTCCCCAGGGCTCAGTGTTGGGGCCAGCTCTGTTCAATGTCTTTATCAATGATCTGGACATGGGATTGAGTTCACCCTCAGTCAGTTTGGAGATGACACCAAGTAGGGTGGGAGTGCTGATCTGCTTGAGGGTAGGAAGGCTCTGCAGAGAGATCTGGCCAGACTGGATTGATCGACCAAGGCCAATAGCATGAGGTTCAACAAGGGCAAGTGCTGGGTCCTACATTTTGGTCACAACAACCCCAAGCAATGCTAAAGGCTTGGGGCAGAGTGGCTGGAAAACTGCCTGGCAGAGAAGGACCTGGAGGTGCTGGTCAACAGCAGCTGAAGATGAGCCAGCAGTGTGCCCGGCTGGCCAAGAAGGCCAACAGCATCCTGGCTTGGATCAGCACTGGTGTGGCCAGCAGGACTAGGGCAAGGATTGCCCTCCTGGACTGGGCACTCCACACAGTTGAGGCTACAGCTTCAATCCTGGGTTCAGTTTTGGGGTCCTCACTCCAAGAAGGACATTTAGGTGCTGGAGTGTGTCCAGAGAAGGGCATTGAGGCTGTTGAAGTGTCTAGAGCACAAGTGTTGCGAGGAGCAGCTGAGGGAACTGGGGTTGTTTAGCCTGAAGAAAAGGAGGCTCAGGGGAGACCACCTCACTCTCTCCAACTCCCTGAAAGGAGTTTGGAGTGAGGTGGAGCTTGGTCTCTTATCCTGAGGAGCAAACAGGAGGATAGGACAGGAGGAAACAGCCTCTAGTTGAATTAGTGGAAGGTTTAGGTTCGACATCAGGACAATTTCTTCCCTGAAAGAGTGGTTAAGCATTGGCACAGGCTGCCAAGGGCAGTGAGGGAGTCACCATTCCTGGAGGGGTTGAAAAGCTGTGGAGTTGTGGTGCTGAGGGCCGTGGTTTAGTGGAGACCTGGCAGTACTGGTTAATGGTTGGACTTGATCTTTTCCAACCAAAATGATTCTATAATTAAGACATAATTAAGATTCCTTTACAGTGACTTGCAGGTCTCTTAAAATTGGATAATTGTGGGCACTGGTGGCATGGACTGGCTCTGTGCCCTTGACGTCTGGTGTCAGATGGGATTGCCTTTTGCAGTGCTGTGTCCTAATGACCTCCTGCGTCCCCCAACCTGTGGCTCCTTCAGGTCACGCTCCTGGAATTGCTCTTTCCTGCCATTTTCTGGCACCAACAGCACCTCTGGTCCCCTCTTCGCAGCATCCCCATCCCACCGCAGCGTCCCTGGTCCCCCCCCAGTATCCCCATCCCACTTGAGGGGATCAGGTCCTTTTGGGCTCATGACAATGGTTGGCAACTCCACAAGCTTTTTCTCCTCTCTTTGGGTCTCAATTTCCTTCCCAGCTTGGAAAAAAAAAATCCCTGAACACCTGGAGCTTGCAGCAGTCAGGGCGAGGAAGTGTTGAGATGCCAAGCTGAGGATTTGGGTACCTTTGATGCTCTGCCAAGCCCAGGCAGCACCTCACATCAGCCAGATCCTTTTCCTGGAGGATCACCCCCCGCCACCTCCCAGGTTGTGTTCAGGCCCCGGCATGCGATGGTTTTGCCGAGGCAGGATGGGACCGAGTCGACGTGGGGGGCAAGCCAACATCTGCCAGGCTCCTCGGGCAATCCCAGCCCTCCTGCATGGAGAAAACCTGTGGGATGGGGGCTTGGAATATCCTGGAGCTGGAATCTGCTTTGTAGGGGGTCGATCCTGGTGGTTGTCCTCAAAATGGGGTGCAGGATCCATCCTACATCTCCCAGCAACGCTCCATGTGACTTGCAGGCTCAGGAGAGATCATCTGTCTGGGGTCCAAGGGGGCTGAGCTGTCCTTGGCTGTCTGTCCATCTCCCTCTAGTTCCTGTTGACGGAAGTGAATTGCTAGGAACTGCCAGTGCACCCCTGCCATGGGTGTGATCCCTTCAAATCCAGCTCTGCTCCAGTTAGAAATAAATGGCAGTTTTTTTGGAGTGTGAACTGTCAGAGGAGCTTGTTCTCCAGTGATCATCCTTCTCACCCGGGGGAGCTGGACCATGTGGCTCCGTGCCCCGTGGATGTGTGGGATGGGATGGTGGGACCATGGCAGAGGTGTCCTTGCCTCGCATCACGCTTTCATTTCCCAATCCATGGGTTACCATGGAAACAGAAGACTACCAAGAGCTTTTACTGCCTGGTCTGCTGGTCCATGGATGCTTTGCTGGAATGGCAGTGGGAGGCTGGGATCACTCCCCCCCACGCCAGGATGGGATGGGAGAATTTATAATCACCCCCCACCTTTGTGCTTGCTCCATGACTTCAAAAGCATTTTGGTTTTTGCCCAAAGGTAGGCTAGGAGCAGCTTGTCTGGTGCCTGCTGCTGCTTTGTGGGTTGACATGGCTTAGATCCGGAGGTGCTGGCACCATTTGGGGGAAGATGGGAATGTATGGAGATAGAGGGATGAGCTCCTCTGAAGCCACCCACACAGCAGGAGGTTCAGTACCCATGGTTGCTCCTGGCTTCTCCCAGGACATGGTAAAACTGGGAGGCAAAAACCCCACTCCAGGTCTGATGGAGATGGGGAACTTTGCCATGAGATGCCTCTTCAGCATCCTGGGGGATGGATGGGGCTTTCCATAACAGCAGGCTGAGGAAAGGGGAGGCCTAGCTGTGAAGATGTGGTGGTGGTGAGGATTTAAAGTCATTTACGCAGCGATAACATTCAGCCTGTGGGTGCTTTGGAGGTAACAAAGTAGGTACCTCCTTTATTACGTCCTTTGGAGAAGGTAACATCAAAAGCAAGGGGCTTTTTCAGGTGCTTCTTCCAAGCATGGGGAGCCAAATTCACCCAGGACTTTCCCAGAGGGTTGGGATCACTGGTGCAAAGTTTAGTTGGAGGCCTGGAGTTCACAGTGTTCCCCAGGGGTCAGGACTGGGTCCAGTCTTGTTCAACATTTTCATCAGGGACCTGGCTGAAGGCACAGAGTGGACTCTCAGCCAGTTTGCTGATGGCACAGAACTGGGAGGAGTGGCTGACACCTGTCAGACTGTGCTGCCATTGAGTGAGACCTGGACAGGCTGAGAGTTGGGGGAGAGGAACCTCAGGAAGGTCAACAAGGGCAAGTGTAAGGTCCTAAACCTGGGAAGGAATAACCCCATGGACCAGGACAGGTTAGGAGTTGACCTCCTGGAAAGCAGCTTGACAGAGAAGGACCTGGGAGTGCTGGTGTACAACAAGTTGCCTGTGAGCCAGCAGTGTGGACAAGAAGGCCAAGAAGGCCAATGGTGTCATGGGGTGCATGAAGAAGAGTGTGTCCAGCAGGTGGAGGGAGGTTCTTCTCCCCCTCTGCTCTGCCCTTGTGAGGCCACATCTGGAGTCCTGGGTCCAGGTCTGGGCTCCCCACTTCAAGAGAGACAAGGAACTAGTGGAGAGAGTCCATTGGAGGCTAGGAAGATGCTGAGGACACTGGAGCATGTCTGGGAGGAGGAAAGGCTGAGAGCCCTGGGGCTGCTTAGCCTGGAGAAGAGCAGACCCAGAGGGGATCTGCTCAGTGCTGATCAAGAGCTGAAGGGTGGGGACAAGAGGCTGGGGCCAGACTCTTTTGAGTGGTGCCCAGGGACAGGCCAAGGGGCACTGGGCACAAACTGGAACCCAGGAGGTTCCACCTGAGCAGGATGAGAAACTTGTTTGGTGTGAGGGTGCCAGAGCCCTGGCCTAGGCTGCCAGGAAAGGTTGTGGGGTGTCCTTCTTTGGAGAGATTCCAAACCCAGCTGGAGGTGATCCTGGGTGACCTGCTCTGCTGTAGCAAGCTGAGTTGGACTAGATGATCCCCAGAGGTCCCTTCCAACCCCCACCATGCTGTGATTTTGTGAGAGGGGTTATTGCTGAATCTCACCCTGCTGCATGGGGATGCTGTGGTGTAGAACCAAAGGAATGTTGTGGTGGGGGAGTTTGTACTGGGAGACCCAGGGACTTTGTGTTGGGACAGGGATGCTGCAGGGACAAGTAGGATCCTATAGCATCGCTCCCATGGAGCAAATTGTCCCTGGGATGAAAGGAGCTGGCTCAGAGCACCCAGATTTTCCAGCTTTCACTAGTCTCTCTGTTTTGGACTGTGGATCTGGTAGCACAAGGCTGGAGGGGAGCTTGAGTTCATTCCAGAAGCACCTCAGCTTTGGCCTGGGCACGGGAGCAGCCTGGGTGTGCTCCGTTTAGCTCCGCATTCTCCGAGTGCTTCACTCCGTATGTTTGTTTTCCACAGGGTTTATTCACTGTGTTTGTCTTAGATAACTTTTTCATTAGGCCTAGCTTGTGCCTACAAGCCTGAGAAAAGATTAAAAAAAAAAAATCTGTATTTAAAAAAATCTGGTATGTAAAAGCAAACACTGGGGGTGAGAGTGGATTTTCCCAGTGTCTTAATCCGGTGGGAGGGGTGAAGCGCGCTCGGCTGGGTGATTTGGCACTGAAGGAGAGAGCAGGCAGGGGAATTCGCTGCTAAATTTGGGGTCCTGATGCCCAGCAGCTCCCCAGCCTTGGGTGCTCAGGAGTGCTGAGATCCCCAGGGATCATCACCAGCCCTGATTTGTGGAGGCAGATTTCCCCTCAGGGACTTCCGTGGCCAGTTTTGCTAGGCAAAAAAACCTCTGAGAAAACACAGACTGCTTTTTACTTTTCCCTAATTTTATTTTTTTCAAGCAAATGAAATGTAGAAAGGGGTGAGACCTCCCACCCCCAGCTCCTTGTCTCTGCTTGCTTCAACCCTTGAAGATGCAATCGTGGGTTTAATCTTCCCTTCCCAAGCCAGGAAGGACTCGTAGAGCCAGAAATACCCATGCAGGATGAGCCAGGGTGTAAATCGGGGGTGGGGGTGGGGTTTTCTGTCCCTTCCTGGGGTGCCCAGGCAATGGGGGAGGGGCTGAGCCTCAGTGCAGTTCCCTGGGAAGGGGTTTGATACCCATGTTTTATGGAGGAGAAGTGGTTCAGGAGGAGACAGGCTCCTTCCCAGGGTACCGTGTTGCCTGTCCCCGTCCCTCTGCTTTGCTGTCAAATGGACAGAGTTTTCTTTGCTTTCTGTCCTGTCCTGTTGCTTGTAGCACAGTTTAATGCCCCTTAATTTCCTTTTCTTTGCCCTTCCTGCCCTTCTGATTCCAGGAGCTGGTGAGGAGGAAGAGATGAGCCATGGGATCATCTTTGGTCCCATTTGTCATCTTTCTTGATATATTTTGCTCCTGAATGACTGCTCTTGACTCAGTCTTGGCTGGGTGAGGATGGCAGGTGCTGAGTTCATTAAGGGTGCTTTGTTAGACAAGGTGGGGTACTGAGATGGGTGCTCCCCCCCCAAGATGACTAATCTCTCAAGACCAGGATTTCCTTTGCCCAGCCCAGGCGTGCACCTTTCCTCTTGGCTGGGCATTTGATGCCTCCTTGCCCTCTCCTCCTCCAAGATGTGGCTGGTCCGGAGTGACAGCTTAGTTACAGTGTGGTAAAGCCAAGCCCAGCTCCGAGCTGGGCTTAGGGTAGGATTCATCCTCAGGGAGCAAAGTCTCTTGTGTGCCCCAAAACTTTTTCCATCTGGTAAGTTAATTTTCCATCCTTGCAGTGTCGTGGTAGGATGGGGTTGAGCTGGACCTGGGGTGTCTCCAACCGTGGCTCTTTGCTGCCTTATTCCAGGAGTGAGAGGTTTCGGAGGAAGGCATTTGCACCTGCGTTGAGCTTGTGGCTTCCTCTTTTCCACACGCTAGGATGGTTGAATCGAAGGCATTGGAGGTTCCCCAAGTATGTGAGGTTCTTGGCTTTGATCTGCTCAGCTGCTCCTGTCCTTTCTGCCTGATTTGGTGGCTCAATGGCAGCACGTTTGGCTTCCTACCTGTGGTGGCTGGTGCTGGTTGGATGCTTGAGCCAGGGCTGGGCTTAAAATCTCCTTCAAGTCATCAGCACTGGCATTGCTTTAGGCACTTTGGGTTTTATGGTTGAAACCCTGTTGGAGGCTTGTTTTTACTCTTTAATTCCTCTTTTTTTTTTTTTCCTTTGGAATTAATTTAATCTGTGGGGCTGGGACTCCTCAGGACCTGCACTTGCTTGCCTGGCTTTTAGAAACTCAGTATCAAATGTTGGGTGGATGTGGGGCAGGGAAATGTGAATTTAAATTGAAATAAGCCCCTTGGGAAGCTCTTGCACCAGTTGGATAGGACAAGCAGGGTGTCAGAGGTGATGCCTCTCTGACAGGGTTTTCTGGGAAGCACTGATCAATCAGGGATCAGTGTCCTTGCACAGAAACACTCATCAATGAGGATCAGTTTCCTTGCACAGAAGCACTGTCAATTGAGGATCAGTGTCCTTGCACAGAGGCACTGATCGATCAGGGATCGGCGTCCTTGCACAGAGGCACTGATCGATCAGGGATCAGTGTTGTTGCACAGAAACCCTCATTCCACCAGAACAAAAAAGAGGCTCTAGAACTCTGTGCTTTCCCTGTGGAGCTGCACCAAGTTAGAGCATTAGGGATCAGTGTCCTTACAGGGGAAGGCTGATCCCACCAGAAAAATCACCGTCACAGGTTTCAGAATTAATTGAAGGAATGCTGTACTTAAGAACAGTAAACGACAACAAATCGACTGGCAGTCATTGAAGGCAACTCCTTAACAGAAGGTATCTAGAGAAACAAGGGGAAACAAGGGAAAGAGAAGAGAGAGGAAAGTAGAAGAGAGTAGTTTCACTGCCTGGGTTTCTCCATCGCTGCTCTTTCCTCTCGGAGGGGGGTCTGGGTGCAGGCACTCACATCGGATGCCTTTCCCTTTTTTCGCTCTGCAGGGGACTGGCAGCAGCCGTGATGAGAGCTCCGGCCCTCGCCTGATGCCTCTCCTGCTGATAAAAATGATCAACAAGTCTCGTGAGTCCTGTGGGATTAGGGATCTCGTTTCCTTCTTTCCAAGCAGAGATGGGTGTCCTGAGGGATTGACATTTGGAAATTAGGCTTTGGGAGTAGGATGCTGCTTTGCTGCGGCTCCAGTTAGGGAACCACACGTAGAGTCATGGCTGGGAGGGTGATGCTGGGCTAGGGCACCTGGTAGCCCTCAGACTTTGTGGTATCCAGTCAAGGTGAAGGCACATGGAAAGCAGGTTGGGTTTGTGTGGCCTTTGAGGCAAGGCAGGCAGGAGTAAACGCTTTTGGGTCCAGGACAAAAGTAACCGGGCTCCATCTCGAAGCTGCTCCTGACAGCCAGGCCCCTGTTGCTCCCTGGGGAGAGGGTGCTGGGGGTGGCTCTGCAATCCTGGATCCACCAGGACATCTCTGGAGGGTTGCAGGTCCCAAACATCTAACCATTCAAACTCTGGGTACTGCCTTGACGATGATTTTCTTTCCCCCTGCCCTTTGGGCACACAGGAGGGAAGATACTTGGGGTGCTGGTGCTGTTTCTGGTGGTGGTTTGGTACTCGATCTACCGGGAAGACAGGTACATACAGCTGGGAGTGGCTTTTCTTAAGGTTCAAAGGACCTCCTGCCCTTCCCTTTGCTCCTGGAGCATTGTCTCACTGGATCCTGGGGGACTGGAGAGGCGGTAGCATCCTTGGCTGCTGCCCTAGGGGTGGGTACACGATACAAGGTTCCCTCTTGAAGTGTGTTGGTGGTTGGGTTCTACAAGGGTTTTGGTCACCACAGATGTTTTTTGAGCCTGGGAGGAAGGGAAAACCCCCACTTTCTTCCCAGTGCTGTGATGCTGGTGGAGATGGGGAAAGCAGAGAGTGTGAGGTTCATGAGGAGGGCGAGAGCTGCCCTCTTCCGACACAAGGCTGCAAGCCCAACCAATAAATAAATCCAATAATGAAGTACAACAGTTAAATAAAGCAGAGCTAACCTTAAATGTGGCCCTGGCAATATTCCCAGCAGCTTGAATCCCACCATGGTGGTGGCCAGAGCCCCTTTCACCGGGGGGAGATGCAGGGAGCAGGCATCATTTTATTTCTTTAACTTGCCTTCCAGCTTTTATTTCCCCTTGCAAGAAAACAAGACAATGTGTCCCCTTGGGGAGGTGGAAAAGAAAGCAGCTCAGCTCATTGGAAAGTGAGTATTGAGGCTGGGAGCAACGAGGGGGGATGCAGACCCAGGACCACCCCCACCTCCCTGTGCCCTAGTCCTGGTCTCCCTGACCCTTTTCTCCTTGCAGCTACACGAGGGACCACCCACTGTTCTTGCAGCTGAAGGACTATTTTTGGGTGAAGACCCCATCACACTATGAGCTGCCCTATGGCACCAAAGGAAGTGGTGAGCCTTGCCGTGGGTGTCCCTCCTTCCATCTGTTTGTCCTGCTGCCATTTCCCAGGGCTTTCACCTTCCTTCCTACTAAATACATCTTCAGGTTGATTTTTGGGGAGCTGTTTTCTTTTCTTCTCCTCCTTAGCAAGTGGTTTCCTTGATTTTTGGACTTTGTGATGTGTGTCTGTTTCCCCTTGCTGCCTGTGGTCCCTACAGAAGAGTTTAGAGTGGGCCAGGCTTTACTAAGTCCCAGCCCAGGATTGTCTGCCCAGATCTGGGAGGAAGCTGGGAGGTTGTAGCAGGCAGGAGCTGCGTTCCTGCTCAACACCCTCTCATCCTTGCTTTGCAGAAGAGATCCTCCTGCGCTTGCTGTCCATCACCCACTACTCGCTGCCCGAGAGCATCCAGAGGTAACTCTGGGGTGGGTTTGGGGCTTTCCTCTCATTCTCTTCATCATTGTTTTCTTGGGAGGGGGAAATTCGTACACTCTGGGTCCAAAATAAAGCTCTGCAACCCAGGGATGGTGGATGGAACATGGGAGGCTTTGTAAAGTGGACAACACAGGGTTAAAACCACGTCAGTGTAGAGCAGGTCTGGTTAAGATGGGGCTTTTCTCTGGCAGCCTGAAGTGCCGGAGGTGCGCAGTTGTGGGCAACGGCCACCGGCTCCGCAACAGCTCCATGGGGGAGACCATCAACACCTACGATGTTGTGATCAGGTACAGCCCTCGGGACTGTTCCATTGACCCCACCCCACCTGCAGATGGGGTTGACACCTGTGATGTCCCCATGTGTCCTCCCCCTCCCCTGCCAAGGTTGAACAACGCCCCGGTCCATGGTTATGAGCAGGACGTGGGTTCCAAGACCACCATACGCCTCTTCTACCCGGAGTCAGCCCACTTCAACCCCAGGATGGAGAACAACCCTGACACGTTGCTGGTGTTGGTGCCCTTCAAGCCTGTGGACTTCCAGTGGCTGGAGGCCATCCTCAACGACAAGAAGAGGGTAAGCGTTGTGGGGAACTAGATCCAACTGCTTCCTGGGGTCCAACCCTCATCCCACCCCACCCTTGGGGACCTCCCTGTCTTACTGGACTCTTACTCTCTTACAGGTTCGGAAAGGGTTTTGGAAACAGCCCCCGTTGATCTGGGATGCCGACTGGCAGCAAGTGCGCATCCTCAACCCTTATTACATGGAAGTAACTGCTGCTAAACTGCTCAACCTCCCCATGAAGCAACCACAGAAGGTGAAACAGGTAAGGAGGTGGGGATGTTGCACCCCCCCAAGGAGTGATATCCCCCTAGCTGTCCCTGTGCCGCTTGCTGAAGGCCATGGCTCTTTTTATGTCTTCTCCCTCCAGAAGCCCACCACGGGGTTGTTGGCCATCACCTTGGCGCTACACTTCTGTGACCTGGTGCACATCGCGGGCTTTGGCTACCCTGATTCAGCCAACAAGAAGCAGACCATTCACTACTATGAGCAGATCACGCTCAAGTCCATGGCAGTAAGTATCTTCCCCCACTTTTTGTCCTTCTTGCCCCCTTTTTTTCCCCCTGGGATGGGGAGTTGCAGGAAAGCAGCACTGGTGAGCAGTGTGGGAGTTTCTCCCCAAGGCCACCCCTTTTGGTGGCCATCATCTAACTTCTCCCCATAGCCCAAGGTCTTTGTAGTCAGGTTGGACGGTTGGGTTTGAACAGAAGAGCTCATGGCCAGGGGACTTGCACTGGGTCATATCCCTCCTTTTGGGAGGCTCCTCACTTCAGATGAAGGTGTAGGGTCAACTCAATGCTGGTGGGGTGGACAAGGTAGAGGACTGGGAAGGAATAGAAGGAAAATACATATCATGTTCTGTTGTCCCTGTTCCGCAGGCGTCAGAGCACAACATTTCACACGAGGCTGTGGCCATCAAAAGAATGCTGGAGCTGGGTCTCATCAAGAACCTCACCTACTTCTGAAGGCACCAGCACTATGCAAGGACAGTGGAGGGGACACTGAGGACAGAATGTCCTTGTCACTGCCACCACCTCGCACTGAGACTCTTGGATGGGGCTGAGGGGGCCGCGCTGGACCGCAGGTCCCTGGGATGATGGGGAGCAGCTCTTAGGGGGCGCAGGAAGCCCTGTGGGGCATTGCCTCTTCCTACTGATGCACTGAGGACCTGGAGGGGAGTTTTTGGGGTGGGGGATCCTCCCTCCCAGCGGGCCTGGGGGGTCAAGGCGGGGAGCAGGAGCCCTCGCCCTGGGCTCTCTTAATTCCCTCAATTCAGACGAGGGCCCTGCTGAGGGGCTGATTTTGGGGGTCCTGGGACCCCCCCAGGGAGCAAGAGCCTTTGGGACCCACATTGCCTTCTCCCTGCCCTGGTCCCCCCCAGATATTTAATTCCACCCCCACTTTTTTTTTTTTTTTTTTTTTTAATTTTATTCTGGTTTTAGGCAGTGGCCCCATCCCCTGCCTTAGTGATGGGGAGGCGAGTCTTGTCCCTGCAGCCCCCCCGGCTGGGGGCACCCCAGGGCTCCACTGGGGCTCCCTTGGAGGAGGGGGTGATTTAATTTAATTAATTTAAATGATTATTTATTGTCCGGTCTCCCCTGGGTGCCGTGTTGGGAACATGTGGCCTTGGGTGGGGACTAGCAAGGTGCGGGGAATGGGGGTTTGTGGCTGTCTCCCCACAGAGAAGCTGACCAGTGCCTTCTCCCCCATGTCTCTGTGACCTCATGTCCCTAGATGACCCAGCTAGTGTCCCTGAACATGTCCTTGTGCTCATGCCCAGGGCCCTGTCTCCATGTCCCTGTATCCCCATGTCCCTAAATGCCTCAGCCTATGTCCGTGACCATGTCCTGTTTCCCATACTCATGCCCAAGTCCATGTTCCTGTGCCCTTGTGCCCCCATGTCCCCAAAATGCCATAGCCCATGTCCCTGACCATGCTGCTATGCTCATGTCCAGGTCCCTGTCGCCCATGTCCCTGACCATGTCCTTAGGCACATACCCATGTCCCTGTTCTATGTCTCCAAGTGCCCCAGCTCATATCCCTGTGCCAAGGCCTCTGCACTTGTGTCCCAGTCTCTCCATGTCCCCTAATGCCCCAGCCCAAGTCTGTGACCATATCCCTGTGTCCCTTACCTGCTGTGTCCCTGCTGCGTAGCCCATCTCCAGGCTTTTGTGGTGGGAGGCTATGGAGTCCCAGCTGCCATGTACCTCAGTTTCCCTCTGCCACCAGCCACCCACAGTGCCCTTGTCCCCAAGTTAGGTTCTGTGTAGCCTCCCCACCCCGGAGACCCCACTGAGAAGCTCCAGGCTGGGTCCACGCTGGGGCGAAGCGTAACCAAAAGAGCCGATGTCCTTGTGGGGTGGCCACCAGCCCAGGCATACCATGAGAAACACCTCTTGTATTGACCGCGGTGCTGTGCTTCCCACGATACAGCGCGGAAAGGCCCTACCTGGGGGGGGTCCCAGTCCCACCAATGTCCCCCCCAATCCCGTCCCACACGGCGGGACCCCCCCGACATCCCCTGAAACGGACTCTATAAGTATGGACACCGAACACCAAGAAGGAAGGGAAGGAGCCAGGTGGGAGAGGGCAGCAGGGAGCGAGTGGCTGGGTGAGCGCAGGGGTGCGTGGTTGGGCCAGGAACGTACCCAGTCCCATGGAGGCTCGGTGTGTCCTTGGCAGGGTTGTGCTTAGCATGTACCAGGGGATGGGGGCTGATGCTCAACTGGTTCCCCCACCCCACAGCCCTACTTTGGAGAGGGGGCTGGATCTGGCCTCCTCCTACTGCCACTCCTGGCAAGTGTGAATGTCCTAGCACGAAGCCGTGGCGCCAACGCAGAGGATCCCGAGTGTCCCCAGAGGGCCCCAAGCATCCCTTGGATGGTCTCGAGCATTCCTTGGAAGGTCCCGAACATCCCCTGAAGGGTCTTGAGCATCCCTGGAGGGGCTCAAACATGTGTCTGCATCCGCCTCTGCAGGGGCCGGCTGGGGTCTGAGTTTTGGGACGAAGATTGGGAATGGTGGGAGGAGGAGGCGGAGGCTTTGCTGGCCTTGTCGAACTGCACGTAGCCATCCTGCTTGCCGCTGCTGCTGATGCTGCTGTCGCACTGGGTGTCAAGGAAGGAGCTGCTGTCGCTCATGGAGCCGCGCTGGAACTCGCGCTCGCACAGCTCAATGGAGCTGCTGCCCATGCCCAGCACGAAGCGCTGGCTGTAGTCGTAGAGGCGGCTCTGCCCGCTCAAGGTGCTGTAGATGTTGGTGAAGGACATGCCAGTGGGCACCCGCTGCTTGCTGGCAGGGCGCAGGTCCGCTGGGCAGCCTGACAGTGAGATGGTAGGTGTTGAATGGTGCTCCTTGAAGGTGTTCACACTGTAGTAGCCATTGGTGGGGTCCTGTGGGGGTGGGAAAGAAGAGGCTAGGTTGGTGGTGCCCACTCTCTGTGTGTGCCCTGGTGTGGGGGCACTCACCCAGCTCAGCCACCCATGACGTGCGAGAGGAGACCCTCAGCCACCAACCTGCAGCATCAGAACATCTTGTGCTACTGGTGCATCCCAAGTAACCTCTAGATCAGAACGCAGCCCTGGAGCTACCAGAGCTACCAGAGCATCCCTCACTGCTCAGGGACAGCCTGCCATTGGTGATAACAGGGACATGGCATGAAAAGCCTGGCAGAAGTGATGCTGGATGAGGGAGGAGGTAGTCCTGTTTTGTGGTGGGCATGGAGATGGGTCCCCAGTGCCCTAGAGTGCAGCCACCTTGGCTGGTTGCTGCAGCCTCTGACGTGAGGGAGGCTTTGAGCCACCTCTGCCCATAGGACTGGAAACTAAGAGGGCCATGTCCTCAGGGTCTGGCTCACCTTCAAGTTTTGAAACTCTTTCTCCTCTTCCTTGAGCACCTCGAGCTGCTTCAGCACTGAGTCCTGTTGAAACTCCCCTCGGTCCATCTAGGAGAGGATGCAGGTGGGTGTCAGTGTTCCCAGACCAGCCCAACCCCCACCCCCCCAACCCCAAGCCTCCGTTTTTTGGTTGTTTTTTTCCCCACTTCTTTCTTTCCATCCTTTCTCAAGGCCTTCATCAAGGCTCAGCTTGGCCTCTAACATAAAATCCCAGCTAGGTTCTGGCATTGCCACGCTGCTGTAATTAATGTAAAAGCCTTAGTTTTACTTCTCTTCCCCCAGTGCTGGGTAGTCTCAAAGGGTTTGAGTCCTTGAGGCTTTACCCACCCCAGCCCTGCCAGCAGACCTAGGACTTGGGCCTGCCAAGGGGTCAGGAGTGGATGGACAGGCTGGAGAAGCTCCTTTTGAGTTGAGCTGAGTCAATTTTTGCTCCTTCGTGAACTCCCAGAGATGGACATTGCCACTCCAATGTGCTGCTTTCACCCATCTCTGTCTCTACCTCATTAGCTTTCCTTTGACTGCTGACCACGTTTGAGGGGCAGGGTACACATTAATTAGACCACGGCTTTAATTACCCTTCCTCCAGTGAGGTGGGGTTGCGTAGAAGCAGACTAATTATCACCCAATTTCTCATCTGCCTTTTTTGTCTTCTGCTGAATCGAGCAAGGGTTTTGCAGCCCTGGCGCTGGGATGGCAGCACTGAACCAGCCCAAAAATCCCCTTTTATTACCCAACATCTTGTCTGCTTTTTAACATGGCACGTGGTTGTGGAAATTCACCCTGCAGTGATTTCTGTTTGTCTCCTGGAAGCCTTTGATATGGCTATGAAACCCAAAAAATTAAAGTACTTGAGTTTTCCTAGAGAAAAAAAGCCTGTAACAGCCATTGATTTACCAGGGTAAATACAAGTGTCACCCAGGGTTGAATTCAGAGCAGCTAAAAATGGCTTGTGGAGGTTTTTTTTGGCTCTACGAGCCACATGCCACCCCAGTGACACCCTAAAGCATTGCTGCAAAGGCACTGGGTGGAGAGGCACACAGCGAGATAAACCCATTGAAAGGGTTTAAGGGGTCCTGGGGTGGCAAAAAGAAGAGAAATCACTTCTCTTGTTTGGGTGTTGCTGGTTTTCACCATGGCTGAGGCTAGATCCAGAGATGAAGAGGAGACAAGACCAAGTAAGAGCCAAGGAGACAGTTGCACCAGTGGTGAAACCTCCCTGGAGTTATCATAGAATCACAGAATCATTTTGGTTGGAAGATACCTTTCAGATCATCAAAGTCCAACTGTTAACCAGCACTGCCAGGTCTCCACTAAAACATGGCCCTCAGCACCACATCTATACAGTTTTTAAAACCTTACAGGGATGGTGACTCCAGCATTGCCCTGGGCAGCCTGGGCCAAAGCCTAACAACTCTTGCAGAGAAGAGATTTTTCCTAATAGCAAACCCAAACCTCCCCTGATGCAACTAGAGGCTGTTCTCCTCCTGTCGTATCACTCGTTCCTTGAGAGAAAAGACCAACCCCCACCTCACTCCAACATCCTTTCAGCGATTTGTAGAGAGAGAAGGTCTCCCCTGAGCCTCTTTTTCTCCAGGCTAAACAACCCCAGTTTCCTCAGCTGCTTCTCACACCAGGTGGGCTCTAGACCCTTCACCAGCTTCATTGCCATTCTTTGGACACACTCCAGCACCTAAATGTCCTTCTTGCAGTGAGAGTCCCAAAACTGAACTCAGGATTTGAGGTGTGGCCTCACTAGTGCCCAGTCCAGAAGGACAATCCCTGCCCTAGTCCTGCTGGCCACACTAGTGTTTATCCAAGCCAGGATGCTGTTTGCCTTCTTGGCCACCTGGGCACACTGCTGTCTCATTTTCTGCTGCTGTTGACCAGCACCCCCAGGTTCTTTTTCCCCAGACAGCTTTCCAGCCACTCTGCCCCAAGCCTGGAGCATTGCAGGTGAATTATAATAAAAATCTCTGTCTGGGGAGCTGTATAAGTGATGGATTTGTTTTGATAGGGTGCTTTAAGCCATTTTAGGTCTCCTCTTGCACTGATGAGTGGAGAGGTCCAGGCACTGGGATGCTTCTCAAGCCCTGTGGGGGCTTTTCCTTTCCCTGGCGCTGGCAGGATGCTGTGCGTTTGGCTGCACCCTGCAGATTTGGGGGCTGTGACCGAGGACTCCACTCCACATCCTTGCCGGGAGTTGCATTGAGCTCAGGCACCGTCAGAGGGCAGCGAGCCCCCGTGCAAGCGAAGAACCAGATCTGTGAAGCTCACTGAGTTCCCAATTCCCACGTCACAGCCGGTCATTAACGCGACCTTTATTAAAGTCTGTGTGGTGGCTTAGCCCTGATGAGATCTCACGCAGTTAATTAGCAGATGCTCGTTAGCTCTCCTTCCTCTCTCTGCCATCGCTGGGTAAACATGAGCGAGCTAATGAAAGTTAACAGAAGTTAACTCCATTGCCAACATTAACAAGGCTCGTGAAGGCAGAGGAGAACCTCCCTCCACCTGCTGGACACACTCTTCTTCATGCACCCCATGACACCATTGGCCTTCTTGGCCTTCTTGTCCACACTGCTGGCTCACAGGCAACTTGTTGTACACCAGCACTCCCAGGTCCTTCTCTGTCAAGCTGCTTTCCAGCAGGTCAACTCCTAACCTGTCCTGGTCCATGGGGTTATTCCTGCCCAGGAGCAGGACCCTATGCTTATCCTTGCTGAACTCCATGAGGTTCCTCTCCCCCACCTCTCAGCCTGTCCAGGTCTCACTCAATGGCAGCACAGCCTGACAGGTGTTAGCCACTCCTCCCAGTTCTGTGCCATCAGCAAACTGGCTGAGAGTCCACTCTGTGCCTTCAGCCAGGTGAACCTCAGCACCAATTAGCCCTAAAGGTGTGACCTGCCTTGAGATGACTCATTCCTGAGTGATGCCCACAGTAGATCTACAAACCTCATGGTGTCCCAGACCATGAGCTGCAAAGGTTCTCAGCACTTTCATGGTGACTTTTTACACAGTGTGTCTTCTTCTACCTGGCTGAAGGAAGCATGAGCATGGTGGCCTGCTGTGCACATGCTGGTACCCTGTCAGCAGCTTCCACTGTGGATACTGGTGCTGCTGGAAGGTGTTGGATGGTCAGGAGGAACATGCCCTGAGCCTCCCAGACCAGGTTGGATGCTGTGGAGGTGCAACCCAGCTCTGGTTCAGACCATGCACTGAGTGAATGTCTCTGGAGAGACATTCAGAGTGGAGATGAGCCTGTACCTGTCAGTTCAGGAGGTGCTGGTCTGCAGGAGCACTGGCCACTGGGCGCTTGGAGGTTTTTTGGGGAGAAAGGTAGAGAAAATGAAACCCTGGTACCTGAGCTGGAGGTAGAAATGAGCCTTGCCCTGAATTTCACCTCTGCTTCTTGGAGTTTTTCTCTTCCATGAGGATCTGAGTGGAAGATGTGTCTGGCTATGGGCTGTGACCAAACTGGGAATATCCCTTGGAGCCAAGAGATGAGTTTCAGTATGAGGAGGGAAAAGAAAGGTGAACAACGAAAAGATGATTATCTTTTCTACTGGATGGGTTGTTTTGGCTGTTCTGCCCCAAATATGAACCAAAGATGATGCTTAGGTTCACCTGGTTGCACTGGACCCCTTTTGTCTTGCGATGCTCTTGCCTGCTGGTCACTTTGGGATCGTCTCTATCACAATTGTTCTTGGCTATGGGGATGGATCCTTTAGGATCATCAGTCTCCCTTGAGGCATCAAATCCAATCAGCCTGGAGTACTGTGACCAGTATGACCTCACCTGCACTGGTCCAGCTCTGGAGTCCCCAGCACAGGGGAGATATGGACCTGGTGAAGAAGGTCCGGAGGAGGACACAAAAATGATCAGAGAGTGGAACCCCTCTGCTGTGATCGCCTCACATCTGAAGTTGTTAAGGTAGTTCAGCCAGGAGAAGAGAAAGCTCCTGGGAGACCTTATTGCAGCCTTTCAGCACTTAAAGGGCCTCAGAAGAAAGATGGGGGGAGACTTTTTATCAGGGCCTGTTGTGACAGGACAAGGCTGAAGTTTTCAACTACAGGAGGGAGATTTAGACTACATAGAAGCAAGAAACAGTTTACATTGAGGGTGGTGACACACTGTCCCAGATTGCTCAGAGAGGTGCTAGATGCCTGATCCCTGGAGACATTCCAGGTCAGGTCAGGCCTATGATGCTATGGATAAATCCCAGTCATCTTATCTGAGGAGGTTGTGCCATGTTAGAGCTGATTATGCTCCTCAAGCCCCTAACTACAGACCAGGCTCAGCTGAACTGGCAATGTCAACCCTGGCAGGGGAGAGAAAGCTGCTGAAAACTATGATTTATTTTTTGCCAAGATCAGACCCTTTAATGGGGCTCTTTTGCTTTCAGCCACTGGCTGCTCTTTGCTTGCTGGCCCCTGCAGGCTGGCAGCCTTTCCTCTGCCCGTCGGCAGTGCCTGGCAGAACAGCCACTTCTGGGACACCGTGAACATATGCAAATCCGACAGCATGAGGTGTCTCCTAAGGTGTTAATGAATTTATAGATGCATGAATAATTATTTGTGAAAAGCACGGAGAGCTGCGGAGGTCACAGATGGCTGGAGAATAACAAACCCAAAAGCATTTTTTGGGGAAAAGAAAGAGTCACACTAGCACTTTGCAGCCAAAAATGCCCCAGCAAAGCAGAGACACGGTGGGAAACCAAGAAGCAAAGGCACCGTGTGTGGTGTGGAGGGTGGATCTCTGCTCCCAAAGTTGAGCAGGAGCAGGTTGGGCCATGCTGGACCTCAGGGGCTTGACCCTTAGTCCAGGATGGGGAGACAAAAAGGCTGATGTGAAAGTGTTTAGCAGAGGGGAGCTGTGGCTTGCTTTTTTGTTAACATCTGCATTAATGAACTCGCTGTGCCAGCACCTGGCACATTAATGAACTTTGCAGTTGATATTAAACTGTGAGGTGTTATGAACATTGTTGAGGGCAAGGAGATCATTTTGAAGGATGCCGTCGAGGGTTCTGCTTGGGCTGGCAATATCACAAGAAGCTTACGGAAGACAAAAGAAGCAGCAGCAGGAGAAAGAATGCTGGTATGGAGAGAGATTCTTCTTATTAGGATTCAGTCCAGCATCCAAAGCCTGGATTGGAGGAGGATGCTCAGAGCAAGAGGGATGAGGGACAGCAAGACTCTGAGGAGAAAAGAAATTGGGAAGTATTTACTGGGAATGCTCTTGTTGAGGGCAGATGAGCATGATGAGGCTCCAGTCCACACAGAGGAGCAGCTTTGATGTCTTCTAACACTTCTCCTAGCTGATGCCCAGACCTCTCAGAATTAGGGTCAGAGACTATGGACCATCTCTTTCAAACTCTCAAACTGCACTGATTCAGCACTGTCATTTCCAGCTGATCTGTCTTCAGAAAAAGTGCCTGGATTTGTCCAGGAGAGGGTGAGAATCACCTTCTCCCAGTCCAGCAGCCAGGTTCTTACTCTCTGTCATGTTGTGTCTGAAAATGCTTGTCTGGTTGCACTTACACAGCCCTTTTATGCCATGCTGTAACCAGACCACCTCACAGAAGTCTGGCTGATAAGCTAAACTACTTGAGCTCTAGAAATCTCTCCCCGTAAGGCATTTTTTTTCCCCAGCTATCAAATAAATATTGTCATTTTTTCTGCATCATTTCCATCCTGCCAGCATCCTTGTGGAAATGTGCACAGCACAGCTCTGTGCTGCTCCGGTACCAGCATATGTTGATGTGAAATCACCTTCTGGCTCTGGTAAATAAGCTAAGAAGGTCCCCACAATACTGTGCCTGGCCTCCCATGACCATTATCATTTTCATTTACTCATCAGTGGTATGTTGTCTCCGGCAAATCTGAATTAAGTATTCTCACCCATGGTTAGATTTCGTTGAGGTACACACTGTACCTCACCATGTTACCCCCATATATAAGAAGGGAAGGAAGGATGATCTGGGAAATTACAGGCCTGTCAGTCTGACTTCTGTGCCAGGAAAGCTGATGGAGCAGATCATCCTGAGTGCACTTCTGCAGCACTTGCAGAGCTGCCAGGGGATCAGGTCCACTCGGCATGGAAATTTCTCTTCATGAAAGGCAGGTCCTGTCTGACTAACCTGATCTCCTTCTATGATGGGGTAACCCGCTTATTAGATGAAGGAAGGGCTGCGGATGTTGTCTACCTTGACTTTAACAAGGCGTTTGACACAGTTTCCCACAGCATTCTCCTAGAGAAGCTGTCTGCTCGTGGCTTGGATGAGCACACCCTTGGCTGGATCAAAAACTGGTTGGATGGCCGAGTCCAGAGGGTTGTGCTCAATGGAGTCAAGTCTGGTTGGCGGCCGGTCACGAGTGGTGTCCCTCAGGGGTCAGTGTTGGGGCCTCTCCTGTTCAACATCTTTATTGATGACTTGGATGAGGGGATAGAGTGCACCCTTAGTAAGTTTGCAGATGACACTAAGCTGGGTGGGAGTGTCGATCTGCTTGAGGGTAGGCAGGCTCTGCAGAGGGACCTAGATAGGCTGGATAGATGGGCAGAGACCAATGGGATGAGTTTTAATAAGGCTAAATGTAAAGTCCTGCATTTTGGGCGTAACAACCCCCAGCAGCGCTACAGGCTCGGGAAGGTGTGGCTGGAGAGCTCCCCAGCAGAGAAGGACCTGGGGGTGCTGATTGACGGCCGGCTGAACATGAGTCAGCAGTGTGCCCAGGTGGCTAAGAAGGCCAATGGCATCCTGGCTTGCATCAGGAATAGTGTGACCAGTAGGAGCAGGGAGGTGATCTTGCCACTGTACACGGCACTGGTGAGGCCACACCTCGAGTACTGTGTGCAGTTTTGGGCACCGCAGTTTAGGAAGGACATTGAGCTACTAGAGAGGGTGCAGAGAAGGGCAACTAAGCTAGTCAGGGGTCTGGAGAACAGGCCTTAAGAGGAGAGGCTTAGGGAGCTGGGGTTGTTTAGCCTGGAGAAGAGGAGGCTGAGGGGAGACCTTATTGCTCTCTTCAGCTACTTGAAAGGTCATTCTAGGGAGGCGGGTCTTGGCCTCTTCTCCCTTGTGACTAGTGACAGGACTAGAGGGAATGGGCTTAAGTTGCACCAGGGTAGGTTTAGATTAGATATTAGGAAGAATTTCTTTACTGAAAGAGTGGTTAGATATTGGAATAGGCTGCCCAGGGAGGTGGTGGAGTCACAGTCCCTGGAGGTTTTTAAGAAGAGGATAGATGTGTTTCTTCAGGGGATGATTTAGGGATAAGTGTAGTGTAGGGCTATCGGTTGGACTAGATGATCTTGAGGGTCCTTTCCAACCCTAATGATTCTGTGATTCTGTGATTCTGTGACTTCATGAGTGGTTCTAGTTTGGTGGGTAAGGTCTTGAGTGGCATTTGGGCAGACCTCAGCCTCTTCTTTGAAAGTCAGATCTGGGTGTGGGTAAGATCTTGAGTGGCATTTGGGCAGACCTCAGCCTCTTCTTTGAAAGTCAGATCTGGGTTTGACACTGTGGATGGTGGCACATCAGCACACAGATGGTGGTACAGGGTCCTATGTACAAGAAGCTCCTTGTTCCCCTTCATCTCAGTAGACTGCTCCAAACTGAGTCACAGACACTTCTGTCCTTCCACTGAGTGAAGTTTTTGCAGAATCCTCGTGGCAAAGCCCTCCCAGGAATGGTCTTGCATGGAGACCTCAGCAGTGCTGGGATAACAGACTAGATCTCTATTTCCTCCTGCCTTCTCATTTCAAGGCTTCCTTGCTGTCTGTGTGCAACATCAGACCTCGATGCTGCCCAGCCCCTGATGCTCAGCCTTTCCTTTCCACCAGTAAGTTTCCATCAAACAACCAATGCTTACAAGTGCTGCCCAAAAAATGGAGGGCTGGAGCAGCAAAAAAACCCACCCAGCGGCCTCCTCAATCCCTTCTCCCTTTCCTACCTGCTCTCACCTTTCAGGACTTCTTGTCTGTCTTCTGTTTGCAACTTATGACATGACACCAGCAAAAGCAAAGGCAAACTGAGGCTGAGACATGGAGGACACCAGTGAGTGGAGCAGCCCATGTGGGCATGCATTGGTCCATGGGCTGGTGCTGAATTTCCTGGGCTGTCTACCATCACCATCTTGCCCTGCCCATGTCATTAAGTCCCCTCAGGTCACAGGAAGGTGACATCTCCCATGTTATTACAGACCCAGCTCCAGGTTGACCCTCAAACATCAGCTATCTGCACATGCATTATTTTTGCATGTATAACTCTCCAAAGCATGTCCAGGAGAGCACAGCTCTCAGTGGCTAATTAGCTCACAGTTATATTGTGCTCACCTATCTCATGTCTGCTTGCAGTTTGCAGCTCCTTCCCCACGTGAGGTGGCAAATTTGTTTTGCAATTAGCCCAGCGGGCAGCTGGGCTACTGCAATAAACCTCTCCTGGCTCTCCCTTCTCATTAGCAAAGTTTCACTCGAGGAGCTTTTATGGCAGGGGAATGTGGATCTCAAGAGTGAGGTTTTGGGAACAGTGTCTTTTCCTTGAGTGGGGATTACAGCACTAAGCTACATGTGCCTGGGCTCATTACCATCAAACACTTACCCAGAGTAATTGCTTATGGGGAGAAGTAAATCCTTACCATCAGTTGCTTGATGGTCGGGTGCTCCTCTGTTTCCCTGCCCGAGGCTGGCTCCTTGTGTACGATCTCTACACGGATATCATTCTTGGCTGACACCACACCTTTGAGATCTGGACAAAGAGATGGAGAAGGGAGGTTAGTCCAAGGCAGCATCCTCGGGAGCATCCTGAGAGCATCCTCAGGGACCTGAACGGTTGCTGAGAACATCCAACTGCCCTGGGGAAAATTAATCCTGGCTCAGTCAAGAATTGGGGAAGCAATATCTGCATTGCCAGAAAGTATGGGTATGGTAAACCTTCACCTCTGGGGAGCTCAGGTCTGTGTTTTAATTCCTTTGGGATCTAGGTTCATCTCTGCCATGCTCATGGTGCTATTAACAGGAGCTGGGCTGCTCAAACTGCTGATCTACAGTGTCTGCTTGGGGATCACACAAAATTATTCTTCCTGAAGGACATATCAGCTCTTCCTGGGGCTGGGATACCCCTGTGAAGAAGAGCCTTCTTTAGTTTTGGGGTGCAGACACATGTGGTCACCTTTTGGTCAAGTAATGAACACAGCCAGGGCTTTGGGAATGGCAAAATCATCCCTAGCTGCTGCTCCAAGCAGCCTGTTTTCATGCAGAGCAGAGAGGAACATTTCTGGAGAGACTATGCCTTTCCTGAAGGTGTCAGGCGTGCTTTGAAGAAGGCATTTGAGGAAAATTAAACCAAAGACACTGAGCACCAGGAGCCAAAACAGCCCTGTGAATCCGAGATGAAAAGCAGAGATGGATGCAAATCAGACCAGCAAGATCTGAACAGCTCCCAGCTTTGAAGCTGGGCTTCAGCCTACGATCTGGCTCTCACCTCCCAGGATGGCTGTGCCAACCCTTCTGGACCCAAAACTGCCTTGAACCACTGGGCTTGTCAGATCTACCTCCAGACGAAGGAACCAGCAGGGTCCTGCCAAGCTGGGACTGCACTGGCTCAGTCCGGTGAAGTCTGGACTGTGCAGGACTGTTGTTTTAGCTGTAAATCAAACCAAACCGTGCAAGTAAGACTGGCTTGAAGCTCCAGCCTTGGATTAATCCACCTCAGCATCTTGTGCCCTCGATATCTGCAGCCCTGCTGTCACCCACAGACGTCTCCAAGCCTCAGGGTGCAAGGCAAAGGTTCTCACCAAGTTACTACTGTTCTTTCTGGTGGTTTTTTTTGTGGGTTTTCTTTTGTGGGTGTTTTTTTTTTTTTTCCAGCTGGGACCACATTCCTAGTGCTGGAGCCTCCATCTTTAATCACAAGGAGAAGGTAATTACTGTCTTGCACATCCTCTCCCAGGAGTCTACCCCCTTAAATAACTCTGGGCTATTAAGTCACCACAAATACAACAACAGATGTGCAGTAAAGTCTTGTTTTTCCTCTTTTCCAAAGCCTTCAGGCTCCCTGTGTCTGCTCTGGGTGCATTTTATTTTTTTTCTGGATCTCCCCAAAACAAGGCCGGGAATTGCCTCTCTAGTTGTGATCAGTAGATGGACGCCTTCTCCAGAGTCACTGCTAGGTCACCTTGTCCCCTCTGCTGGGAGCCATGCAAAGCCATCCCCACATCCCTGGTTTGAAGGCTGTGGTTTTAAATGATGCAGCAATGCTCCAATATTTGTCCTGGGAGAGGAATCTCCAGTCATACAGGTAGGAAATGAGTCCCTTTCCTGATGATATCAGAGTGCTCTGCTGGTCCCGCCATTCCTGAGTTTGTCTCTGCAATACCTCTTCTGACTTCATACCACTAACCACCATGAAAGTCCTCTCCTCACCTTCTCAGCCTTGTGTCTCTACCTCCCTACAGCTCACCTGTCGCTGGAGATAGCAGCCACAGCACCAGTTTGCATCAGCACCTGCAAAACTGGGACAAAAGCCCTTTGCCCTGGGACAGCCAAGTCCTGCCCTGCAGGGTTTTGCACCCCAAGTGTCACCTGGGGGCTGGTTTAGCTACTAATGCTCCCAGCTCCCCCAAAACCATGAAGGGACCCTATTTTGGCATATCCAAGTGGCTTTTGAAGCCATATGATGGCGACTACGTGGCACCACCATCACCACTGCTCTCCTGCATGAAGCTCAGGAACCCCACCTGCAACCAGGATTTGCTTTGATAACACCATGGCATCCTGCTCCTCTTGAGCAGCAGCCCTCACAAGCACCCAGCAAAGGACCTGGCTGAGTCTGGCTCTCTGGAAAAGGTTGAGCTGTTCCTTCTCCTAGATCACATTGGGCAGGGGAGATCGGTGATGGGATCTTTTGGGTGATCTCTTCCTACTAGCTTTTTCTGATCCCAAAGTGAAGTAGCAAAGACCTGTGGGAAGCACAGGGACCTGTGCTCTGTTTTGGGGATGCTGTAGACCTCTCCCAAGGGTGTGGCAACAGATACTCCTCAGCATCCTACGCTGCAGAGACTTGAAGAGAAGCAGTGGTACACTTAGTTAGAAAAGAATCACACCAGGATGGGGATTGGAAGGGACTTCTGGAGATCACCTAATCCAACCTGCCTGCTAAAGAAGCATCACCCACAGCAGGTTGCCCAGGATCACCTCCAGGTGGTGTTGGAATCTCTCCAGACAAGGAGACTCCACACCCTCTCTGGGCAGCCTGGGCCAGGGCTCTGGAACCCTCACAGGAGAGAAGTTTCTCCTCATGTTCAGGTGGAACCTCCTGGGTTCCAGTCTGTGCCTAGTGTCCCTTGGCCTATCACTGGGCACCACCAGAAAGAGCTTAGCCCCAGCCTATTGCCTCCACCCTTTAGCTAATGCTCAGCATTGAGGAAATCCCCTCTGTGTCTGCTCTTCTCCAGGCTAACCAGCCCTAGGGCTTTCAGCCTTTCCTCCTCAGAGAAGTGCTGAGAAGATGCCCAGACACAGCAGCTCATTGCATATAAGACACCAAAAAGTCTGTTATAAGTGGGGCAGCACTGGAAACACAGTGAAAAAAAGGGACTTCAACCACTGCCATGCCACTATGTCCCCAGTACTCTCTTCCCAGTACGTACCTTCCTATCCTTAGGAAGGAAAATGCCTCTTCCTGATTTAGCACTGGGAATTGAAGGGATGAATCACACAAGGGTGGGATGGGATTATCTCCTCCTGGAAGGACAAGTGCTGCTTTTGCCCCCTCTTATCCTCTGCACTCTTTCAACTTGTGAGGGACTTTCAGACTTGGCACATCTTTGATCTGTCACCATAGCATTAGTGTTAAGACATATTTACAAGCCCTGTAGATATGGTGCTGAGGGACATGGTTTAGTGCTGACCAACCATGGTTGGACTCCATAATCTTAAATATCTCTTCCAGCCAAGATATTTCTATGACTCTGTGTGTCCTGAAAAGAACCCTGCCCCATCTGGTTACATCACATGAGAGGAAGATAATGATACATATGCTTTTCTCTGTTCCAAAGGTTGAGGTCTGGGGACCACACAGCTGATTATGTTTGGCCATTGACATGGTACCATGGCTTGGCCCATGCATTCTCCACGTGCTTGACTCGCCCATCACTGCTGAATGATCTCCCCAGTGCTGAAGTGGCCGGGGCTTGGTTGGGTCCTGTCCTTCAGCAATCTTTCCCCAAAAAGTAAGAATAAGGACTTCCCTCCATTTAGTTTGTTAATATTTGCTAATGAAAGCTGCAAGAATTCAAATAAACAGGATAAACCAGGGAGAGGCATCATTAGCACTCTGAGAATGAAACACATTTCTGCCGTGGGAGGCTGTGCCCTCTCCCCAAATCCAGGAGGAGCTGGGTGTCTTTGATGACTTTGCAAATGATCAAGAGGGGGAAAAATAAAAGGCAAAGAAAAACAACTGGGTTTTCTGGCAGGCACACAGAGAACTTGGCATATTGGCATCTGTACCATGCAGCTCCCGAGCTGGGAGCACCATCGAGCATCTCCACTTCTCTCCCACGGCCTGAGACACTCCAGACAACCAGAGTCTTCTCCCTCCTGGTTTAATGCCTTTTCATTTAGCCAATAAACCTCCTTTAATTTCCTGGTGTCTTAATGAGGGCACACACTGACACACTGTTTACCTCTGCTCCTATCCTACCTGCCTCTCTAATATTGCATCAACTTCTATTCCCACTGCAGCCAGGCTTCAACATCCACATGTCCCATGTCAAACCCCTGTCATTTCCCACTAGGAAATACACAATTTGTGTCGAGAAAGATGGAATTAAACCAGAAGGAGAACAGAGAGCACAAACTGAGGAGGGATTTTAAGCATGGAGAGGATGCTTCTCCTGCTTGGACATCAGGATGTCTCCACGGGGGGGACTAAGAGCAGGTCACTATAAAATTCCTTTGCCCCCAGGATTGATCCCTGAGTTGCCTGTGCTGCTCATGGGGAATTAGTGTTTGCCCTGCCGTGTTTTCCCATGTCCTCTGAAACTCTTTCCTGCCATTTGTAGCCTAGTGGTGCTGAACATTTGGTAGATCAATACAATTTGCAGATTGTGCTGGTCCTGTATCAGCAAATCCAGCCTCTAATTTCTTTGGGACCCACTTTGTTCACCCCCCCAGGGTCTTAGCCCCATCCCAGAGGGGTGCTGTGGGGCCAAGGGAGACACTTACTCCTCTGGGAGCGGGCGCAGCAGAAGGCGACGATGGTGGCCATCAGCACCAGGAACGCCACGCCGGCTCCCACGGCCACTCCGATGATCACTGCCATTGGCACCGACTCTGCAAGAGGAAGAAGAAAAAGCATGAAGCTGGGATGAAGGTTGCAGAGGTGGCTTTTCCCCAAGGGACCCACCCTCGACTACTGGAAGTAGCTTGGTGATGAGCCTGGGGAGGGTTTGGGGCCAAATGGACCTCCTTCCCCTCTCCCTCATCCCTGTGCGGGTGATGCCTGTAGGGGCTGCCCATGGGACACTGGTGTGTGCTAAAATCTGTGCAAGCCCTGATCTCTCTGTGCCTCAGTTTCCCCTGGGAGGGAGAGAAGAGGTAGCCAGAAGAGTGGGTTAACAACTGCTCTCGCAGTGAATGAGTATCTCTAAATAATGAAAAAGTAAAAGAAGAGAATGTGTTAATATTATTAAGAGAGGTTAGAGCTGGAATGGAACTGGGCACTGAGCCTGCTCTTAGATCCCTTAGCAGGCACTGTTAAGTATATATGGATGAATTAACCCAAGAGCCACCCTTCACAGCCTCTGCCTGTTTGATATCCCAACCTCCTGCCTTCTCCCGTGGCTTATCAACTCTATCATCCATCCCCTAGTCCCTGAGGGTGCTACCAAGATTGGGATGGGAGGGCTGTGAGGTGGGCAGGGAGGCAGCCCAGGGGAGCAGAGCCTGCTGCAGAGCAGAGCAGGGGTTACACACTGCATCCTTCTGCCTACAATAACTTTGCAGTTGGGATCCTGATGGGGATTTTGGGGATTTCAGAGGGTAGCTCAGCCAGAAAAGCTGATTTATTTGCATGGATCCAGGCAGCAGCTTGTGAGGTGTGGGGAGGGTGGAATGTGAAATCACAGTTATGGTGAGAGGGTCAGATTTGCAGCCCAAGAGCCTTGTTACTCTCCCTGCTTTGTTCCTCGGTCTCTCAAAGTACAGCTCCTGCTTAACAGTGAGTGTCGGGTTGGTTCCTACTCTCTGGATTATTGGCAGGCAGCAACAGGCAGCATGCCCAAAGCTGTGGGTACCACAAACTGCCTTCATTGGCCAGAATGACAAACAGCATCCCAAAGACCCACATCCTGAATCAGGGTGGTGATACTGGGCCAAGTTGCCCAGAGAGGTGGTAGATGCCCCATCCCTGGAAACATTCCATGTCCGGTTGGACCTTGGGGCTCTGAGCAACCTGATCTAGTTGAAGAAGTCCCTGCCAATTGCTGTGGTATTGGGCTAGATGACCTTGAAAGGTCCTTCCAACCCAAACCAGCCTGTGATTCTATGACCCTCTCCTCAAAAGTAACACGTATCTATAGATCCCCATTCCTGTTCTCTCTAAGCACCTCATAAGCCCTTGTGAACCCAAAAGAAGGGTAACCCTTCCCAGGATGGTTGGCCAAGCTGGGAGAACGTGTCCTCACTGCTTTCTTGCCCTGTCTTGCAAATGGATGGGATGAATTTAGGAAAAAGTGGATCCAGAGGGTGGTCCTCTTTTCTCCTTGTGTGTGAAGATGTGGGTTATGAATGCTGCTGGATCATGGGGACATGAGGACACACAGGTGGTCTGGCTGAGAAGCAAAGCCTAGCAGCCTGATGGCTGCTACTTAACTGAGTGAATAAGACATTATTTCTCATTATCCACCAGTGTGGAGCTGGTACTGATCATGAATTTCACTCTGGACCTGAACTCACAGATCCTGCAGGTGCCTTTCAGCTTTCCTAAGGGGCACAAATCCTTACTGGTGGGACTGGGGGACAGTCATAATTCCACCAGCATCTTTCCCATGGTATCAGCAAAGGGTTTCTCCCTTGCTATCTAATCCCAGATGGGATAGGCTAGTTATAAAGCCCCCTTCATGTTACCCTTTAGGAGTGGTCATGGGGGTTCATGGGCTCTGAGCCCTACTTTGAGAACTGGAACGATATAAAAAAAGTGGTTCTGATTGAGTTCAGCCTTTTCTGCTCACACTTGATCTAAAAAGAGCTTTTAATCTCCCCTGCTTAGCTTGTTGTTTCAAGTGTTTATGCTGATGCTTTTCGGTTTCTGGCTTGCTCATGAATTTTCTGCCTGGGCCTGCTGGCCCTTTGATATGTCACTTGTCACTCGAGCTGGGCCACCTGTGACATGACTGCAAGGATTCCTCAGGGGCCTTTGGTGAAAAGGCAAATCCCTTTGAGGGCTCTGCAGTCTCCAGCTGGAGCTTAGGCAACAGATCCTGGAGCTGGTCCCAGCTGCACCAAGGAGTTCATCCTAAAACCAGCATCCTCCAACACACCAGCTGAGCCACAGCAAGAAGAATCTGGGGTTTTCTTCTCTGGGTGGCCTAAGGCTTCTGCCAATGGTGGCAACTTGTGTTTGGTTTTTTTTCCGCTTTCACACAGGAATATGGGGTTGAAGGGCGAGGAGACAGGAGCCCAGCATCCCTGGGAGTGTTTGCTAGCTTTCGGAGAATGGAGTCTGCGGTGTAAAGTTCAGTGAAAAGCAGGTAGTGGTAGTTATGAAAATGATGGAGGATTATGCAGAAAATAAGGATAAGGAAAGTGCCCGTGACTCTCCTGGTCTAAAAGAAGGTAACTGCAAAACTGCCTTGAACCACTTGGTAACTGCAAAAGGGCAGAACCACCAGCTGGGTCCTGAAGATGAGAGCAAGCTGACAAGGAGCAATTTGCTGGCTTAGTGCTCCCCCATGAACTCTGCTGTGGTGCAGAGGATGGGAAAAGCACAAGGGCAGCACATCCTGCAGCATCTGCCCCAATATCCATTCAGCCCTGCCCTGGCTGTGCTCTCCCAAGACACTGAGAGAAGCAGATGTCTGCAAATGACCCTGGAAACTTGTCCTTCTCCCTCTTTTTTGCCCCATAATAGCACTGAAGTGGTCACTTTTGCAGCACTTTAAAACTCAGATGTGTTATTACCCCCCTCTCAGTGGCTGGGGTGCTGGGGCACAGAAAGGAGGTGTTGGTGAGACCTGATAGCTACAGCTTCCCAGTCCATGCCCTGCAGCTTTCCTACACCCCTTCCTACCCTGCCCTGCCCTGTCCTGCCTGGCTGGGCCAGGAGGAGGACGCCGGGTCCTCAGGTGTGGTAGTGGCTGGGGACAATTCACATTCACCGTCAGCTCATGATTTCCATACCTGCTTGAATACCAGCTCCTGATTTCATTTCCGTACCTGTTTGAAAATAAAGCAAGTGTCCACAGCCTTGCACAGCCCAAGCGCACACGTCAGTCTGCCTGAGCGCTCAAGCCCTCTTGCTCTGCTTTCTGCTCTGGGCACAGAGATGTCCCCATGAAGGGGATGTCCTCAGCCACTCTGCGGCAACTTCAGCCACCCTACAGAATCCTCAGCCACCCTACGAAGTCCCCTTGCATTGCTCAGCAGGGACCCTCAGCTTTTGGATGCAGAGCCGGCTCTGGACTCGGACTCGGCTGCCCGGCCACCCTCCGCCGGGACCCAGGCTTGTCGCTGAGTGTTCCCACTGGCTGGCAGACGACCTGGAAAAACTACTAGATCTGTTTGCATTGGAAGAAGCCCAAGGCTAATTTTAAGGGGTTCATTTAGCTTTGATTTAATCTGGATGGCAGCCTCGCCTATAAATCTCAGCTTAATGAGAACAATCCACCTGCCTGCCCTGGCATTTAATAAAATAGAGGAGAACTGAAGGCCCTCCAGGAGCCAAGCATTCTCCACAAAAGCCCTCTCCCTCCCTTGCTATGGAGAGTCCTGAGAGTGGGAATCCCTTGGCCATAGCCTGAGAATCACTCGAGGCGCCTTTGAGGCTGGGTGGGTTGGTATCATGGCTGGTGGCTAGGGTGGAGGGTTGCCAGCAGCCCACATGCCTTCCTCCTGCTCACTCCCATCACTGAAGAGTGGTGGAATCTGGGAGGAGCAGACATTCCTCTTTCTCCAAGGTGATAAATGATCCTCCAGCCTATGGCAGTGGCATCATCTAGTGTTGTGGGCCAGGAAGTGAAGGGTGCAGGATTGGCCAGTGCCCTCTAACCTGAGTGGGGCAGACAAAATGGGGCAATACCGTATCAAGCAGAGGCTTGTCCCACTTCCTGACCCTCTGCCAGCACCAGGAACCCCAAGGGTGCAATCCTACAGCTAGCACAGCTGGAGCATTTTCACCTCCTTAATTTCCTCTTTGGCATCCCAAGAGCTTTTCTGAGCACCTCCTGCCTCTCACAGAATCTCCCCACTCTTACAGCCTGGCCAGGACCTATTTGCCATTGCCCAGCAGCCCCTACTGGCTCCTCAGCAGTGCCCACCTTGCTCTTTGAGCCGGATGATCTCAGTGTCTGAGCCAAAGCTGTTCCAGGCAGTGCAGTTGTAGATGGTTTGGAAATCGGCCCGGACAATGTTGCTGATGGTCAGTGTGGAGATGACACCCTCATCTGTGCTGACTGTCTCCACCGTGTAGCGCCCAGATGTCCCAGACTCCAGGACATTCTCCTTCCAGGACCAAGCCTGCCAAGAAAGAGAGAGGTCAGTGTGGGACAAGTTTGCCTACTATAGTGCATCTTGCAGAATCCCAGCATAGTAGGGGCTGAAAAGGACCTCTGAAGGCCACCTAATCCAATCCCCTGTTAAAGCAGGGTCACCCAGAACAGGTTGTCCAGGACCATCTCCAGGTGGGGTTGAAATCTCTACACAAAAGAAGACTCCACAACCTCTCTTGGAAGCCTGGGCTGGGGCTCTGGCACCTTCACACCAAACAAGTTTCTCATCCTGTTCAGCTGGAAACTCCCGGGTTCCAGTTTGTGCCCGTTGCCCCTTGGCCTGTCCCTGGGCACCTCTCAAAAGAGTCTGGCCCCAGACTCTTGGCCCCACCCTTTAGCTCTTGTTCAGTATTGAGAAGATCCCCTCTGGGTCTGCTCTTCTCCAGCCTAGGCAGCCCTGGGGCTCTCAGACTTTCCTCCTCACAGTGATGCTCCTGTGCCCTCAGCATCTTCCTAGCCTCCAATGGACTGTCTTTAGTGGTTCCTTGTCTCTTGAACTGAAGAGCCCAGATCTGGATCCAGGACCCCAGATATGGCCTCACAAGGGCAGAGTAGATGGGGAGGAGCATCTCCCTCCATCTGCTGGACACACTCTTCCTCACGCACCCCAGGACACCATTGGCCTTTTTGGCCACAAGGACACATTGCTGTCTCATAGGCAACTTGTCCACCAGCACTCCCAGGTCCTTCTCAGTGGAGCTGCTTTCCAGCAGGTCAACCCTTAACCTGTCTTGGTCCATGATGTTATTCCTTCCCAGGTTTAGGACCCTACACTTGCCCTTGTTGAACTCCATAAGGTTCCTCTCCTCCAGAGGAGAGCCTGTCTAGCTCTCATCCAGTGGCAGCACAGTCTAACAAGTGTCAGCCACTCCTCCCAGTTCTGTGCCATCAGCAAACTGGCTGAGGGTCCACTCTGTCCCCTTATCCAGATCTTGGATGAAGACATTGACAAGACTGGACCCAGTTCTGACTCCTGGGGAACACTGTGAACTCCAGGCCTCCGACTAGTCCTCCCTGCACCACTGATCCCAACCCTCTGAGCTCTGTCTTTCAGCCAGTTCTTAACCAACATCACTGTCTATTCATTTGACCTACACTTCATAAGCTTTCCCATGATGATGTCGTGGGATACAGTGCAAAAGCCTTGCTACACACCCTAAGCTGTTCATGGGACCCACCATGCCCCTTGGGTTGCTACTCACAATTCGGTCTGGTGGTGGGGTGCTGCGGATGAAGCACTTGATTTGCCCTTTCTGTCCGTGCAGGGCGTGCTGTGTCTGGGTGCTGGAGATGATGGGTGGCCCTGGAATGGAGAGGAGAGGACTGCTGGCATCTCACATTGGTGGCTGACAGCCAGGGGTATTTGCCTTTTGCTGCAAAGTCATCCCAAATTATCATGGTCTCCCTATCTATGCTCCCACCTCCCTGGCATTGGTTGGTGATTCGATCACTGTGTGGAAATCTCTTTGGTTACTCTGGCCTCTGAGAAAGGCTGTTTGCTCCAGGAGCAAAGCTGGAGCCCAACTTACCTGGTGCTCCTCTTCTGCATTCTTTTGGATCTACCCATCAACCATTACACTAATTGTTCCCCAGGAGCTTAGGGAAGCAGGAGGAGGTCACCATTAGTGACCTGTAATCAGCTTGTCTGATGCAGTGGAGAAACCTTGAGACCCCATCAATTGGGCTTTCCAGTATCATTTGTGGCTAAGCAAGGCTTTCCCTGAGCATCACAAGGTTGAACACATGGGAAATGTCCTTGGCCTGCCTTGGTGGACATCCTGAAGACACAGCTGGGAGAAAAGGGATTGAAGAACAGAGCATGACTTCGTGGAATTAGTGTGTGTGTGTCTCTTATTCTTCCAACAGCCCTCCCTCTAAGAAGGACATCACCCCAAGGGAGCAGCAATGTGCAAACACTATCAGGGTGCAATGGGAGTTACTACAGAAGGCCAAAATACTGCTGGGGACAATGTCAGCTGGGTCTTGAGCCCAGGTTTCTGGGATGGTTGGAGGAGAATAGCTCACTCCCTTCATCCTCTCTCCCATCCACCCATCTTTTGTGGATTTAAGAAGCTTTTCCCATTATTTTCTTCCTCCCACAAACTGTTGTGTTTGTTCCTTTAAGAAACGACTCAGGGATTTGGGGTAAAGTGGGAAAAAAAAGATGTGCCTGAGCATTTCTGACTGATTCCCATTCAAGCCACCCATTTATGAACTTGTAGAAAGCACAAAAATGTTCCAAACACTCAATTCTTCACTCTGGAGCATTCAGACATACAGCTGCCTATTGAAATTATTCCTTCTTGTATCAAACCTTCCCAACTCCCCACCAAGACACAGCCTTGTCCTTCCTTCCTTACGATGTTCTGAGGTGAGATGCATGGAAAACCAGGTCAGTGAAGTTCACTTCACTTACCAGTGACAAGGTTCTAGCAGCTTAGAAAATTATTAACATCAAAATTTGTGCTAGCAGGAGCTGTGTGTGAAGGAGAAGGTCAGGACTTTTTTTGATGCAATAGTCAGAGCTGCATGTTAGTGGAAAACGCCAAAAAAGAAGACATTATGCTGTGGTTTTCTGCCCAAATGCTCTTTGGGGTGTTCTTCTAAGAGTATGTGCTCTCTTCTACTCGTTGCTGAAAACCCACCTTTCAGAGGTACTGGCCATCAGGAGAGTTTGTGTGACTCCTCGTGCTGCCTCACCTCAGGAGGATGCAAATGGCACCTTTTCTTCATGAAACAGCTCATTGCAAATGTTCCCTACGTGGCAACATCAGCTGGCCTTGGCCTTGCTTGACCACGTCTGGAGCAAGAGCGGAACTGTGCCAACAGCTAAGCGCAACAGGCAGATGGCCCTAAACATGTGGTGGGGTTTTATACTCCTGCAGGGGACTTGCATGTGCAAGGGACAGGAATTTATTTGGTCCCATCACCCTCCAAGGGAAGAACAATACATGCAAGATGACCTTGGCTAACAAAACATGTGCTAGGTGATCCTCCTGCTAGCCTGCCCTGATCACCGGGGAACCAAAAACCAACAGAGGCAAAAGCACCAATGGGATCTGTAGACCAGGCCTAAATAGTAATACAAAAAAGCCATTTTATTGCTATTCCAACAGTTGCATGTTACTTATAAATTCTGGAAGCACTCCAAGACTGGGTGACGCTAGAGAAAAATGGCTTAATAATCATTAAAAGGATCATTTTCCCCAAGGCGAGTGTATTTTAAATGGCACAAATGCCAACGGCTTTGGATTTTATTATTGCTTTAGGAGATCCGAGTAGAAGGCTTATCATCATGATAATAGTGTCTGACTAAAGACCATTTGTGAGATGAACATGCCCAGAAATAATAGCATGAAGTTGCAGCCTCTTCACATTTGGGGCTGGCGTTTGATTCTCCACCAGGCTCTGGCTCCTGATGAAAGCTGCCTATCTCTGGCTTGGTATTCAAGGCTGAGCGTGAGACAGCCCACGGGCAGGAGAAAGCCTTTAAACAATGTTGCTATGGATATAAATGATGGAGCTATTGGTTGTGGTTATTTTTAACATGCCAGAGCCAATTTATTTGTGTGGTCCTGGCGGCTTGCACAAAAGAGAAAGCAGCTCACTGACCGTGGAGCTGTGGAACAATGAAAGGATGGCTTCCTCTTCTCCAGCCTGCTTGGGTCCATCTGAACATTTCCTCCCAAGTAATGCTAGAAACCTTTTAGCAGGAGAATTTGCTTTAACTTACTGAATCCCAGCAATGCGGGTGTTGGAAGAGACCTCTGGCAACCGTCTAGTCCAACCCCACCAGTAAAGCAGGGTCACCCACAGTAGGTAACCCGGGATCACATCCAGGTGAGTTTCTCTCCAGGAATCTCCCTAGGGCAGAGTAGAGGAGAAGAGCATCCCTCAACCTGCTGGCCGAACTCTTCTTCATGTCTTCTTGTCCATGAGGACACATTGCTGGCTCATGGGCAACTTCTAGTCTACCAGCAGTCCCAGGCCCTTCCTGCTTCCTGCAGAAGCCCTGGGTTGGCTCATGCTGCCTAGTACGAGAAGGAATCATCTCAAGGTCCTCATCTGCAAGCAGTGGTGGAGACATGCTTGGTGAAGCCCTCAATGGGATGTGAGCTGAGGGGACACCATGATGTTCTCCCAACCAAGCAGTGTAGCAGGTCAGCTCATGCTCTGCTCCCATCTT
Source organism: Galbula dea (assembly GCA_013399015.1). Classification (NCBI taxonomy): domain Eukaryota; kingdom Metazoa; phylum Chordata; class Aves; order Piciformes; family Galbulidae; genus Galbula; species Galbula dea. The sequence continues at coordinate 558,030 of VWZX01008139.1, forward strand.
TCTGGCAGGCTGGGCTTGCTTGTTGGGGTGAACCTCAGGAAAATCAAATCCTGAATTAGCCACCTACTGTTTCCCAACCCTTCTAACAAACATTTTCTTGCAGAGCAAGTCAGGCAAGGGGAGGTGGTCCATGCTCAGCAGCCCTTGCCAAATCTGGATGATGCATCCACAGACTGTATGGCAGACAATCCTCCTGTGAAGGTCAACTTGGGGTGCTTCTGCTGTCATGGTGGGAGCTTTAGCAAGGCATGTGTGTAGTCAGGAGCACCAAGAGTCTTTGGCTCATGCAGTGGCCATAAATCCATAGAATTGCTGCTGATTTATGATGGCACCAACAGCTCTTTGCTTTCTTCTTGCCTCTGTTGCTCTGGCCCTGCCAAACACTGCTCATTTGCATAATCCTCCTTCCCATTAACGAGACTTTGAATCATATCTGCTTCCTTTCAGGCTGGTAGCCTCATGCTCCAGCTCAGGATGGGCTGCCAGCTCCTCTCTGCAGCCACAGACCTGGCTGGTGAGGATGCTGTTGGTGAGGGCAGCAAGATCTGAGGGCAGGAAGATGTCCTCCCACTCCATCATCATGCTGCCATGATTCCTGACTGTTTTGAGAACGGATGGACTGCTGCAGGCATGACTGCAGCCTCAGGCTGGGTCAGATGAAGATCCCTCAGTCAAGGTCCCTCCAAAGCCCATGTGAACAAATCAGAGTCTATGTGGCCAGCCCAGAACACAGACTTCTAAATGCCTAATTTAACTGTGACTAATCTCATCCCACAAAGAAAGGCACCTGGTAATTCCAAGACAATTGTATTACCCCCTGGATTTAAAATCACTTGAAAAGATGAAGTGTTCAACTTCCCTCTCAAATTACAGCAGAAAAGACTTTAGCGGAATTCATTAGCTAGGTTAGACACATCATGCCATGGTCCCTGAGATGGGGAGTAGCTCTGGCTGTAGGAAGGGCTGCCAAGCCCTGGTGCTTCATGGATGTCAGACCTGGGATGCTGCTCTGGGACGTGACCATCTTGGTTCTCTTAATGGGAGGGCCAAGAGATCATCTGATAAATTGTAGAATAATTTCAGTTGGAAGAGACATCTGAGCTCATCAAGTTCAGCACTGCCAGGTCACCACTAAACCATGGCACTCAGCACCATATCTACATATCTTTTAAAGCCCTCCAGGGATCGTGGCTCCACCACTGCCCTAGGCAGTATGTGCCAGCCCTTGACAACCCTTTCGGGGAAAACTGTTCCAAATATCCAGCCTAAACCTCCCCTAGCACAACCTGAGGTTCTTTCCTCTTGTCTTGCACTTGTTCCTTGGGAGAAGACACCAACTCCCAACTCACTCCAACCACCTTTTATGGAGTTGGAGAGAGTGAGAATGTCTCCCCTGAGCCTCCTCTTCTCCAGACTAAACAACCCCGGTTTCTTCAGCTGCTCGTCACAACACTTATGCTCTAGACCCCTCACTGGCTTCATTGCCCTTCTTTGGACTTGCTCCAGCACCTCATGGTCCTTCTTGGAGTGAGGGACCCAAAACTTGACCTGGAGGTGTGGGATTCTCCCTTGATGTGGGGGTCCAACACCCATGATGGCGTGTCCCAGTGTTGTCACCTTGGGCTTGAACCAAACCTCAGCAGCAGATCTTCCAGCAGCAGGATGGGATGCTGAAGGGAGTTGGCTCCTGGGAGGTGCTCAGAGCTAAGCTGTGAACCTCATGGCACGGATTTCATTTGCTTCTCCATCAGCTCTGCAAGGTGAAAAGCTCAGTGGTGGTGTAAGCTGCAAAGCTCTCAAGAAAAGCTTTTCCATGCTGCATGCTCCAAATGACCCCAAGCCTTCCAAGTGCTCAGTGCTGTGTTCAAGCCATGTGCCTGGTAGGTGTCAGGAAAGAAGCAGGTTCTTTGTCTGTGTAACTGTGTTGCTTTTTTTTTTGCAAGCTAGTGTAATTGTAATTAAAAAACAGGAGCATGCAGGCACTGAGGACCTGAGTCAAAGTTAAGGGAGTGGGTGGTTTTCAGCCTCCTGCTGCATTGCTCTTGGCTTCCCTTTCTAGTATTAGAGAATCATAGAGTGGTTTGGGCTGTAAGGGACCTTTAAAGGTCATCTAGTCCAACCTCCCTGCAGTGATCAGGGACATCTTCAACTAGATCAAGTAGCTCACAGCCCTGTCCAACCTGACCTGGAATGTTTTCAGGCATGGGGCGTCCACTCATGTGCATCATCTGCATTTAAAATGAATGCCTATGCTGCTTCCTGCTTATTTTCTTCTCACTGTGACAGCAAGTGGGGACTGATAGCTGCCAGTTTGTCATGCAGGTGAGAGACAATGAAAAATTCATACTCTATTTATACCATTTGCAGCTTGCCTGGCTCTCTCCCTTCCATATTTAGTCTGAAATTTGCTGCGGGGTCCTGACAAGGTCACCATTAAACTCCAGGGCTCTGGAGGGCATCCCACCTCCCAAGTGTGGGTGCAAGTCCCCATCCTGACACAGTGCTGGGTGAGCCCCAGGCAGCCACAGAGGAGCTCTGTGGCACTGCTGCCTCTCGCAGATATCCTCACGTGGACTCTGAGTGATTAGGCTGCTGGTCTCAGATCCAGGCTCAATTCCCAGCTCTCCGGCTGTACAGCAAAGACAGCAACGCTCTCCGACCTTGCAAGGCTTTTGTGAGATAAATCTATTAAAGATTTAAAGACACCACCTCTCACCTACTCAATAATCCCCTGTTGATAATAGGGAGCTAAACAGGTCTTAGATAATGTTTGGTTTTTTTTGCTTTAACCCATTCATCTCCAGAATAAAGAATGCAAACCCCAATTCACTGGCATTGCCTGCGGGGCTGGACCCTCCCTGATCCAGCTGTGGGTGCCATTTGCTCTGAAAGCAAATATCCAGGGGGATAATTTGGCCAGTGTGAGCTGCAAGAACAAGAGGACCAAAGCAATGAGAAGGCAGGATGGAACAGCAAGATGTACCGTTGACGGTGAGCGTCACCTCCCGCTCTCCTGCACCGACCCGCGGGACCACAGCTCGGCACACGTATTTCCCAGCGTCCTCCTGACGGACGGACTTCAAGGTCAGCTTGTTCTCGTTGCTCAGGACCTGGAAGATAGGAGGGAGTTGCTTTTGGGATGGCAATGCAAAGTAGAGTAAGAGACCTGAGTTACAGGAGAAAAGGAAGCAGATGAGCCCAAAGTCTTAAGTGGCATAAAAATGTAACTTACTGCTGGTGACCAAGAAATGGTCTAGTTTTGAGGAGGGAAATGCAAGTTCAGTTCCTGTTAATCTGAATTTGCAAAAGTTGAAGACAGAAGAGATGTTTAGTGGCTGTAGTGACATGACTGCCTTGTAACCCACAGTCCACAGTTGCATCGCCATCTTGGAAGCTGCCAGGATAGACTTGGGATTTCAAAAATAGAAGAGGGATCAAACCCTTAAAGGGGCCTATAGGAAAGATAGAAACTATCTTAGCAGGACTTGTCACGACAGGACAAGGACATTAAGGGGGAAATTAAGATGATGGAATGAAGAAGTTCTTCAGTGTGAGGGTGGTGAGACACTGACCCAGGTTGCCCAGAGAGGTGATAGATTCCCCTTCCCTGGAACATTCCAGGTCAGGTTGGACCTTGGGGCTCTGAGCAACCTGGTCTAGTTGAAGATGTCCCCACTGACTGCAGAGGTGTTGGACTAAATGATCTTTAAAGGTCCTTCCACCCCAAACTAGTCTATGATCCTACAAATCTAACAAGTGATGGGAGACAAACCTGGAGATCTGCCTGCCCCCTGGGAACCAGGCCTGGAAAGCTGGGGAGATCTCATTTGCTTTTGGCGAGGCTATTAGACCGACTGCAATGTGGCTACCAGCCATGTTGCCCTGGTGCCATAGCAGTGCAATTAGCAGCTTTATTAAACCTTGAAAACTGCTGAAGCAGAGAAATCTGGCTCAGGTTGTCAGCAGAATCCTGGCACTAGTGGTATTTAAAGAACATGTGGAACAAAGTGTTTGCTTGGTGGAAACATGTGCCTGGAGTGGTAATTCCTCCTGGCTGCCCTTGTTTTTCTGCCCCAGGACTCTGCAGCCCATCACCTCTCCTTCTTCCAGCACCTGTTCAGCTGGTGAGCACTTGTCTCTGCTGGTAGCTAGTGCCTCTGGGAATTGGTGCTCATGCAAAGCCCTGAGCAGTGGCTGGACATGGCTCTCAGTCTCTCCACAGGAAGAAGCTGGGATCTTACCCCTAATCTGGAGTGAGGCAGAGGCACAGAGTTTCTGATCCCTTTTAAATCCTCTGATTTATCACCAATTACAAAGAACCCCATGCAAATGCCTCTGCTTTCTTGGCCTCATGGTCTCTTCAGCCTCTGATTTTTTTCCTTCTGGGGAAGAAAGAAGGAGATCTTGTGGGATCTCAGCCTGGCTCTGAAGTTGGAGGGGTGTGAAAAAGTAGCCCTGAACCAGCACCCCACCACTATGGCTGGGCTCTGATGGGCTTTACAAAGCAGCATCCTCTTCCAGCAGCCCTTGGGGGTGATGGAGGTAGCCCCTTCAACCAGAACAAACATCTCCGCTGTCTTAAACAAGCTGGTGAGTCTGTCCTGAGATCTGAGATGCTCCAGCCCAGCATTGAGGGAGACAAATCATAGAATCACAGACTGGCTTGGGTTGGAAGAGGCCTTTCTAGTCCAAACCCCCCTGCAATCAACAGAGACACCTATAACTACATAAGGTTTCTCAGAGTCCCAAACAACCTGACCTGGAATGGTTCCATGAATGGGGCATCTACCACCAATCTGGGCAACCTTGGACACTGTCTCACCACAATTGGCATCAAAAATATCTTCCTTCTATCTAGTCTAAATCTCTCTTGCAGTTTTAAACCACCACCCCTTGTTCAGTCACAACAGGCTTTGCTGAAATGTCAGTCCCCATCTTTCTTCTAAGGCACCTTTAAGAGCTGAGAGGCTGCAATATGGTCTTCTTGCAGCCTTTGCTTCTCCAGTCTGAGCAACCCCAACTCTTTCAGCCTGTCCTCACAGCAGAGGGCTTCCAGCCCTCAGATAATTCCTGTTGCCTCCTCTGGACCTGCTCCAACAAGTCCATGTCTTTGCTGTGCTGAGGACTTCAGAGCTGGACCCAGCACTGCAGGAGAGTTCTGACCAGAGCAGAGCAGAGGCAGAATCCCCTCCCTGACCTGCTGGCCATGCTGCTGGGCTGCAGCCCTGAACATGGTTGGCTCCTGGGCTTCAAGTGCACATTGCCAGCTCATGGAGAGCTTTTTACCGACCAGGAACTCCAAGTCCTGCTCTCAGTCCCTTCATCTCCCAGATAAAAGGGGAGCAGGCTGCTCTGCGTGTGTGCTGGCCTGCAAGCTCGATGGAAGCTCTCGTTCTTGCTCTGCATAGCTCCTTTCAGCCACCCAGCACACTCCAGCTGGTTGATGAGAAGAAAACATCAGTGTATGGTGGGAGAGCATTGCCTGTCATGATAACAACCCAGAGGAACAACCACTGCAGCTACAGGACGGGAAACCACCACTGGGATTGCTTAGCTGCCTTAGCTGATCTGAGACATCAGCTCTTCCAAGTCTGTAATTACTTGCCAGGAGCTAGTCTTCATCGGGGTCGTTATGGTGGGGAAAAAACATGGCAGTAGTCTCAATGCCTTCATGTCCACTCCCCTCAGGTCTATGCCTGAGGAGCAGAGGTGAAGAGAACGACTCAGCCTATTCATCTCACTCCTGTGTGAGCCCAACTTACTGATAATACTAATCTGGAGCTGTGCACACCAGCATTGCTTCACCAACTTTAGGACGCCAGAGGAAGCTGAAAGATGCTTTTCAAACCCAAACCTGCGGGTGTTTCCCAGATGGGTTTCATGTCTCAGCCCTCTTTTAGCTTCTTATTGTGGCTTTGCTCAACCCTCCTGCCTGTGAAGAGGGGATCAGAGCATCTCATGTCTCCCTGGGCTAAGCCACAATTAATATTTGTAAAGCTCCTTACACTTTTTAGGACAAAAGAGACGTGGAGAAGTCTGCTGGGCCAGATCCAGGGTCTTCCCACTTGAGCAGGCTCCAGCCCACAGCAGAAAGGAGTAGAGGTGAATGCTAAGATCATAGAATCATGGAATAACAGGTTGGAAGGGTCCTCAAGGATCATCTGGTCCAAACTTTAAATCTCCTAAATTTAAGGATGTAAAGATGTTAAGGATCACAGGTCTGGAGGCTAGAAAGGACCATCCCAAACAGGATCACACCACAGACTGTTTGCAGAAGCACTACCCATCAGCGAGAGATTAAGTGATGCTCTGGCCTCTCTTCAACCCTTATGTCCACCATCATGGGAGTCAATTCTCCTTCTGTTAGGACTTCTCTGGAAACATCTGCGGGTGACAGCTGCATGCACTCTGGTTCTGCTAGGACTTGGTGGGTCCTTCTCTGGACTAAGCAAGGACACTCACCACAGCCTTGCAGACCCACAGACCCAGAGCCACTGCTCTGCAATGCCACATTTTCCCCTACATTTAGACAAGCCCTGTAGGTCCAGCTTTTGTCCTCCTAGCCCATAGGTATGGGTTTTTCTCCATTGGAAGAATCATGCAGCCCCTCATGTCCTGACTATGCCATTCCCCAGTGATCTGGAAGTGATTCTTACCACGCCTGAGCCTCGCTTCATCCAGACGATGGTGAGAGATGGGTTCCCAGTCCAGGCACAGTTGAAGACTGCATCTGAGCCCAGGTCAACAAGGAGGGACTGTGGTTCTGTTGCCATCCTAGGTCCGACTGCACAGAAGGAGACCAGAGTTATTCCCAATGGTGAGCTTTGTTGACCAAAACTCTTAAACCAAAGACGCCACTCAGAAGTAGGTCTTGATGGACCTATAGGTCACAACCACATAAGGCTTCCAAATAAAGAAAAGCCTGAGCCAGGTGTCTACTGCAACTCCAGAATGGCCAGCTCCCCAAGGACAACCACCATGAGCCGTATGCTCTTAAGGCAGGAGGAAATTATGGGTCCCACTACCAGCACATTTACAAAGCTGGAACTGCAGGAGAGCCCAGTGAGTCCTGGTCATCCTGGGCATGTTGGATCTATCTGTGTCTCCTTCCTGTTAACTTTCAGCAGCTCTGATGGCCCTGCTTAGTCCTGGGAAGCCAGCCTCAAGCTGACACATTACTTACAGTAGACATCTACGGTTCTGCTGATGTTTGTGCTACCCAGTGCATTGGTGACCTCGCAGGAGACGGGCTCAAAGAAGAAGGTGTGGTCCACGATGGTTTCATAGAAGTCCCCAGATGCTTCCTTTATAACCTGGCCTTTTTTTGCCCACCTGTTGAAGAAGGAAAGTCATCATCTTGGTGTTCTGTGTCGTTCATTATTTACATGTCTGTTATGTCTTGTCCATCATATAAATCCTAGTGCTGGGGGTGCAGCAGGACATAGAGCACCAGCTACTGCCCTTGACTTTAGGAGGGGCATGAACTTCTCCTTGGCATCACCCACATCATCCCTTCATGGACAGGGATGTAGGGGTTAGAACTGCAGATTTTGGAGGTGACACCAAAGCAATGTGTATGTATAGCGATACAGGAACCTTTCCAAAATAACCCCAGAGTGCTGTTTCCCTGTGGATGCCTGTTTCACTGGAAAGACACCTCATTCCTTAGGATCATGGGGCATGGAAGACCTCAATGATGGGAGGGATGGGACACGGACAGTCTCTGCTGATAGAGAACCATGGCACCAGGAGAGCATCCCCTTTCTGAACACTTGACAACCAACACTGTTGGTCCTTCCACATCCAACCCACTAAAAGCCTTTTCAGCTTCTCTCTTGGTTTCACCATTTTCTTCTTTCTTTTTTTTTGTTTTGCTATTTTTTTCCCCAGTCAAAGAGAACTTCATCCCTTTAAGGCAGCAGAAATAACATCACCCTGAAAAGCCAAGCTGGCATTTGCAAGGCTGTAACTTGCAAATTGTCTTGGAGAACAAGCTGTCAACTCAGCACTTGAATTAAGCCGCTGTTTGCCAAACAATGAGCAAATGTGACCTAATGGGGCACCATCTGGCAACCTGCCACTCTGGGAATGGGTAGAAAAGGCAGGAGATGCTGTCAGGCAGTGTGAAAATCCAGCAGCTCTTTGGGTGAAGGGAAAGAAAGTGCAGGCAGCAGCCTGGGGGAAAAAACAGAATAATAGAATCACAGAATCATATTGGTTGGAAGAGATCTTTAAGATGATTGAGTCCAACCATTAACCAGCACTGCCAGTTCACCCCTAAAGCATGGCCCTCAGCACCACATCTACAATAATCCTCCTAAAATAATTGACAGGTAAATTAGAGTGAAGAGGATTTCCCCAAGGAATCTCTGTCCCAGTTGTCTTGGAACAGGATGGATTTGGGATGTTTGGTCTGGGGATCAGTGCAGGTGCTGGGAGCTAGACTTGCCCCATCAGGCAATGGAGGATGAGCCATGAATCCTGCTCCCCACTTGAGTTTGGTGGGATAGTTTTGGGGAAGCTGTCCCCTTCAAGATGAATAACATCTGCTTGTGGACCTCCCATGGGTCTCCTGCCTTCACTGCTCTCCTCTCCTCATCCGTACTGCTCTGCTATGTCTTCCACTTTAATGTATTATTTAAAGCAATGACCTGGATGAAGGCACAGAGTAGACCCTCAGACAGTTTTCTGTCAGGCTGTGTTGTCTTCCAATGAGACCTGGACAGGCTGAAAGTTGGTGGAAAGGAACCTCATAAAGTTCAACAAGGGCAAGTGTAGAGTCCTGCCCCTGGGAAGGAATAACCTCATGGACCAGTACAGGTTGACCTGATGGAAAGCAGCTCTGCAGAGAAGGACCTGGGATTGCTGGTGGGCAACAAGTTGCCAATGAGCCAAAAATGTGTCCTCATGGCCAAGAAGGCCAATGGTGTCATGGGGTGCATGAAGAGTGTGACAAGCTGGTGGAGGGAGGTTCTCCTCTCCCTCTACCCTGACCTTGTGAGGCCATATCTGGAGTCCTGAATGGCTCCCCACTTCAAGAGAGACAAGGGACTATTGAAGAGAGTCCTGTGGAGTCTAGGAAGATGCTGAGGGGACTGGAGCATCTCGGGGAGGAGGAAAGGCTGAGAACCCTGGGGCTGGGTAACCTGGAGAAGAGCAGCCCCAGAGGGGATCTGCTCAAGGCTGATCAATAGCTAAAGAAGGTAGGATAGGCCAAGGGGCGCTGGGCACAAACTGGAACCCAGGAGGTTCCATCTGAACATGAGAAACTTTGCTGTAAGGGTGCCAGAGCTCTGGCCCAGGCTGGCCAGAGAGGTTGTGGAGTCTCCTTCTGTGGAGAGATTCCAACCCCACCTGGAGGTGATCGTGGTCAACCTGCTAGTTGGACTAGATGATCTCCAGTGCTCTCTTCTAACCCCTACCATGCTGGGATTCACTGCTGATGCCAGACTTCATCTGCCTCAAAAGACAAAGGGAGCTGCAGTGGACTCATACAGAGGATTTGTAGGCACAGATGCCTTCTCCAAGTGCCTCTGTAGGGCTGGAGCGAAAGCAGGCTGCAGAATGCTCTGACAGTGCTGCTAGAGCAAATTCCCCCAGTGCCTCCTCATGTGAACCTAATTGAATCAGGACAGCTGACCTGTGGGGCTTCACCCACCATCTGATGACACAAGCATTTTGAAAGAGATGTATTAGCAGTACAGATGTGAGCTGATTTGTATGCACTTATCTGCTCTCTCTTTTCATTTATCTTTGCACCTCTAACAGATGCTGACTGGCCACTTCAGCTTCCCTCCCCTCTCTTCCTCCCTGGACTCCCCTGTCAATAATTAATCAGCAGAAGCTGCTTTTATTTCTAGAGCTGCACTTTGTGTGTTAGTGAGGTAGGTTCCTCAGATGGAAAAAACAAGTTAGACCTTCCAGGTGCTGCTACAAAGGTTTGAATAGTCCATAACGCTTTGGTGATGCTTTTCTCCTTCTGGAGGGAACTGCAATCCAAGCCAAGTGGCTCATCAGAGGTCAGCCAATCTCAGCATCCACTCTTCCCTGTCTCCTGATGGGATCTGCCTTGTCCTGCCACAGGAACAATGTTGCCCATCGCTGGGAACTGTCACTGCTGCTGTAGCAACTCATCCCTTAGGGCTGTTCTCCTGCCCTGGGCTGTGGCAGGAGAGAGCAAAGGGGTCCTGCCAGACCCCTGAGATCTCATCCCTGAAGCTTTGCACACATTGTGGGGTGGGAAAGAGACATGTCCTCATTGTCTTTTGCTTTGCTTACTGGTCAAAAAGGCTTGAAGCCACACCTCAGCAGCTTTTGATGAAGGAAAGCAAGCAAGGAAGGTAGAAAACTAGAGGGACAGGGAAACTTCAGCTGGTGAACATGGAAATACCTTGTGATTTTTGTCAGGAGGGTTTCTGCTCTGTTAAGCTCCTTTAGAGCTTTGTCCCTGTAACGACTTCCAGCCATGAGCAGATTTCCAGCCTGTGAAGGGTCTTGTTCTGCTACTCAGATGCTCAAGGGAGGCATCAGGTATATGAAGCGATTTCCTTGCAGCAGTCAGTGAGTGTGGCACCAAACCCATGGGGAAATCCAGTGCCACTTCCCTGGTTCTTTTGCACAACACCCCTTTCCCAACTCTGCAAAAGACAAGAAGGAGGTTCCAAGATGAAGGTAAAAGTGATTTGTGAGCTCCCTGGTCCATGTCTTTGCAGCTTCTCCTCCCAGAAGAGACACAGAGGGCACTGGGGCTTGGAAACCAGAGCGGGAAGTGTCCAGATATGGGCTCAAGTCAGGTGAGATCCTCCTGGACGTTGCAAAACAGAACAAAATGAAGGACAAGGTTTCCAAGAGCTGTTTGACTTTGCAACTGCTTGAGAAAACACACACCAACAACCATGGCATGGAGCTTTATGTGTGCGCTCAGAAGCCATTGCTTCTGCCAAACTGGATTTCCTGAGCACGGAGATGTGTTACAGACAGCAATTTTTCGTGCTTCAGCAGAGATCAAGGTTCTTGCTCCAGTTTTCTGAGGCTCAACACAGCTAAATCAATGTGTCTGAACAAGCAGTATGGATCTTTTATAATGTCAAATTGGTTTTTAATAACGACAGCTGATAGCCCTCTTGTAAATCTTCCTGTGATGCACTCATGGACAGCCAGAAGGCAGGTTCCTCATGTTTTTAACAAGCCCATGACATGTCTTACTCACCTATTACCCTTTCAGTAATTATTTCTAAACTGAGTCTGAACAAAATGGAGCAGAGAAGATGCAGAGGATGCTCCAGCAGCCACCACCTCTGTTGCTGTGGCTCTTCTTGATTTCTTCCTAACATCTCACCAGCCTTATTACACGGAGCCTGGCTCCCAGCCAGCTCTTTGTATCCTACCACCCTTGAGAGCAGGGGCTTCTTTCATTTACAACATTACCTTGAAGGTATTTATAGATTGCAGACATGTTGCCCAGGGTCTTTTCCAGATGATATAAATTTACCTCCTCTAGTCTCTTCTCATATGACTTGGCTGTTAACTCATCTGTCATTTATGCTGCTGGTTTTCTTCCTAAGCCAAACTACACTGCAGTGGCTGGAAGGGGCAGGTCTGTGCAGGACCACTATGGCCCCTCCATGTCCCAGGAGAGGGGTGAGGGTCTGACCTTGAGGATCCTGCCAAAAGGACCTCTTCCCATTATTTGCTTGGGCTTACCACACCACAGGGAAGACTCAGAGGTTGGCACGGCAGAGGTGACACCATGGGAACCAGCCCAGCCTACCTGCAGTTCTCCGGAGCTGCCCATGGGTTGACAGTGGTAGAATCACTGTGAGGTGCTGCCACTGTCTGATGGGACTAGGGAAGGACTTGCAGAACTAGGGAAGTGTTTGTCCCACTGTTTTTGGCACTGATGAGGCCCCAGCTTGAATACTGGGTTTAGTTCTGGGCCCCTCTTTCCAAGAAGTACAGTGAGGATGCTGGGCTGTGTCCAAAGAAGAGCAACAAACCTACAACCTCTCTGCATGTAGTTGTAGAGAGTGAGAAGGTCTCCCCTGAGCCTCTTTTTCTCAAGGCTAAACAACTCCAGTTCCCTCAGCTGCTCTTCACAAGAATTGTGCTCTAAACCCTTCACCAGCTTTGTTGCCGTTCATTGGACATGCTCCAGCACCTCAGTGTCCTTCCTGGAGCGAGGAGCCCAAAACTGAACCCAGGATTCGAGATGTGGCCTCACTACTTCTGAGTACAGAGGCAACTGGTGACCTGCTCTGGTTTCTGGGTGAAACCTGCTGAAAGACAGAATGAAGTGCCCATGTTTCCTCCCAGGGTCACAGTAAAAGATGCTCAGATGAGTCTTCTCCTGCACAACAGGTTTTCACCCAGCAGCTCCACCACTTTTCCCCAAGGACATTCTTTCTGGCCAGGCTTCCAAGCTTGTGGAGCTCGTGAAAAGCTAACTGTTTTCACAGCAATAGCATGACATGAGCATCACTGCATAGAGAAGCACCACCAGCACTTCATCTGCATGATCACTGCCCAGGATCACCCAAAAAAATATTTTCCTCTATATGCAGTACAAGGACTTGTAATTCTTCAACAAACAATGTTCTTGAACAAGCTGTTTACTTTACAGCCCTGGGAATGCTCTAGAACTCCTACATATTCTTCTTCACAAAATTCCTTGTCAGGCCACAGCCTCTCCGGCATCTTCCAGCGACACAGGAACAACTGGAGGGCACCACCTTGCAGCAGAGAGCTGCTGGGTCTCTCTCAACTCTAATGTCCCACCAGGCCCTCCTTAAATCCATACTGCAGGCTCCTGGAGGGGTGTTCGCAGCTGCCAGCAGCACATGCGCTCCTTGAACTAGACCTCGCAGCAGACCGGCTGCTCCAACGCTGGAACCCAGGGAAGCCAAGTGTATCGTTATTTTTAATTAACAGCACAAAATAAAGCAGTTGCTTTCCATATAAATTGTGTTTACTAAGGATGACTTAAAATAGATAAATATTTTCTTGGACGCATTTTAATTGCTTAATAAAAGTACCAAGAACACCGACAAATACCTCAAATAAATGTGTGGCTCAGGGAATGAATTAATTAACATTTCATTCCTGGGAATGGCTATTAATTGCTACAAATTGCTCAGAGAATGGGTTTTATTGCTCTATTGCCAGCAGTACCTTCAATTCCTACTGCTGTAGTGTGGTGGTCCCCTCTCGTCCTCAAGACAAGAATTGTCCCTACACGTGATGGCTGCCACTCTGCATCCCTCCAGTGCTCCCCTGGCGTCCTCCATGGGACGAGCTGATGGTGTTTCATGAATGATGTGCTGGCATGCCTCAGAGGTCCGAGATGGGCAAGGACAGTGGATGGCTAGTGGTGGCAGCTCCACACATGCTGAACCACACATCCATGAGTGACAGTCTTGTGAGAGATGATTGAAAGAGCAACATGGCCCAAGCAGTGTTATGCCACCCCCCGCCCAGCTCCAGTGTGATGCATCACGCAAATGATTTCTTTATTAAGAATAAATTTCCATAATGGTGATCTATGGGTTACTCCTCTTCTCCTGCCTGCTCACTCCCTAATGAAGATGTGTTGGCCCTGTGAGGTTCCTCAGCCACACGTCCACCCTCCTCCCGCTGTGTCGATGCAGCAGGTCCATTTATCAGCTGGAGCAGGCAGTAGATAATCTCTTTGCCATCTAAATTACAAGGCTGGAACTTCTAGCTTGGGTTTAAACAAGTTCAGGAGGGCAAAGCACTGAGCATCCCTGCTGATGGCTGGCTGGTCCTTGAGCAACTGGGCTGGGGGAGCAAAGGTGATGGCATCTACCATGCTACTGGGAAAAGCCACCAGTGGTTACTCCTCATTCAGGAGATGAGATGCTCAAAGAAAGGCTTCCAAGCCTCCAGCTCCCATCCTGACAAACGTCCATCCACTCACAGCTGCCACAGTGATAGCCTTTTCCCAGACCTCTCTGTGCCTGATGGGGGCATCTCGGCTCCACCACAAAGGGACTCTCAGGTCCTAATGTCAGAGATGTTGTACCTTGGAGTGAAGATGCTACCTTTGCTCATCTCCTCCTGCCTATTTTTTTTTTCCCATGTGGCTTTTCTTCAGAAACACATAAAAGATTGCAAACTTTTTGTGAATTTCAAGAACTCAGGTTTAGACCCCAGACAAGGATATGTTTGGTCTCTGATTGCGCTCCTTGCAATGCACCAGTTGCTGCTACTGGAGTTTGATTGTTTTTAAACACTCTGGGGTTTTGATGATAATAATAACACTTCACTGTACAGAATAAACCTCTGGCTTGATTTCCTATCTAATCTCTGCTATGGTGTTTCCCCTCCTGCCAAGCCAGGAGGCTGGTGATGAGCTTTGATTGCTCATCAGACTGCGTTCTTGAAGGGATATGTCTTCAGCACATGGGTTTTGCAAATCCTCCTTGCCATAAGAGGGCTCATAAGTGGGAAAAATCAGTGAGGGGCTATGGAGAGTTCCCACAGATATGTAATGGGAGTCCAGCTCTCTAGAGAGCATTGGGATACTGCAGAAAAGATGGGCAGGAACAGCCCAGGGCCAGATGTGCATGGCCATGGTGCAAGAGCTTCGAAAAAACAGAGTGAGAAGGTTCAGTGACCTGGCTGAAGGCACAGAGTGGACCCTCAGCCAGTTTTCTGATGGTACTGAACTGGGAGGAGTGGCTGACACCTCTCAGACTGTGCTGCCTTCCAATGAGACCTGAACAGATGAGAGTTGGGGGAAAGGAGCCTCATGAAATTCAACAAGGGCAAATGTAGAGTCTTGCCCGTGGGAAAGAATAACTTCATGGACCAGTACAGGTTGACCTGATGGAAAGCAGCTCTGCAGAGAAGGATGTGGGATAGCTAGTGGACAAGTTGCCTGTGAGCCAAAAATGTGTCCTCATGGCCAAGAAGGCCAATGGTGTCCTGGGGTGCATGAAGAAGAGTGTGACCAGCAGGTGGAGGGAGGTTATCCTCCCCCTCTACTCTGCACTTGGGAGTCCTTAGTCCAGTTCTGGGCTCCCCACTTCAAGAGAGACTATTGGAGAGAGTCCTGTGGAGTCTAGGAAGATGCTGAGGGGACTGGAGCATTTCTGCAAGGAGGAAAGACTGAGAGCCCTGGGGCTGCTTAGCCTGGAGAAGAGTAGACCCAGAGGGGATCTGCTCAATGTGATCAATATCTAACAGGTGGGGGCAAGAGGATGCGACCAGACTCTTTTGAGTGGTGCCTGGGGACAGGCCAAGGGGCACTGGGCACAAACTTTGACCCAGGAGGTTTCACCTGAACATGAAGAGAAACTTGTTTGCTGAGAGTGTGCCAGAGCCCTGGCACACAGAGAGTTTTGTAGATTCCAAACCGGTCTGGACGTGATCTTAAGCAAATTGCTCTAGGTGACACTGCTTTAGCAGGGGATTTGACTAGATGATCCCCAGAGGTCTCTTCCAACCCCCACCATGCTGGGATTCTGGGATACTGTCTCCCAGATGGTACAATTAAAGCTGTGTCACTGGCACAACCAGTGTACAAGCCACAGATCATTTTGGTGAGAAAACAAACAAAACAGCCTTTCGCTCAGCACAATGATCAGACCAAATTGGCGGCAGAAGTGAAGGGGAAGAAGTAAACAAAGCCATTAACTTGTCAATGACTTGACTGATCAACCGTTGTAAATAGTTAAAGGTGGCTGATGAGCCATGCAGATATTCAATGGCATAATGCTACGCACCATGGGACCAGGCACAACCACGGTTTGCTGCTGGTGCTGCGTGGAACTCTGTGTGTGCCAGAGATGCAAGGTGGCTATGGACCCCATGAGTGGCTTGGCCGGTAGACGGTGAGAAAGGACATCTGCACACTGCACATGCATCCTGTGTTGGACCATGTGCCTGGGATGCTGATATTCACAATGTTGTGGTGCAGACCTAGCAGGATTCTGGATGAGGGGATGGAGAGCAATTTCAGTAAGTGTGCAGATGACACCAAGTTATGTGGAAGAGTTGATCTGCTGGAGGGTAGGAGGCTCTGCAGAGGGATCTGGCCAGGCTGGATTGATGGGCTGAGGCCGGTGGGATGAGGTTCACCAGGGCCAAGTTCTGGATCATACATTTGGGTCAGAACAACCCCAGGAATTCTCCAGGCTGTTGGAAAACTGCCAGTAGTTCAGAACGTGGGGGTGTTGGTTGACAGCAGCTGAAGATGAGCCAGCAGTGTGCCCAGGTAGCCAAGAAAGCCAACAGCATCCTGGCTTGGATCAGCACTAGTGTGGCCAGCAGGACTAGGATTGTCCTCCTCTGGTGAGGCCATACCTTGAATCCTGGATTCAGTTTTGGGCTCCTCACTCCAAGAAGAACATTGAGGTGCTGAAGCATGTCCAACGAAAGGCAAGGAAGGTGGTGAAAGGTCTAGAGCACAAGTGTTGTGAGGAGTTGCTGAGGAAACTGGGAAAAGGAGGCTTAGGGGACACCTTCTCACTCTCTCCAACTCCCTGAAAGGAGGTTGGAGTTAGGTGGGGGTTGGTCTCTTCTCCCAAGGAACAAGTAATAGGACAAGAGGAAACAGCCTCAGGTTGTGCCAGGGGAGGTTTAGACTGGACATTAGGATCAATTTCTTCCCCGAGAGACTTGTGAAGCCCTGGCTCGGGCTGCCCAAGGTGACTCCACCACTGCCCTGAGCAGCCTGGCTATATGAAAACTGTGGGTTTTTTTGCAAGTTTATTGCTAATATTAACTTCCTGATTTTTTTTAGGTGCAGAGAAAGTTTCAATCCACTCAGATGGGCCTAAAGACCCAGGCTATGACAGCCAGCTGCCACAATGCTTATCCTGGGGAAATGCTGGATGCAAGTCACCCCTTAGCCCTGGATGAGCTTAGAGGTGTCACCTCTCCCAGGGGATTTTACCCCTTTGGCAGTGATGCTGCATTTCATTTCTCCTGCGTACATCATATGGACTTATCCCCACACACAACAGACATGACTAATAGCTTAACTATTATTTCTTGTGTGGAGTGGGTAATCCAATTTCATCACGTGGTTTTGTGTTCCCTCAAATCATTTAAGGGGATTAGTCCTTTCTGGGGTCTTCCTACCCCACTCCACCCCCGTAGCAGAATTTCTTTAGCCAGATTTATGGATGCTGGCATGTTGAAGTTCTAATTCTCCAAAGTGTTTATCCTCCTGCTTAGTGCAAAGTGAATCTGTGCTGAGAAGGTCTTCAAACTTGCCACTCCCTCTATTACAGTTCTTATTTTTCACCTCCAGAACATCATGTGTGCTTATGGTCCATGCTTCCACACTTTGTTGTGCAGTTCCTTTGGGATTTGCAGGAAAGCCCCCCCAGTGCTGAACAGAGGCAGAAAAACCCAGCATGAGAAATCTGTTGCCAGGGAAATCTCCAAGCTGGCACTGGACTGGGACCAAATGTTTTGGATTACTGAAGCTACCAAATCTGCTCACTTTGGGGCAGGAATGATAGGTACACAGGCAGGAATGGCTCTTGCCTTCTTCTGTGTATGGCCAGAGAGCTATTGGCTGGCTAAGGCTCTTCAAATGGTTTTCTCTTTCTTGTCTGACTCCTAAAGATCCTCTGAGGTTTTGACCTGGGCTTGATTTTGAGATGTTTCCAAGTGTTTTGATCTCTGTAGCATGAGAGGGCTTCAGCATGCACCAGATTGACCTCTTGCTGATGTGGAGAGAGGAGACAGACCTCAGGACAGGTTTATATAACTCTTCAAGGAGGGTGACCAGCCTTGGATATGCCAAACAACCAGATGATGCTCCCTGCTTTGGACATGGTGCTCCCCAGACAGACTCTCAAGTCCCAACTCAGAGCAAACCCACTGTGTCCTTCCCTAAAGCTCTTCCTTTCACATGATAGCAGCTGTTGCTATCCTACAGTTCAGGATCCTCTTTTAGGCTCTGTCTGAATTTTGGCACGTCCTTAGGTTGGTGAGAGGCACAGCTCCTTCTCTGGCAGGTTCCTCAGTCGGTCCTGCCAGAACAGTTAATTATTCAGGGCTGAACTGTGTCTAGATCAAATGATTCAAGTTAGGATTATCAACATAGACAGCCCTGCTGGGAGGCATGCACCCCGGGTGAAGATGGGTCGAGTCCTAATTACGTGGGAATTTTCTTGCAGAAGATGCCAAGGGCAGCAATTTCTGTCTGATGCAACAAGGGTTCCTGCTGCTGAACAGTGAGCAACTTGAGGAGCTGGCAATTCATAAGGAGGGATAATAAATGATATATCCAGAAACACATTCCCGTTGTGCTAATGCAAATATTCAGGCAAATACAAGTGGAGAAGTAGAATAAAGTTGTAAGTTCACCGAAGGATCTGTTTAACTTTTGACTATGAAATCCATCCATCCATCCATCCATCAATCCAACCAACCATCCATCAATCCAACCAATCATTCATCATCAATCCAACCACCCCTTCCTCCCTCCCTTCTCAAACTTATGCTCAAATCATTATTCTTGGCCAAGCCTCTTGAATCCCTGTAGACCACCCTGGTAATGACACTGCTCTTCTCAGCCACGTTATGAGAAAATAATCAAACGTGGCTGCATAGTGGTCCAACAGGATGTCCCAGAAGAGCTTTGTGATTAGCTATCGACTTCTGTATAAACCATCAAGAAACAGCACTTAGAAAGAAGTCTCCAGAAGTAAAAAAAATCAAGTCCTTAATTACACACTTGAGTAGCAAAGCAGAGATGAGCAATGAGCATTGCTTAATGTTTTACAGACAAATGGCCTTCTAATCTTGAGCCAACAACTTGTGTTCTTCCTTCATTTCCACATTTGCCAACAGCTTCCACAGAGTTTGCAAATGAACAGAAAACAAGACCTGAAGGTAACAGAGTTAGTTAGTCAGAGTTAGATCTGACCTTGATGAGACTAGGATCTGTTCTGGGTCTTGCTGGTATGGGCTCTGCAAGGGGAGGCGTTGTCTACACCAAACAATTACACCAAGACAACCTCATGCCAGGTGGAGAGGTTGCTCAGGATGCACAGCATGTCCTTTCCATCACTACCAAAGTCATCCAGGTTTCCATCTAGAAACTGTCCCAGCTCACCTTGTGGCAATTTATCCCTTGCTTTCCCCTAGATTTGCTGTTTACCAGTGAAACTATCCTTGATCCAGCTGAGCAAGCCTGGCTGACATTTGCCCAAGCTCGGGCCTGGTTCTCTATGCCAACAGCCTACATATGGCAGGATGAGTCCTCTCACTGCCAGTGTGCAGGATCGGTCACCTGTACTGGGAAATTACAGATAGGACAAGAGGAAACAGACTCAAGTTGAACTGGGGAAAGTTTATGTTGGACATGAGGAACTATTTGTTTCCCGAGAGTTCTCAAGCCCTGGCACAGGCAGCCCAGGAGAGTGGTGGAGTTACCACCCCTGGAGCACTTGAAAAGATGTGTAGATGTGGTGTTGAAGGCCATGGTTTAGTGGTGACCTGGCAGTGCTGGCTAAATGGTTGGACTCAATGACTGAAAGGTCTTTTTCAACCAAAATGATTCTATGATTTTATGATTATTGAGATGTGTTCCTGGAGGGCAAGTAGGACCCAATGGGTTTATTTTGGGATGCCAATGACCACAAGGTCTTCTTCATGCCATAGACGTTGCTTACATTTTGCAGTTCTCCTCACAGTTTTTAAGCAGAGACCTTTCCAAGGACACTGCTTGGGGAATTTGTCAAATGAACAATAACTGGTGCTTACTGCAATCACCAAATCCCCCTATGTTTGCTGGAGCAGAGACATCTATAGAGCTGAACCTAACCCCTGAAAACTGCAACTAAGAAGCAAAGATGGAATCAAGAAATTAAATTTTTCAGCAAAACACCTGCAGGGTTAAAGTTGGTACAACCTCTGGCCCCGTCCTGTGAAATTCTTGCTCTCCTCATTCACACCTTGCTTGTCCCTGGTCACGTTCTCTCTGACATGAAAGCAGAGAAAGCTCAAAGAGAGCTGAAGGCCTCTTAAATCAATGTCTTTCCTGACTAAGGAGCTGTAAGAGGATTCATAATTTATATCGCAGAAACACAAAAGCTTAGCATATTTTAAGCTGTCTGAAACGACTTCAAGGCAACTCTTCCTCTCTCCCTTTTTTTAACTGAACACATTGAGATGTCTCTGAATCAAGCAGCAGGAGGAAATTATTTTTCTACCCAAAAGGGAGGGATTGAGGGAGAGAAAGAAAAAAACCCCTTGGGATCCAGCTTGGGATCACCAAGGAATGCCCAACAGGGGATGCTCCCTGTGAAATGCTGGCACAACCCTTTGACAGACTCTTTCCCGATGTCTCATGGAGGTTATGATAGTAGAAAAGGTGAAAGAGGCATCTCTGCTGCTTCACCAGTACCAGTGCTCACTTCAGAGGCAGGGGGAGAGGAGGTGATGGGTGATGGGTGTCTTTTTTCTTTTTTTCCTTCCTTCTTCCCTTTTTTACATTTCCAACTTAGTCACAGCATCTCTAATTTCCTTAGATCTGAAGCCACCTCATGAGACTGGAAAGGAACGATAGAGAAGAAAGATGAGGGGGAAAAAATGCCAGTAATCTTGTAAAAAGTCAGTTTTGAAAAATCAATTTTCTTGTGTGACAAGATTTGCTTAAGGCTTTTCGTGCTGTGAAATCAGCCCATCATCCTGCGGGAACACATGAAGGAAGTGGCAAGTGTGGTTTGGAATAACTCAGATTAAAGACTGCTAAATTAGGCTGGAAAAGCTGCCACATCTCCTTGCAAAGGGAGAGGAAGTCTGGCTGGAGGAGTCAGTGACGTTTCCTTCCCAGTCTCCAGGAGCTTGTCTTGAAGGAGAGGTGACCACTGAGGCTGGGGAAACTACCCTCAGATCTCTCCAAACTCTATGGATGTTTAAAAGAAGTGTTAGCAGCTTTGCTTGTTAGCTAGCTTGTCTTTGCTAACACCCAGAGATCTGGGTGCAAAGGAGGTGTTTTGGAGGCAGGTTCATTCCAACACTGGGGAACTGCAGTGCATTAGCAAAGCCTGGAAGACTTGTGAGGCTGCCAGCTCCTGCCCAGTGGGGTGCTGGTGGCGCCGGCTGGAATGGAGAACCGTGGTGCACCTCATGGTTCTGCTAGAAACACACCAGCAAAACCCTGCACCCACTGGAAAGGCTCAATCCAACCCAGCAGCTTGGGCTAGTGGCTTCAGCACTGACCTAACTTGGTACCTTTAACCATTTCTACACCAGTGAACAGTGCTCAAGAGTGCAAAGTGCTTTCCTTCCCCACCTCCCCATCCCCGCCTTTCCAGTCATCAAGCTCTCTCTCCTTTCCACTCTCTTCTAATTAGCTCAAACGAGCTCTGAACATCTCCCACTCATTTGTTCCTGTTACTCTGGGAAGTCAGGGAATGGGAATACAAATCTCCCCATCCTCACACCTCCAAGACTGACGAGAGATTCGGGTCTTCCAGCCCCCACTTCCTGGTTTCACCTGGAGCCTCAAGCCTTGGTGGAGCTCCCCTGGCAACCCAGCCTCACTTCCCAGCAGCAGGGATATTTGTGCCTTATATTTATTTCATTTTCAGTTTTTAAAGCCTGTCTTTCCCTCTCTGCCTGTCACACAGCCACGCTCTGCTCCCCCTCAGAGGGGGCTGGCAGGGGGGGTGATGCATCATGAAGGAGATCTGAAAAATTCATTTCCCATGATTTTTCTCCTTTCCCTCAGCTTTCATTTTCACTTCAGAGCAAAGGTCCAGTTGTCTGGGGGGAAGCTACAAAGACAAACCCAGGCAGGAAAACAGAGATAGTCAGAAAGAATGTTACAGTGCCGATAACTTGAGACCTCATGTGCTTTTCATGCATTTCAACCCCCTCTTCAGCTACATTTGGCTATGTCTCTAAATTAGATTTATTCCGTTGCTTCTGCGAAATGCCTGCAGGCTCCTTCTCCCTCCTCCACCTTCTCTTGCCGGGTTTGGCTGCAGGAGGCAGCAGGAGAGGTGATAGCCCTGCCGAGAGATGGCATATGGACTCCCAGCGTCCTGCCGCTGGACAGACGGAGGGCTCGGCTGGTGGAGGAGGAGGGAGCAGATGGGAGCAGGGAGAGGAAAGCAGCGGAACCAAGGAGAGCCTGTAGACGGGTGTAAATGAGCATTTTCCCTAAGCTGGACTGAAGGAGAGAGCTGACTTGGGGAGAGAAGGTCCTCAGCATGCCAAGAAACGGCCGCAAACCAGAGTGACTGCTCTGTTTGAAGATACTGAGATCACAGACTGGTTTGAGTTGGAAGGGACCTTTCAACATCTTCTAGTCCACCCCCTCAGTGGTCAGCAGGGACACCTATAACTACATCAGGTTGCTCAGAGCCCCAAACAACCTGACCTGGACAGGTTCTATGAACTACCATCTCTCTGGGCAACCTGGGACACTGTCTCGCCATGATCAACATCAAAAATTTCTTCCTTCTACCTAGTCTAATTCTCTTTCTTGTAGTTTCAAACCAACACCCCTTGTCCTGTCACAACAGGCCCTGTTAAGAAATCTGTCTCCATCTTTCTTATTGATCCCCTTTAACTACTGAGAGGCTGCACTAAGGTCTGCCTGGAGTCTTCTCTTCTCCAGACTGAACAAACCCCAACTCTCTCAGCCTGTCCTCACAGCAGAGGGGTTCCAGCCCTCAGATCGTTTCTGTGGCCTCCTCTGGACCTGCTTCAACAGGTCCATGTCTCTTCCTGAGGACTCTAGAGCTGGATCCAGCACTGCAGGTAGATGTCTGACCAGAGCAGAGCAAGGGGACAGAATCTCCTCTCTTGACCTGCTGGCCACAGGATGCTTCTTGTCCCAGACCAGACATCTGGTGAGCTGCTCCTCACACCATCTCTCTTCAACTTCCTGGCCAGGATGAACCCCCGAGGCTTCGCAGGATCATCTGGGGCTACCCCATGCCCCCTTGCAATCCCCAGCTGAGATGTCTGGGTGTTTGTCCACTGCAAGTGTGACTCTGAACCTGGTGGAGAGCACCCGTGTGCCCATGGACTTCTCACTTCGTCTGCAGTTGCTGGCTGCTCTGCAGTATGTTTCAGACCTTTGGCAGTCCCTTTTAAATATTAATAGGGATGTGATTGCCATTTAGTAAGAGATTAATATTGCAGATCCCCCTCCCCTGGCAGAAACTGCTGGGGAGAACAGAAATGTGCTGGCTAGCAAGTGGTCTCAGTGGTCAGAAGCTCTGGGGAACGCAGGGTACAGGAGGGATGTTCACTTTTATTCTGAGCCTTTCATAAGCAGGCAGAAGAAAGCAAGAGACATACCCAACACACTAACTCCTAGGAGACATTTTTCAAAGCCATCTGAATTTTATATCAAAATATATTCAGGTCTGACAGTGCCAGAATAGGGGAAACAGCCTCTGCTGTGGCTCAGTTGTGGGCAGCACCAGGTGTGCCCATTGAATGGATCATTTTCCACCTCTCCATCAAAAGTTGCCATGAATCTCCGCATCAGCGTCCCATGATCCTATAATCCCTTCTGGACATTACAGCCAGTGTATTCTGCTAAATGGAAGAGCCAGGGACCACTTTGGTGTCCTGGAAGAGAATTAAACTCTGAATATATCTTGTCCTGGCCTATCACCCAGGAGCGGAGGTGTATGCACATCCAGAAGCCCAGCTGACCAAGTGAAGGAGCTATGGAGAGTTAGCTGGAAGAAAGACTTCTTCCAGTGCCTGGGTGATTTTATTCAATGTTCAATGGTCCTAGCAGAAGGAAGCAATTCCCAAAACTCTTCCTTCTCTAGGTGATCCTGCTTTAGCAGAGAGGTTGGACTAGGTGATCTCCAGAGGTCCTTTCCACTGTGCTGGGATCCCAAGATTCCTTAATTCCTCAGCTCTATAGATGAAGCATGTGGCTTCTTCGTGGTTGGATGGAACAGAGTGCATCCATTTACTACCCCAGCTCTCCTCACTGCCTGGACATGGGAGTTGACTCCTTTCACTTGAATCCTGCTTCAGATGCATTCCTGGGTGCAGCCTTCTGGCATGGGTCGCCCTATCCAAATAAGACTGATCCCTGAGGACTGAGTGTGAGAAATTAGGGATGGAAATCCTTGGGTACCACCCACGAATCAGTGACTTGCTGACCCTCATTCAGGGCTTCCACCTCTCCTACTACACATCTAAGGCAGGGTCTGCCTCTTCTCTCTTTCCTTGGGGGATCTGTTTTGGAGAAGCTGAGTGCTGAGCCCATGACTGATTGACTGATGACAGATGTTCTTCTAGCAATCAGTTGTTCCAGCCAACCATATTTACTGGAGCAGTGAAGGTGCTACAACTCACCTATGCCAAGCAAGGGCTGGCCATCTGCTCATCCCCTCCTCCATTTGATAAGGCTCTTCCAGTTTTGGACTGCTCTTGGCTTTGCTTCTCTTCCGCCCAATGTGACCCAGCAGCACACACTCTTGTTCAGTGGCTCTTTGCCACATAGCAGAGCAATGCCAACCCACAAGGGTGTTGGTTCAAGTGTCTGAGAAAACTTCCAAGCTGCAGCAACACTGTTTCCAGCAGGACATGGTGCACATGCCCTCAGAGAACTTGACTTCTCTGTGGCAGCCTGAAGCATCTCATGAATAACTCTGGTAAGATGCCAGTAGGTCCCAGAACTGTGCAGACGAGACCCAAAGTAAAAAGAGCAGCAATGCTTTGTGAAGCCTGAACTTCTACTCTGGGTTTGTTAAAACAAAATGTGGGAATGCCTCTCCATGTAATGAATGCCTCTGAGATGGCCCCATGAAAGACAGGCAGGCCAAAGCACAGCTGATGCCTGCCAGTATTTTCTCCTCCTCTTCTCAGAGCTCCTTGATACCATCTGCAATTTCAAACCTGCCACATTTCTCCCCAAAACCAGCAGCCAAAATAGTCACAGACCTGAACATGGGCATGATGTATGATCCTTGGAGACTGAGAGCACTTGGCCTCTTCATCCATACGGCTCCCTGGGGCTGGGAGGTGATGCCCACCCTGCATCCCAACCAGAGCCTGTGAAGCAGGTTGAAAGAACAGGTCTGGCACTGGATCTTATCCCTTTGCAAGAGCAACAAGTCCCATCCTTTTGTGTTCCCCTGTGCAAATGCAAAGGGAGGGTAGGACGCTGCCTCCCATCAGGTGCATTTGAGCTCCACTGCCTGTGAAGAAAACCTCTTTAAGAGCAGTTGAGTATGGATTAATATTTGATGAGTGATAGTATGATGTTGTTTCAGAGAGAAAAGAGTGTTTACCAAACAAGAAGGTCTTTTCTACAGACTGGAGTAAACAAGAAAAGCTCCTACTGCAAATGGAGCCATGCAGCGTGCCAGTGATGGTTGGTGGGGCTGAGGAGAGACACGTGCTCTGGTTCGTCTCTGTGCTCCAGCACAGCCTGACCAGGCATTCTATGAGCTGGGAAGATCATAAAATCACAGAATGGTTTGAGTTGAAAGGGACCTTTCAAGGTCATCTAGTCCAACTCCCCTGCAGTCAGCAGGGACATCTCCAACTACCTCAGATTGCTCACAGCCCCGCATGACCTCACCTGGAATGGTTCAACCACTCTGGGCAACCTAGGCCAGTGTCTTGCCACCCTCACTATAAAACATTTCCTCTTTGTATCAAGTCCGAATCTCTCTCTTCAGTTTTAAGCCATCACTCCTTGTACTGTCACAACAGGCCCTGCTAAGAAGATTGTCCCTATCTTTCTTATTGTCCTCCTTTAAGCGCTGGAAGACTGCAGTAAGGTGTTCCTGGAGCCTTCTATTCTCCAGGCTGAAGATGGTGTGGTTCAAGTCCTGATCTGCAGCTCTAGTTCACCAAGCTGGTTGATGCAGGAAGAATTTCATCAATATTTGTACAGGTGGCACCTTTGGCTTCAGCCCAGCAAGGGCAGTTGGAGCATGCTTGGATCACATCAAATGCAATCTTCCTTCTATTATGGGATGGAGAAGAAGTGGTGTAGCACCATCTACTGGGTGGCTGTTAAATAAATGCTTCCTAGCTCCTCCTGACCTCTGCTTTTGCCGCAGCATCAGCTGGACCTTCTGCCATGACCCCACAACTCTGGAGAGTTGTGTGTGTTGTTCAGTTCATGCCAGAGACAGAAATCTTTGAGCACCTGGGGGGGATTAGATCTTTCTCTCTTCCTATGTCTGTTTGTCTGTCAGCCCCATCCATGCCTTGTTTTGGAAACACAGTGTTCCCTAGAACTGCAGCTAATGCTGGAGGGTGGCTCAAAATGTCCCCCTTCTGATTACAGAGACAGAATCACAGAATCACTTAGGTTGGAAAAGACCTTTGAGATCACTGAGTGCAACCATTAACCAGTACTGCCAGGCCACCACTAAACCATGGACCTCAGCACCACATCTACATGATTCTTGAACCTCTCCAGGCATGATGACTCCACCCTGCCCTGGGAACCCTGTGATAAGCCTTGACAACTCTTTTGAGGAAAACATTGTTCTTCATGTCCAATCTAAATATCTCCTGGTGCAACCTGAGGCTGTTATCTTTTGCCCTACCACTTGTTCCTTGGGAGGAGAGACCACCCCCATCTCATTCCAACCTCCTCTCAGGGAGCTGCAGAGAGTGTGAAGGTCTCCCCTGAGCCTCCTTTTCTCTAGGCTAAACAACCTCAGTTCCCTCAACTGTTCCTCACAATACTTGTACTCTAGACCCTTTACTACCTTCATTGCCCTTCTCTGAACACACTCTAGCACCTCAGTGTCCTTCTTGTCATAAACGGCCTTAAACAGAATCCAGTATTTGAGGTGTGGATAACACTATTTGCAAAGGTCTCTGCTAGCCCTGGGGGTAAGAGCACTGTATCAATGTGTGAGATGAGTTATTGCCTTGCCTGTACCAACTCCCCATTGCTCTGCAAAAATAATCACCATTGGAGGAGCCCAAAAAGCTGAAGGACTCTGCCTCTTGCAATATTAAACTCTCCCATTTTCTTCTGCCACTTTAAAGATTCTCTTTCTTACTGTGGGTGATAAATAATAACAGAAAAGAAAACCACCAAAAAACCCACCCCACAGACACACAGCAAACATCAAAAGCCATGAGAAGATTGGCAAATAGAAGGATCTGAAGTAAGCAAAGAGGAGCCCTGCTTGTGAGTCGGTTCACGTAGCCCTGACTTCTGTTGCCTTCCATTCATTTTAGCCACCATCCAAGGTGGCAGAACAGTGGCGACAGCTAATTACTCTCTTTCCCTTTCTTGCCTGTTTGCTCACAGCAAAAGAAAGTCAGTAAATTCCCAAATTCCCCTCTCCCCATCCCAGAACTGTCCACTGAGATGCATGGGGAACACTTTCCGAGAGGAAGATGAAGTGGAGAGAAAGAGAGAGCTTTCCCTACCACTTCCGGGAGACCAGGGAGCCTCACTGGGATTTCAGCCCTATGTCCATTGGGACACACCCATGGAGGTGATGCCAAGGAGCCCAGGTCCCCCTTGAGCCATTCTTGAGCAGAAGATGCTGCACTGGCAGCAACAAGGAGCTGTGGAGCAGTGTTTCACTGAGCTGAGCTGCTCTTTAGCTGCAAAGGGAACCTGATCCAAGACAGAGATGGGATAAACCCAGGCCAGATGGGTCTACCCTATAGATGCTGTAGGATATGTCTGCACTAAGCTTGCTTTAGATAGTGAGAGGGAAAACATGTAAAGGAGCAAAGTGTTGCCAGGGTTAATCCATCCTTGTGCCAAAAAACCTCAGTGCATGTCTTCCTCTTCTTGCTGTTGGTGACACCAGCCTGTCCCAAGTCCAAAGGTGAGTGACAGCCCAGGTGACATTGCAGGCAAACAAACTCCCCTGGGGAAAAAATATACTCCTAGTCAAGGAGTAGTGGCTGCCAGTGAAGGAGGAGGGTTGGGATTTCAGCTCCAGCTTCAGCTGGAGGGTAGTCTCAGCTAAGAAATGGAGGGGAGGAATCATGTCTCCAGCCCTGCCAGCCCTCCAACACCATGAGATACCTGAGAATTTTAAAACAGAGGAGTTCTGGCTTTTTCTCCAGTTAGAAACTGCCACTGAGACCAAATATTTTGCAGAAACCTCTCAATTCTGACAAAACACCATTAAATCCTCAGAAGAGAAAATGTGGTAACTTTCCACTCTGGCTCTGGGAGCTGAGGGCTCTGAGGTCTACTCTCTAACCACATTTTTCTTGCATTAAAAAACCCCACATATGTGATACAGTATATAAGAGAGCACCAAGAAAACCTCTTGAAGAAAAAGCAGCTGCCTTGATCTCATCAAAACTATATTCTCTATGGATGTGTTGGGTAGGGGCAGGGATTTTTACCTCCTGGGAAATTGTATTGAATTTTCTTTCTTTCCCCTGACCACCCTCATAAAGAGAGTGAAGGATCTGTGCTTAAACTCTCAGCTTGGCCAGACCATGGGGCTTCTTGCTAGTGATCAGCACAAGCCACAGATACTTCGTAGCCAAACATCTCTGGGTGAGGTGATTGACTTTGCTTGTTTTTACCAGCCACAAAAATCCAGGGTGCAAACCCAATGCCAACCTGATGCAACTCCAAGCAAGGTGACAGCTTGCTCCTGTATTCCTAACAGGGCTGGCCCTGTGGAGCTGGTTGTGGATTTATGGCCAGAAAAGGGGATTTTTGTTGTTAAGATATTTCTTTCCTTTGTGTTCAGAGCTGTTTACTGACAAACATTGGGAGGTATTAAAAATAAATGTCAGCTGAAGACTGAGATCTGGTATCTCTAACTGAGGATGAGGGAAGCCACAGGAGATATATTAGAGTAGTTCTCTCCCTGGGGAGAACATAAATAATCACTCTTTCTCTCTATTGTTTGTTTTTAAGGCAGAATAAATTCATTTTTACTAGTGACTGGGTCCTGACTGGTCCTGGGGATGACACTGAGCTCATGTTCTGCCTGTTCACATCTCCAAGTATCTCAGTCCTGGGGCTTTACACATCCCACCCTTTACCCACTGCCCATCCTAGTGAGAGGAGAGGTGCAGATAAGTCTTTGCTTAGATGTCCTGCTATGGAAGAGCTTCAGTACCAAAACATCTGCTGCCTTTATACAAGTAGAGAAGGGAAATGAATCCCTCCCACAATCAATCAGAGCTATTAAGCAGAAGGAAGCCCCACTGAGCACTGCTGAATCCTGTTTGCTCATCACAGTGGTAGGGAAAAAGACTTGTGTGATGTTAGTCTGCGAAGGGAACTTCAGAGATGAGAAACCCAAAGTGCTTGAATATTTCATGACTCTTTTTTTATTTCCCCCCGAGAAAATCCCTTTTATGAGAAAGCATAATCTGAAAAAAACATGCAATTAGTTTAGATAGTAAGTCCATTGTGAAATGAATCATGAAGCAAAGCAGAAATCCCAATGCTCAGGAAAAAGGTGACAAGACACATGGCTTTGGGACAGGTGAGAAGGAAAGAAGAGGCTATGGGTAGGATTTGCTGCTACAGGGGACAGCAAAACCCCTGCACTAATGACAGGCACTAAGTACAGAAGTGTGGTAGAACCATCTGAGGTTTGGTGGAGAAAAGCAACCCAATATTGTTTTGGGCATGTGCCCCAGAGGGTAGAAACAGCCAAAGGAAGGAGAAAACACAGATGAGAGTTTTCAAGGGTGCTGTTGTGTACAAGGATCAGCCCAGGGTGGCTCCAGGGATGATGTGAAAGCCTCACTTGCTGAAGATCAGCCTATATGCCCGATGCTTAGAGCAGAAATTTGGCCAGGTTTTTGACACCGTCTGGTTCCTCAGCCAGAGGTGGTTGTTTTGTCTTTGACCGTACCAGAATCAATCATGGTGTGTGGGACACTGGCCCAGATCCTTCCCCAGATTGTCATGCACTTTGTTTTCCTTCTAACTGTAAATGCAAAAACAGGGCTATATGTATCTTTGACATTAATTGACTTCTCAAATTAGTAACTGTTATGTGTAACCAGGAACACAATGTGCAGATAGCAGATATCCAGCCAGAAGGAATCATTCCTACCAGCAAACTCAATTGTACTAATTAAGCTGTACAAGCCTAGCAGGAGGTGAGGCATGGTAACCTGTCCCTGGAGGTGCCTCCTCAGTTATTATCAGCTGACACTCCTGCAGAACCAGAGCTGATTGCATGACCAAGCATGCAAGCTCCTAACTTCAAGGCAGGAGTGATGAGTGGCTGATCACTGCGGTGGGATGGAAGCTTGCTGTGAAATGTCTCCATGTTGTCTCAGACATGGGCAAGAGTTGGAGCTAGGAGGCTGGATGTGATGCTTTTTTCTCCCAGAGGGTGAGGACAACACACTCTTCTTTCCACACCAACATTTTTGTTTGCTTAGACCAAGAACCTTTGAGAGAAGGGGTGTTTTGGATGCTAACAAACATCATACCCAAACCCAAGAACCCTTAGCAGCAATTCTGCTTGTTGCAGAGCCATCTGCTCACCTTCTGACCAACTGAACACAACGCCGTGAAAATGAGCCTCTCAGCTCTGGTTGGAGTCCTACCCATCAAACCCTCCAGGATCTTGATGAGTCCTGACCAAAGGATGATTGCAATTGCCTTGGTATGGGGGTGCAGGCAGGAAGCTCTAAGCACTGCCTTCAGTCCCCTTCGGCCCAGGCATACTGAAATTGCTGCTGATGCAATTTCTCCTCCTGTGATGGCCTCATCAGTGCCAACCTGAGCCCCTCAACTGCCTATGTCCTTTTGTGAGCTCACTGGAGCACTCATACAATTGTTTTGGTTGGAAGAAACCTTTCTTCACTTGGTTCCAACTTGGGTCCAACTGTTAACCCAACACTGCCATGTCACCACTAAACCATGTTCCTCAGCACCTTATCTCCATTTCTTTTCAACCCCTCCAGGGATGGTGACTCAACTGAACTCCTGGCAGTCTGTGCCAGGCCTTAACAGCAATTGAGAGGAAGAAATTGTTCCTCATGTCCAACCTAAACCTCCCCTGTTACAACTTGAAGCTGTTTCCTCCTGTCTTATCACTTGTTACCTGGGAGAAGAGACCAACCCCCACTTCCCTGCAACCTCCTTTTAGGGAGGTGGAGAGAGTGAGAAGGTCTCCCCTGAACCTCCTTTTCTCCAGGCTAAAGAATTCCAGCTACTTCTGTTGCTTCTCACAACACCTGTACTCTAGACACTTCACTACCTTTGTTGTCCTTCTTTGGACATGCTCCAGCACCTCAGTATCCTTCTTAGAGTGAGGGCCCCAAACTGAAGTACAGCTTTGAATCATTGAAGATCTGAGGAGGTAACAAAGACACTATTCTCTCAAGAAGACTGTCCCACTCAAGGAGAGCCCACCCCCTATGTCCCCCCACATCTCTGCTCTGGACCTCTGCTCTGACACCTTCTGAGCTCTACTCCACGCTGTTTGGCTTAGAGAGGCTTACAGCAGTTGCTTAAGGGTTACAGGGAGCTGGCAATGGAGTGGTATTGTTCAAATCATGAAAGAGTATGCAAAAAAAAATGAGGAATTTTCACATAATAGACATTTCACTCGTCACGCTTTGCTCGTCCTGTCCCCAAACAGATGGCTCTGCCAGCTCAGTGCCAGGCCTCTTAATCCACTCCAAAGCGCCAATGAATCTGACCAAGGATTTGCTGCATGCAGCAAAAAGCAGCAGATGCCTTAAAGTAGAGGCAATCTGAGCCTCTCATCCTGTAACAATATCATCAAGGCAAGAGCAGCATCTGGGAGCAGTTGGAGCAGGGATTGTGACACAACAGGTTTTGCTGCTCTTCAGGAATCAGGGCCTGTGCCTGGCTCTACATATCGCGTGCCCTGGCCAGAGGACATGGGGATGAACCAGAACCACCACAAAGCAGTGGAATAACTCCCAGAAAGTGCAGCCAGATCTGCTGAGCACCCTTGGGTCACCACTTTGCATGGTAGAGAACATGAGAAGCTCTCAGGAGAGGGCTGGAGCTAGATGTGTGGTGATGGTGAGCTGGTGGCCACCTTACCTGTACTGGGTAACAGCAGGGTTGGCCTTGGCTGAGCAGTGGAACTTCACAATGTTATCCTCCAGGACTGGCTGAGGCTCCACAGACAAGTTCACCAGGGGAGGGTCTGCAAAGAGAGAGAAGCCCATGAGCTGCCCAAAGATGCAGCACAACATCTCATTGCCCACTGCCTGTCAGGGGTCTGGAAAGCAAAATTCAGTCATAAGACAACCTGGCAAAATCCCCAAGACTGCTTGATGCTGTGCTATAAAGTTTAGGGCTTTGTGAGACAGACTCATGTCATGCACACTGCTCCTGTCTTGGAGGGATTCAGCAAGTAAGACAGAAAGAGAAGCCTCACACCCAATCTGAGGTCACATTTAAGGACTGGCTCTGATTCCTGTTTAAGGAAATAAAAGTGCCTGCTTTGAACAGTTCCTGTTTAATATCTCCCTGCCTAATGATGATCTTTTGTCTATTCACTAACTTGGAAGTGGCATTTCTGTTCTTTCATCAGCCTAATCATTGCTGCCAAGCCCTTACTGGTGTCACAGGCCTTTCGGTTCTTCCAGCTGGTGCTCGGTTTCTCTTCCTCTTTTACATGATAAACATCTAAATGCTTTAGCAGCAAACAAAATGTGAGAGAACCAATGAAAGCAAGAAAGAAAAGGTCAAATGTTTATCCGGAGAATGAAAATAAGAGTCTCCAGAGTTTTAATTTTTCACGGTGTCTGAGAGGGAGTGTTAGATTTCCAGCTTCAGGTTTTAAGGATAGGATTTCGTTTGAGGGAAAAAGCAGAAAGCAGTGGCCTTGTGCAGAGATTTTCTAGGAGCCTGAAAAACCAGCTGTCCCATTGTGTTGGGGCTGTGGAGATAAGGTGGTGTCAGCTCATCATAGAATCATAGAATTGTTTTGGTTGGAAGATACCTTTCAGATCATGGAGTGCAACTGTTAACCAGCATTGCCAGGTCACCACTAAACCATGGCTCTCAGCACCACATCTACATGATTCTTGAACCCCTCCAAGGGTGGTGACTCAACCCTACCCTGGGAACCCTGTGACAAGCCTTGACAACTCTTTTGGGGAAAACATTGTTCTTCATGATCAATCTAAATATCCCCTGGTGCAACCTGAGGCTGTTACCTCTTGTCCTATCACTTGTTCCTTGGGAGGAGAGACCACCCCCATCTCACTCCAACCTCCTTTCAGGGAGGTAGAGAGAGTGAGAAGGTCTCCCGTGAGCCTCCTTTTCTCCAGGCTAAACAACCTCAGTTCCCTCAACTGCTCATCACAACATTTGTGCTCTAGACCCTTCATCAGCTTTGTTACCCTTTTTTGGGCACACTCCAGCATTGACCCAGCTGAGGGTGTCTCCTGCCCTTAAGCTGGGACTTTGATGCAACACATGCAAAACTACGAGCAAAAAGAGGACATGTCATGGGTTCACCTCCACCTGCTGCCTCTTTCTTCTGCCTAAATATCTCAGCAACATCCTTCCCAGCTGGAGGATCTGGAAAAGCTTTACCCTCCTGCTCAGCACCCAAACAGGCTGGGTCTCAGCCCTGAGGGGAGGGAAGCTGGTTGATACCTAGTGGCCATGGAGACCTCCCATAGCACCATGTGCAGGTGGGCATCTCAGTGCCCAACACTGGAGAAGGAAGTCAGCATTGCAGGGCTGCAGGTGAGTTGAGAGACATGGTTAGTGGCATAGGGCCATGGTTTAGCTGTATACTTAGCAGTGCTAGCTTGGATTTATGATCTTAAATCAACCTAAATCATTCTATGATACTCAGTTTGCTGCTTGGGTGCTGGGAAGCCATGAAGCCTTGGCTCTAATACAAGGCTAAGGAGTGGTGTTGTGTTTAACAGGGATGAAAACTTCCCTGCCGGCTTCTCCCTCTACCAGCTTCCTCCACCATACAGAAGTCAGGGTCATGTTGCAGAGACTAGGCTCTGGCAACTGCTCTGTGCTTTTGCTAGAGGGTACAGGCTCTAACTGGGCATACTAGGGCAAGAAGAACTTGGCTGCCACTGCTGTTCTGGGCATTACTTTTCAGAGGTGAAACCTCAGGCATATGAGGAGCTGATGGAAAGCTGATGGAGCAGATCATCCTGAGTACACTTCTGCAACACTTGCAGAGCTGCCAGGAGATCGGGTCCACTCAGCATGGCTTCACAAAAGGCAGGTCCTGCCTGACTAACCTGATCTCCTTCTATGATGGGGTAACCCGCTTATTAGATGAAGGGCGGGCTGTGGATGTTGTCTACCTTGACTTTAACAAGGCGTTTGACACAGTTTCCCACAGCATTCTCCTAGAGAAGCTGGCTGCTCGTGGCTTGGATGAGCACACCCTTGGCTGGATCAAAAAATGTTTGGATGGCTGAGTCCAGAGGGTTGTGCTCAATGGAGTCAAGTCCGGTTGGCGGCCGGTCACGAGTGGTGTCCCTCAGGGGTCAGTGCTGGGGCCTCTCCTGTTCAACATCTTTATTGATGACTTGGATGAGGGGATAGAGTGCACCCTTAGTAAGTTTGCAGATGACACTAAGCTGGGTGGGAGTGTCGATCTGCTTGAGGGTTGGGAGGCTCTGCAGAGGGACCCAGACAGACTGGGTAGATGGGCAGAGGCCAATGGTATGAGTTTTAATAAGGGTAAATGTAGNTGGAGAACAGGCCTTATGAGGAGAGGCTTAGGGAGCTGGGGTTATTTAGCCTGGAGAAGAGGAGGGTGAGGGGAGACCTTATCGCTCTCTTCAGCTACTTCAAAGGTCATTCTAGGGAGGCGGGTGTTGGCCTCTTCTCCCTTGTGACTAGTGACAGGACTAAAGGGAATGGGCTTAAGTTGCACCAGGGTAGGTTTAGATTAGATATTAGGAAGAATTTCTTTACTGAAAGAGTGGTTAGATATTGGAATAGGCTGCCCAGGGAGGTGGTGAAGTCACCATCCCTGGAGGTTTTTAAGAAGAGGATAGATGTGTTTCTTCAGGGGATGATTTAGGGATAAGAGTAGTGTAGGGCTATTGGCTGGACTAGGTGATCTTGAGGGTCCTTTCCAACCCTAATGATTCTGTGATTCTGTGAAGAGGAAGAAGTGATGCTGCCTGCAAGGGCATGAGAAGGGTTGGCAGTAGCAGAACTGTACATGTGCTAAGAGCCAGACAGAATCCATAGTATCCTTGTGTTAACGTTTGGGTACATGAAGAAGAGTGCGACCAGCAGGTTGAGGGAGGTTCTCCTTCTCCTCTGCTCTGCCCTAGGGACGACATAGCTGGAGTCCTGGGTCCAGTTTTGGGCTTCCCAATTCAAGAGACACAAGAAACTAGTGGAGATAATCCAGCAGAAGCTAGGAAGATGTTGATGGGACTGGTGAGGAGGAAGGGCTGAGAGCCCTGGGGATGCTTGGTCTGGAAAGGAGCAGCCCCAGAGGGGATCTGCTCAATGTAAATCAATATCTAACAGGTGGGGGACAAGAGGATGAGACCAGACTCTTTTCAGTGGTGCCCAGGCAGTGGACATAAACTGGAACCCAAGAGGTTTTATCTGAACATGATGAGAAACTTGTTTGCTCTGAGGGTGCCAGAGCCCTGGCCCAGGCTGCCCAGAGTGGTTGTGGAGTCTCCTGTCTGGAGAGATTCCAACCCCACCTGGATGTGATCCTGGGCAACCTGCTCTGGGTGACCCTGTTTTAGCATGAGGTTGGACTAGATGATCTCCAGAGCTGCTTCTAACCCCTGCCATGCTGGGATTCTGTGACTCCAGCCTTTAAGGTGTGGGATGGGTCACCTACAAGCCGCCAGCTGGAGATGGAAGCTGCGTCTTCCAGGTGGCCTCAGCAGTGACCTTGGGTGAGATGGGAAAGGAAAGGCAGCGGCTGAAGTTCCTCCTCCTCCTCCTCTGCCTCATCCCCACCTCATCCGGCCCCATGATATTTACCCAGGCAGAGACCCTCTTTGTTGTGAGCAAAGCCACCTGCCTTCCTGATGGAAAATTATGACAGGGAAATTATAGGTATTTTCATTTTACCCTAATCTCATTTTAAAATGTGCAATTCAAATGACAATAAAGATGGGCACAGTTGGGAATATAAATGAGCTTCCCAAACAGAACAGCCCAGAGATATACAGTGGGCTCCTAATTCATTTCCAGGCATCCTGACACTTCCCTATTGTTAGACAACAACAGCTAATCACCTTCCTTTGTTAAGTATGAATCACACTTCTCTTTAGTAGCTTCCCCATTGTTTGATGGTTTAGGAGCTGTGCCTACGATTTGCTTTGTATTAAAACCGGTTAGCTCCCTCCTGCACTCAAAATAACAAAAAAAAGGAGATTAAAAAGGGGAAAAAAATAAAAAGAGACCAAAGGAAATGAATTAAGCTCTTTGATCTTGCCTTTCACAAGTGGGATTGGGCTTTCGAATATTGTGGTAGCTTCCTGGGTGAGGAGGATAGTGTGGGTTGGTGTGTGAGTGAGTGTGATTTGGAGTGTTTGAAAGGGAAAAAAGAAAAAACCCAAAAACTGTAACTCATCAGAATGTAATTTTGCTCGGTTACAATTACAACTCCTGCCTGGCTTCTTGTAATTAATTTGAAGGATGGAATCAGATGGAGCCAGCCTACAGGCAGCCAGGAGGAGAGTGTGTGTGCAGGTGCTCGCCTGCTGGGTACCGCGAACCCCTGCGAGCACATCGCTCTGGGGGACCAGCACTGTCACACTAGGGACCAGCATCATCACGATGGGGACCAGCATCACTCCTTGCCAGCCATGCAGTCAACGAGGCACCTGAACAAACCACTCTTATTATTTTCAATAGCACCTGGGAAACAAGCGCTGGGGTCTGGGCTAAGTTCCTGGGCTGCAGACACCCTGCTGGCTCTTGCACTGCTGGGTGCATGCAGATCCCTCTCTGTGCTCCTCTCCTTTCCATACCCCCAGACAAGCCCTTCCAGACCTCTACCCTGAATCCAAAAGCAGCCTTTGGGCCAAATCACAGAACCATAGAATCACAGAACGGTCTAGCTTGGAAGGGTTAAGGTTTCAAGGTCATCTAATCCAACCCTTCTTCAGTGAGCAGGGACATCTTCAACTACATCAGGTTGCCCACAGCCCCAAATGACCTCACCTGGAATGGTTCAACCACTCTGGGCAATCTAGGCCAATGTCTTGCCACAATCAAGATAAAAATATTTCTTCTTTGTATGGAGTCTGAATCTCTTTCTTCAATTTCAAATCATCACCCCTTGTCCTGTCACAACAGGCCCTGCTAAGAAATCTGTCTCCATCTTTCTTATTGATCCCCTTTAACTACCGAGAGGTTGCACTAAGGTCTCCCTGGAGCCTTCTCTTCTCCATGATGAACAACCCCAACTCTCTCAGCCTGTCCTCACAGCAGAGGGGTTCCAGCCCTCAGGTCATTTCTGTGGCCTCCTCTGGACCTGCTCCGACAAGTCCATGTCTCTCCTGTGCTGAGGACTCCAGAGCTGGCCCTAGCACTGCAGGTGAGGTCTGACCAGAGCGGAGTAGAGACAGAATACCCTCCCTGACTTGCTGGCCATGCTATTGGGGATGCAGCCCAAGATACGATTGAGTTCTGGGTTGTAAACACACAATGCAAGCTCATGTCCAGCTTTTTACCCTTTCTGCACTCCCAAGCCTTTTTCTGCAGGGCTACTCTCCATCCTTTCTGGTTGCCCCAGCTCAGATGAAGGGGCAGATGAGGAGCTGGAAGCAGACAAAGATGTCTCTTCAGCTCTGGGCTTTCACACTCACCAGCAGGAAGCATAAAAGGGAATCAAACTATAGGAATGAACACAGCAGGAGACCCTCCAACATGGTGTTGTGACCCTCATTTTGCTCATCACCCTGGTCCACAGACCCTCTGCTTTCCTCCTCCCATCTTGGAAAAAAACAGTGAAATCCTTTCCCATCAGGAGAGATAAGGGTGCAAAACCGAGAAACTGCACATGTGTGTGTGCAGAGGCTTGGAGCAAATGGCTTTGGATAAGCAATAACCCCGCTCCTCCTCATCCCGGCACACGGGCTATGCATCTCCATACAGCCACTGGGCTCCAGCAATATAAATAGTTTATGGCATATCAAACTATTAAACATGATTTTAATCCCACTTGTGATGTTCGGCACATAACTCACAGGAGGCTGACTTTGATGTGGCTGGTGGAACGGAAATCACATTGAACAGATGTTCCAGCTGGAGTCGCTTAGTGTTTCCATTACAGATCCTGCTCTGGGAGGGGACCCTTTTCAGTTCTTTTTCCCCCTCCCCTTATTTTTTTTTTTCCTTAGGAAGGGGAGTGTTTTATGACTCAGCTATTTCATTGCTGCTAAGACAGTCAGGCATAAGACTGATGGGAGCTAAACTCCAACCCTGTATCAGATGAACAAGGATATTGTCTTCCACCATGTGCATGCACCCTGAGTTGGGAATAACCCCCACTCTGGCCATTCATAGTGGAGCACAAGCATTTCTGATGCTCTTTTGAGATACAAAAGAAAACGAAAGCAGGAGGAGTCATTTACAAGGCTGCTTCTTCCTGGGAGGGGGATTGTTTTGGTTCCCTGGGCTCATTTTGCAAGGCCAGCTCTTTCAAACCATGCAGCTGGGCAATGTTTGCTAGGGTGTGAAGAGCAGAGGTGGAGATGGGCAGGGTTCAGGTTGTGCCAGGCTGGGCAAGCTCATCAGCCAACCACCACTGCCTTCTTGCAGAAACCACTTCTTTTTTCTAGCCCCCCACAAAGGTACAGCTTCTCTGCTAGACCTCCTTTCATTGCTGGGGTGATGCAGAAGGGCATGCAGTTTACTTTGCCTTTGCAGCCAGCCTTGCCTAGGACACTTCCCCAGGAGAAATGAGTGGCCTATGTAATTTTTACTTAAGCAAAATACCTTTAGCTTGTTGCAAAGAGAACGTGGTCAGTTGACTACCAGGTTGGGACTGAAACTGAAACCTGAAAGGAGGTTTTAGTGAGATAAGAATTGGTCTCTTCTCCCAGGTAGCAAGTGATAGAACAAGAGGAAATTGCTTCAAGTTGTGCCAGGGGAGGTTCAGATTAGGCATGAAGAAGAATTTCTTCACCAAGAGGGTAATCAGGCACTGGAACAAGCTGTGCAGGGCAATGGTGGAATCACCATCCCTGGAAGTATTCAAGAAATGTGTAGATGTTATGCCTGGGGGCATGGTTTAGTGGTGGGTACAGTATTGTTGGGTAGATAGTTGAACTGGATGATGAACTCAGGGGTCTTTTCCAACCAGAATGATTCTATGATTCTGTTCTATGATTCTATGAAACCTAATGTACTGGGCAGCAGCTAGAGTAGGCTCTTGCATTCAGGATGAAACCCACCCACCACAGGCTGGTTAATTCATCTTGGTGTTTTTCTGTCCCTCCATCACCCATCAAGCACTGGGAAATTGATATCCTCATTAGATCCCATTAAGAGCGACATACTTTTAATAGCTGGATAGGGTATTATTATTATTACTTTCACAGCATGGAGTATTTAATGGCTGAGAGTGGAAATTGGTGTTCTTTATTGGGCCTTGTTCTTTCCAAAGCTGATTCCATCAGGCTCAGGGATTCAGCTCACGTCTCCTACCCTGCACTGTACAACCTGGTGTAATGATGTCTCTGGCTCCGAGTTGTTCCTCAGAATGCCTGTGAGTCTCCAGCTATTGTACCTGTTTGCTGGCTGTGAAATAACCCATGCTATTATCTCATTTCATCTGGCCAGTTCTGTCAGGACATGCTATCCAGTGACCCAAGATTCTGTTAATCTTCCGGCAGCAAAAGCTGGAAGTCTTAAATAGCAAATTTTCTGCTGTGCTTGAGTTTGTTCAGCCAGTTTTAATTGGACTCTGGGAAGCAGCTGGCATGCTAATACCAAACACCCTGCACTTGTAAAGTGTTGGTAAATACAGCTGCAGGAATTGTGTGTGCAAATGAAGCCCTGTTGGAGGGAGGTCAGGAAGAGCCCACGAACAACAACTACTACAGAGGAGGAGGGAATAGACCTGTGAAACATGGATTTTTGAGGAAGGAAGATCTTGCTTCCTGGATTTACAGTAAAGGGTAAAAGGAGTAGTGTGTTCAGCTCTGGAGACCTCAGCACAAGAAAGTGGGTCTGGTCCAGAGGAGGCCACAGAAATGACCTGAGGGCTGGAACCCCTCTGCTGTGAGGACAGGCTGAGAGAGTTGGGGTTGTTCATCATGGAGAAGAGAAGGCTCCAGGGAGACCTTAGTGCAACCTCTTGGTAGTTAAAGGGGATCAATAAGAAAGATGGAGACAGATTTCTTAGCAGGGCCTGTTGTGACAGGACAAGGGGTGATGAGTTGAAACTACAAGAGAGAGAATTAGACTAGAGAGAACAAAGAAATTTTTATCTTGATTGTGGCAAGACACTGGTCTAGGTTGCCCAGAGAGGTGGTAGATGTCCCATTCATGGAACCATTCCAGGTGAGGTCATTTGGGGCTGTGGGCAACCTGATGTAGTTGAAGATGTCCCTGCTCACTTCAGAGGATTGGACTAGATGACCTTGAAAGGTCCCTTCCAAGCCAAACCATTCTATGATTCTATGATCTTTACAGCTCTCAACACACCCCTGTCCCCATCAGGCAGTGACTGACACCAGCTGTATTTCCTGGCAGGGAGGCTTCCCACTGACCAGGTGTGGAGAATGCACAAACACTTACTGTTGAACAGTCTGTAAGACTGGAAACGTGATTTTGTACCAGAAGTCTTAATGGGCCTTAACTCTGCTACTGGTCATGTCCAGAGAAGCTGCTTGCTCAGCCAAAACCACTTGGGATCCATCCCGCTTTAGAGACTTCAGAGGGCCTGGATCAGGGCACTCACTCAGGCCATGTCTGATATTTACTGCCCCCCCAGAGCATGGCATCTGGTGATGCTTCTGCTCAAAGCCACAGACACAAAAACTGGGAAGCAGCCTGTCCCTGTGGTTGCTTGTGTTCACCTGGTGCCCCAGGGAGTTCAGTGAGATGAGATTTCCTGTCTCTGACTTCACTGTATCACTGTACCAGTAAAGCCAAGTAAAGGGAAACCCCTGAATCCCAGCATCCTGCTCCTAGCCGGAGTCTGACCAATGCTGGCAGCCCTAGGGCAGCGATGGAGAGGGCAGGGAGGTTGGGATCATGCAGATATCCTGGTAGCTTGGCTGGTTGTGTACTCACGCTGGATATCAATGGTGACAGAGGTCTCCTTCCCACTGGGAATGGCTTTGTTGGTGGCACGGCAGACAATGCTCTCCCCGTTCTCAATGTCGGAGGGGGCCATAAAAAGTGTGCTCATGATGCTCTCCCTCTTGCCATCACGGAGAAGTGTCTGGAGGGGGGAGAAACGGAGATGAGAAAAGGCAGTTTGCTACAGGAGAGGCACCCTCCCTGCCCTGACCAAGAGTCACCCAGGCTCTGCACACACAGAGATAGACTTCGTAAGATGTTTGTGCGAGCTCCTCAGCCAAGCAGCATGTTCTGCAACAACAGATCCTCTGGCTGGAATCTGCCAAGAGGCCTCAGGGGAACAGCAGAGACAAATTTCACTGCACTTCCCTGGGAACTGAGCACTTAATTCCCATCTGTTTCTTTCCAGTCTTGCTGTGCCTAGATCTGGGAATCAGAGCTCTGGTGAGATACTTGTCACCCACCAGCCTGGGAAAGAGGGAGCCATGGGACAGATAGGGCAACCAGCTTCATCAGCCTGCTGTTACCTCTGCCCCTATGCCAGGTGAGGACAAAAAGCTGCCTGGGCCACTTGGCATAGAAGTGAGTGGTGATACCAGATGCCAGCAGCACAGGATGAATCCTGCACATGGGTCCCTGGCTGTTCTGCAGTGATCCAGCCCAAACCATGGTAAAGCATCACCAGTCTGGCTTGCCTCATATTGGCGATCACCGTGATGGGGTGCTGCAGATGCTGGACATCCAAAACCTTGAGCTTGGTACAGCAGTGGTTAACCAGCTCTATCTGCTCATCTTGGCACCTTGTTTCTTCCCTGGACTTATCTGACTTTGTCTTTCAGTTATGGTGCCTTATCCTCCTCCAAGTCCTTACAGACTGTGGTTACATCACACTCTAGTGCTGTCTTTTGGAAACTGAACCAATCGAGCCCTCCGTGTTCTCAAGGTGTTGCATGGTTTTCAGTCCTTTACTCATTCTCTGGGCTTTCCTCTGACCTCTCTCTGATCTGTCAACATCCTCCAAGGACCAAAATCACAATATTTTTCAGCTGTTGATACCAGTGGTAAGTG
This sequence comes from Galbula dea, assembly GCA_013399015.1. NCBI lineage: Eukaryota > Metazoa > Chordata > Aves > Piciformes > Galbulidae > Galbula > Galbula dea. The sequence continues at coordinate 600,265 of VWZX01008139.1, forward strand.
CCCATGCATACATCCATCCCATAACATATGATTAACTTCTACATATACTTTGGACCCTACCAGGCAGTTTTTCCCTCTAAGTCTGTATCCCTCAAGTTTCCTCCTCACAATGTAAGACAAGTGCTTTATTGAATTATAAACATATGGTAGCAAGACTCATGTTGTCACCATCTGCATTCATTGTGACACAGCGTTCATGCTTCTCAGGCACAGGGCTGTGCCTCTTGGGCACACTTGACAAGGAACAGTGGTGAGAAATTGTCACCACGATCAGCTCAAAAGCATAGACTGGAATCATAGAATGGTTTAGAGTGGATAGACCTTTCAGATCATCAAGTACAACCAAGAAACTGGGGTGAAGCAGGACCCAGAACTATCAGTGTCTGATCATCGGGGCCTGTGTGCCCCAAAAGTACTTAACTTCCCTGACAAACCTCATCTGAGGGTTCTACCCAAGGGCTCTGCCTCTAGCTTAAGCCCTGTTTTGTGTGTGGTGGGTCTGGATTCCTGGCTTGACTTCAGAGTTGTCTCATCACTATGGACTTTCAGGAGGTTTCTGAGCTATGGTTGACCCTTATGTGACCACTAAACTTGCTCTGCTCCTCTTGTGCTATGCCTTTGGTGGGAATCATGCTGCCCTGTGCTTGTTGAATTAGCACTTTGTGAGCCTTTCCTATTTGGAACAGCGTCAAATTTGGTGCTCAATTAGGCGAACCCTAAACCTGTGCAGGATCTTCCTCCCAAGATACTGGACTTTGGACTTTGGACATGCAGACTTTGGAAACATAACCCCCATGGTTAAAAAGGGAAAGAGGGATGATCCAGCAAACTATAGTCCAGTCAGTCTCACCTCTGTGCCTGGTAAGATCATGGAGCAGATCCTCCTGGAGGCACTGCTGAGGCAGAAGGATAATGAAGAGGTGATTGGATATAATCAACATGGCTTCACCAAGGGTAAATCGTGCCTGACCAATCTGGTGGCCTTCTATGAAGAGGTTACAACATCAATAGACAGGGGAAGATCAACTGATGTCATGTTCTTGGACCTGAGCAAAGACTTTGGCACTGTCCTGCACAACATCCTGGTCTCTAAGCTGGTGGAATGTGGGTTTGATGGATGGACCACTCGGTGGATAAAGAATTGGCTTAACAGCCACACCCAAAGAGTGGCTGTCTATGGGTCCATGTCCAAGTGGAGGCCAGTGACAAGTGGAGTCCCTCAAGGATCAGTACAGGGACCAGTCTTATTGAACATCTTTATTGGCGACATAGCCAGTGGCATCGAGTGCTCCCTCAGCAAGTTTGCCAACGACACCAAGCTGTGTGGTGTGGTTGACATGCTGGAGGGGAGTAATGCCATCCAGAGGGACTTGGACAGGCTGGAGAGGTGGGGCCATGCCATCCTCATGAAGTTCAACAAGACCGAGTGCAAGGTCCTACATCTGGGTCAGGGCAATCCCAAGCACCAATACAGGCTGGGTGAAGATTGGCTTGAGAGCAGCCTTGAGGAAAGGGACTTGGGGATGCTGGTGGATGAGAAGCTGACCATGAGCCACTTGCAGCCCAGAAGACCAATCGTATCCTGGGCTGCAACAAGAGGAGTGTGGCCAACTGGTGGAGGGAGGTGATTCTCCCCCTCTACTCCTCTGTCGTGAGACCCCACCTGGAATATTGCATCCAGTTCTGGAGCCTCTATTACAAGATGGGCATGGGGGTGCTGGAGTGAGTCCAGAGAAGGGCCAGGAGAATGATCAGAGGACTGGAGCACCTCTTCTGTGAGCACAGACAGAGAGAGTTGGGGTTATTAGGTCTGGAGAAGAGAAGGCTCCAAGGAGACCTTCTTGTGGCTTTCCAGTACCTGAAGGGGGCCTACAAGAAAGCTGGTGAGGGACTTTTTAGGAGGTGAGGTAGTGATAGGACTAGGGTGAATGGATCTAGAGGAGGGGAGATTTAGATGGATTTTAGGAGGAAGTTCTTCACTGTTAGGGTGGTGAGACACTGGAACAGGTTGCCCAGAGGGGCTGTGGAAGCCCCATCCCTAGAAGTTTTTAAGGCTAGGCTGGATGGGTCTCTGGGAAACCTGATCTAGTGGATAGTGTTCCTGCCAGGCAGGGGTGTTGGAACTAGATGATCTTTAAGGCCCCTTCCAACTCTGGCAATTCTATGATTCTATGATTCTACACCCCTGAGCTTTGGGTTAGCCTCCAAAGCCTGCAGGATGCTCCAGCAACCCCCTGTAGCTACAGGGACCATTCCCAGTCCCCTTCAATAGGGATCAGAGTAAGCATGCAGGTGTCAGTCAGCTGTGGCTATTCATGCTTAAAGTGACAAGTGCTCATGCAGATGCTGCTGCCTAATCTCTCCTGCATGCCTCACCCAGACCATTACTTCTCCCTGTGCTTGTGGAAGGGCTTCATGAAAATCTCCAGTTAAGTCAGGAGAAATTGAGGTTTGCCTGACCCCATGGAAAGCTCTAGTAAGTCAGGAAAAACTCTTAGAAGCTGATGTTCTCCTGACACCATGGAAACCTCCAGTAAGTCAGGAGAAGTTGATGTTCACCCTCAGAAACTGACCCCAAGAGAAGGAGAAGATGCTTCCCCCATGCACAACAGGATTCCCATCCCTGAGAGCTGCTTAAAATGCCATGGAAATCTCTGTACTGCATGTGAGATGGAGCTGCAGCCTGAAAAACTTCTAAGAAAAATCAAGGAGGGGCATCCTTCCTTCTCTGCTCCCCACCACTTGTGGGGCTGACAGGGAAAGGGCTTAAATGCTGGCTCCCTAGGGCCAGGTCTGAGCAGGCTGCAGTGGAGAGGAAGGTTTAGGGTGGTGGGAATAAGTGATAAACAACTGCATGTCAATAGCCTGGATTTTAATTAATTCCCTTTGATCTGAAATAGGGAGAGGTCACTTCTCCCTGGCTTTAATTAATGCTGCCTCTTGCATCGCATGAAGGGAGATGGGACAAGTTCTCTTCTGCTGACACCCATGAGGAAGGAGCTTGGCTTCAGCTAAGTGTGCTCTGCAGAGTGACAGGGAGGAGGAGGAGAGGAGGGTGTTGGCTTCTCTGCTTTTCCAAGCAGATGAGGGTGCTGCTGGAACACAGCTGGATGGAGCCTTCAGAGGGTGAAATGTTCATTAAAGAGATCTTCAGGAGCTTGAGAGGAATGCCTTTGACTCCCGACTTTGAAGTTTGCTTGCATTACAAATGGCTGCAAACTGACCCATTTTATGTCTCAAATTTTGCTCTTTAGAAATTTTCATTAGAAATGTCAAGTGTTGCTGAATCTTTAGCACTCACCAGGCATCAGGCATCTATAAACAGGAGAACATGTGGGTACCCGTTCTGAGTATGCTGTTGATTGCTCTTTGATGTTTTCCTTTATGACCCAGTAAAGACTTTCCATTTAAATTAAAACATGCCAACAACTCTGACACTTTCTCGTGGAAAACTGCAGTTGGAGGAGGGGACATATGATCTGATCCAGGGGTTCTGCTACAGTCAAGGCCAGGTCTGTGTTGGCTTTGTGGTGCTGTACATGATATTAATGCCACATCCAGGTGGGATTTTGGGGGTACAGGAGGCAAGCCAGGCAATTCTAAGCTGTGAGAGGGTACAAAAAGCCAACCAAATTCAGAGCAGAGCCCATTCTAGTGACACTTTGTGGTTTCTCACAATTGCTTTCCTCCCAGCCTCTTCATGGGGAAGGTTGAAGGGTGGTGTAGGGTCTCAGCTCTACACAGCTGAAGGCACTGCCTAGATGTTTTGAAGCAGTGAGGAGTAGTGTTAGGCCTGGTACATCTTCCTGAAACAAGAGAAGAGCCTTTGTCCCCAGCCCTCTCCTGCCTCACCTTGGAGTAGGTGGCTCCATTGATGACTTCTCCTTTCCGCATCCAGATGATGGAGGCTGCTGGCTTGGCATTGTCTGCGTGGCAGGTCAAGTTGAGGGGATCTCCTGCTCTCAGGCTGATGATGGGGCCCCCCATGATGACAGGATCGTCTGGAGGAACTGTAAGGAGATAGCAGAGAGGAGGCAATGTCATTTGCTGACACTAAACCAACCCTCCTGGAGTTACCTGTGGGGTCTGGGCTGCCAGGACTGGTCTGCAACCTCTCAAACCTCTGCAGCTGGATTTGAAGTGGCTGTAGCAGTGTCCAGCCCCATTTCACCACCTCATAGCTGGCTTGCCTTTTGCTGCCCTTGTGAAAGCTGTGGCCTAAATTGGAACTACAATGACAGAAAATGGTTTAGGAGAGGGCATGGGCCTCCTGAGCTTTGCAGTAACATGAAGAACAAAGCCTGTGGTAGAGAAATGCACCATGGGCTACTAAATACTCAAACATCTCTGGGCCAGGATGTCCCTGAACTGCAAACTGCAGGAGGGTGATGAATGTTTGAAAGAAATATCCCTGCTTGCTGGCCCTGCTCTTCTGTTCCTCCCCAGAAAACAGTAACTGGCTGCTGCTGGACACAGCATATGGGTCTCTGGGAGAATTTGGTCTGACCTCTGCTCCTCTGACTACATATTGGAAGGTAGGTATGGATATTTGGAGGGAGAAGGGCAAAAAGAGTTGGATTTGGACTGTTACCTATTGCACAGCTTATTATGGGCATCAGGAGAGCAGTTTTCAGCAGCCTGCCTTTGAAGAGGGCTCCCTTGCCAGCCCTCTGTCATGGAGGGATGGAGGAAGCCCTGAGCACTCCTTTGCTCTGCTTTGATTTCCCTGTTGCTTTCACTCATCATCAGTGCTGCTGTCTTGCTGCACAAAAGGTTGTGAAGCTTCTCTCATTTGGTCAGACTCTCTCTTGCCACACTGAGTCTTTAAAGCATCTACCTCTGCAAAAGCAGATTTTGCTGTGGGTGTCAAGGAGACATTTGAGATCTCAACCTTCCTTTGAAGCACCTCAGCCTGACAGCCTGTGTGAGGCTGTATCCTCATTACAGGACATGTTTGTGCTGGTGTCACACAACCCCTGGGCATTGCTGTTTCTTGTGTTGGGAAGCCCTTCATGCCAGAGACATGGAGGTTTGGAAGCAGGGAAACAGGAGATGAGTGGCATCTGAATGTGGTCTCCTTCTTATGACTAGCTCTTGAAGCATCTCTAAATACCTCCAGCATGGTAAGAGATGGGAAATTCAGGTGGAGAGAGAGGCTGTCCTTTCATCTTGCAGAGAGGACCTTTCATCTCTCCTACCCTGACTGGGGCTGCTCTAACCAAGACATACTCTGAATGATAGAATCATGGAATTATTTTGGGGGGAAGAGACCTTTCAGATCATCAAATCTAACTATTAACCTAGCACTGCCAGGTCACCAATAAATCATGGCCCTCAGCACCACTTCTACATGGCTTTTCAACTCCTCCAGGCATGGTGACTCCACCACTGCCCTGGGAAGCCTGTGACAGGGCTTCACAATTTTTTTTTTGGGAAGAAATCGTTCCTCATGTCCAATCTAAATATCCCCTGGTGCAACCTAAGGCTGTTTCCTCTTGTCCTATCACTTGTTCCTTGGGAGGAGAAAAAACTCCCACCTAGCTCCAGCCTCCTTTAAGGGAGATGGAGAGATTGAGAAGGTCTCCCCTAAGCCTCCTCTTCTCCAGGCTAACCAACCCCAGTTCCCTCAGCTGCTCCTCACAGCACTTGTGCTCTAGACCCTTCACCAGCTTCCTTGCCCTTCTCTGGACATGTTCCAGCACCTCAATGTCCTTGCAGTGAGTGGCTCAAAACTGAACTCAGGATCTGAGATGCAGCCTCTCCAGTGAGGAGAGAAGAGAGCGAGATCTGTCCAGCTAACTCCTCCCACACAGACCCTTTCAGAACCCAAATGTATGGTGTGCTACAGGTGTATTGCTGACTCACCTCATGTCTGGTTTCTAGAGCCCTTGGGGGCCATGCAGCATCTGGAAGCTAGCAGAAGTATGGAGGAAACAATGGAGAAACATCCTAGCTGCAGCTCCTCTTGCCCAAGCAGAAGAGCTTATGGTACTAAGGGATGTAGGAAGAAATCACTACTTCACACTCAGCTCAGAAGTAGGTGGCAAAAAAACTGCCCTTCAGCATCCTCACGGAGGAGATGCAGCTGGGGAAAACCTGCCGGCTTTCCCCCAAAGTGGAGCTGCTTTTGTTACTAGCCAATGTTGCTTCCCCCTCCATGAGCTGGCTGGCAAAGTGAACGTCAATGTTGGCCAAAGACCTCTCTGAAATCCCCAAGTATGTCTCTGCTGCTGCTCCTTGAGCTGCCTGAGAAAGATTGAAGTGTCCTGGCTGGCTCCTCCAGTGCTGGGCTGAGTTCAGGAGATGGAAAGGGATTATGTTCTCTGACAGTTCGAAGGTTGCTGCCTGCGTCGGCACAGGATTTGTAGGCAAGGCAGATGTACTGGTTGCACACAAGGCTGGTCACACACATCTGCCAAATGCTCTGAGTAATGGGATTTTTCAGCTCAGTGGGTGGAACCCAGGGACTGGGAGAAAAAAGCTTTTCTACATGGATCCAAAATGTACATTTTATTTTTTTTTCAGTCTACAAGAGTGGAAGAAAAAAAAAAGTGAAAATCTGTGGTTTGGGTTAGCTGAAATGTGTCAGCCCCTGAAATATGAAAATGTGGAAAATTCTGCTTCATCCTGATGCTGTTTAACCATTAAGAAGTATTTCTTTTCACTTTTTAACAAAACCCTTTCATTGGATGAGTTTATGCTGTTTGCAGAAAACCAACAGATATTTTCAATAGTATGTCTTCCCCTCACTGAAGCTATTAATTGAATTTGACCTTAGCTTTTAAAATATTGGAAATTCATCTTGTGGAGCAGGGAAAGAAAAACAACCCATGAGCCTTTTTCTAAAGAGAGTCTTGGAATTAAAGGGAGAGACTTCTACAATGAAATGTTAAATATTCCTGGCTGATGCCCTCTACATGGCTGGTCCCACTGCCTAGAATCTGGAGACTTATTTCTATCACCTGCTCAAGTAGTCCATCCTGCCCCTTACCTTATCACTCTCTTACCAGTGGGGATCTTCTGAATGCTGATCAAGAGCTAAAGGGTGAGGACTAGAGAATGGGGCCAGACTCTGCTCAGTGGTACCCAGGGACAGGCCAAGGTGCAATGGGCACAGACTGGAACCCTGGAAGTTCCACCTGAATATGAGGAGGAAGTTGTTTGCTGTGAGGCTGCAGAGCCAGGCTTGAGGCTACCCAGAGTGGTTGTGGAGTCTCCTTCTCAGAGAGAGTCCAAACCCAGCTGGATGGGCAACCATCCAATTTGGTAAAGAAGGTTGGAGTACATGAACCTCAGAGGTCCCTTCCAACCCTGTGCCAGAAATCCTCTTTTTCTAACCTACTGTTTTGCTTCTGTTGTATTAGTAGCAAGACTTGGGGAAATGCTTACAGAGAGGAGAAGACCAGCAGAGAGAATGGGTCCTGATTACAACTTCTCAAGCAATTCATCCCCTGATTCTTCACGTAGCCATGAATTATTGATGGTCTCCAGGCTCACTAACCAGGGGACCAGGGTGGAGAGGAGAGTGTCTGATGAATAGGAATCAGTGATGTCTCTCAACTTCTGCAAAATGAAGGATGGATGTATTCTTTCCTCACTCAAATTCCAGCTGGGGAAAGGAAGAGGAGGAAGAGAAGACTGGAAGATAAAAAGGAGAGAAGAAGAAAGAAGAAGAAAGCAAGAAGCCAGTAGCATAGAGCCATGATCCATTATTCATTCACTGTACTCCCAGGATTGGTTATTATTATAAGGCTCCACCACAGAATCCTGTCTCCTAATTTTTAATCATCTGTATGTAGAAGTATTCTCCTTCCTTATTAACACAGGGATATAAATAGCAAGACTTGTTTGGAATTAACCTTTAGATGTCTAGAACACTTAAAGAGGATGAAAGAGCAGGATCTAGGATGCCTCAAGCCCACAAGAGCAGGAACAAGCCAGAGAGACAGGAGGTATGCAGCTCCCTATGGGGTGGGAGTTGAAATGGATTATCCCCAAATGGACATTGCACTGAGACCTTTGGGGGATGGACTAGGTGACCTTTAAAGGTCTCTTTCAAGCCAAAACGTTCTCTGATTCTATGACAACCGGGGCTGGAAGGTGAAAGTTCTCCTGTTCCTCACAGTGCACTTAGGACCTCAGCTGGAGAACTGTTCTGTTCTTTACTGCAAATAAAACTTTCCAAAGAAACAATTACAAGATTCTCCCCTTCAAACAAGCTTTTTATCCCTCTCTACTCTGCCCTAGTCAGGCTACATCTGGAGTTCAGTTCTGCGCTCCCCAGAGCAAGAGAGACAAGGAACTACTGGAGAGACTCCAGCAGAGGCTAGGAAGATGCTGAGGGCACAGGAGCATCTCTGGGAGAAGAAAAGGCTGAGCTGGGGCCGCTTAGCCTGGAGAAGATCAGCCCCAGAGGGGATCTGCTCAATGCTGAGCAAGAGCTCAAGTCTTCGGGGCAAGAGGCTGGGACCAGACTCTGCTCAGTGGTGCCCAGGGACAGGCCAAGGGGCACAAACTAGAACTCTGGAGGTTTTATCTGAACATGAGAAGAAACATGTTTGGTGGGAGGGTGTTGAAGCACTAGCCCAGTCTGCCCAGAGAGGTTGTGGAGTCTCCTTGTCTGGAGATATTCCAAGCCCACCTGGAGGTAATTCTGGGCAACCTGCTCTTGATTATCTTTCTTTAGGAGTGGGATTGGACTAGACAATCCCCAGAGGTCCCATCCAACCCCTACCATGCTGTGATTGTTGAACCCCCTGATTTACTATCAAAACACAGGGCTTGTTGAATATTTTTTAAACCAACCTTGGACAGACATTAATCTGTTCTCCCTCACTGTGGGCTGCTTGGATAAGTAAGGACAGCTTGGGGTTTTTGCTCCTCGTCTTTGGAGTGCTTTGGAAAAAGCACATTTTACAGCACATCAGCATAAAAAACCCACAAATAAATGAGTGTTGCTCTTGGGCTGTGCATTCAGCAACTTTGTAAATTAGTTGGCTAGTTAGAGGCTTTCCTGCACCCTGTGCCACCGTGCAATGCTCAACTGTGTGATTAATCCATGAGAACATGCAGAATTATTTGGCACCAAGCAAATACTCCAGGCTAACACAGCAGCTTTGGCTAAGAAATAACATAGATGTCTCTAAATGCTCCCAGCAGCTGGTCAGTGTTGTGCCCAGCAGACAGAGCCTCAATTATTAGCAATATTTATTGAGATAACAGGGTCCTTCAGGCAGAAGTCAGCTCCTGGAAGTGGAGAAAGCAAAAAGCCCTCCAGCCACCAGTGCTTTTTCCTAATTAATGCTGACAGCTTTTTTGTTTGTGGTTGTTTTTTTCCCCCCTGTTGATGTGGCTGGTACCTCCTTGCTGTTGGGTTTGTATAACAAATGCCCTCTTCTGGGGACAGTGTTAACAGATTCAACCCCAAATGCTCACTGTGGTGGAGAATGGCTGCCTAGCTGTTGGGCTGGAAAGCAGATACAGAGCAGTCTCTGAAGACTGCTCTGAACCATGTTCAGCTCACAAAAGACTTACTGCAAGTGTCCCCTTGAGGAATGAGATCCTTTGAGTAAGGCATTGCTGATGATTGGTTACTCATCCTCCCTGCAGGGTCTATGGGTGCTCTGGGCTCGTCTTACATGTGTGTTGAGCAAAGAACAGTGACTAGAAGATGCTCTTGGTGACCACAGTATGCTACAAACTATTGGGAGGTGTTTCCTAGCCCCAATACTGAGCCTAAGCCTAGACCAAGAGCATTCCCTTCCCAGTGGTTTGCTGACAGTACTTGATTGCTCAGCTGCCTTCCAGCAAGCCAGCACTTGGTGAGAGCATGAGGCCCCATGGAGATGACGAAGCCAAGCTGAACAAGGGTATGTTTGCTCCTGTATTTTGTCTGTACAGTAAGGAAAGCATAGGGAGCCCCAGGGAGACAGCCTGGAGGGATTCAGCTGGCTCAGCTGATCCTCCTGTGCAGCAAGAGTGGATCTGGAAGCTTTGCTCTGGTGCAGTGAAGTGTTTCTGTATTCAGGCGTCGCATCACAGGCTTGTCAAAGAGGCATGTTTGCCTCTTGTAGACAAGTCAAGCTTATGAGGGCATCACAGCACACTTGCTCTGGGTGAGTGTACCCCTGACCTGCATATAGCTGCTTCCTGTGTAGAAGTTTTTGTAGCACAAATCCTGCCAAAAGTGTTTTCCTCTGCAAATCCAACAGTTGCTCCATGCTGAGGCATTCCAAGTCCAGGCTTGCTGGATGTCAAGGCACTTGGGAAAGCAGCAGGCTTCAACCTGCATCCTCTATGGTCTCCTTAACTTCCCAGGAAGATCCTGTCCTGCTCCAAAAAGGAGCCCTCTGCTAGTGGTTAATGTCACAAGACTGGCAGGGTGAGATTTGGACAATGAGCTTGGTGTTCATGATGCTCAGCAAAAAAAAAAAAAAAAAAAAAAAAAAAAAAAAANATTAGCTGCTGTATCAGTTCTGTGCTCCACCTGGGGCTGGCACATCCTTCTTGATAACTGCAGGGAACTCACTTCTCTTTGAAACCAACGTTTGCTTTCCCTGGCGGCCTTGGAGGGGTTTTGCAGAGGCCAGGGGTGTTGCTCTGCAAGATGCTCTGGAGATCTTGGGGGTGGTATGGCTGCTCTCAGTTTGGAACAGGCATGGAGAAAGGCTGTGGAGGTGATCAAAGGGAAAGAGCAGCTTTCCTACCAGGTGAGATGAAAAAAGTTTAAAAAGAGAATGAAAGAGAAGGGATCCATTATGGCTTAAGCTTGTGAATGCAGGAACATGGCAAAAGGAAGGCTAGGAAACTATCACCAGTCACAGTGAAAGAACTGGGGGAAGACAAAGGAAACAGCAGGAAAATTTGGACACTGGGGAAGGTTCTGTGTTATATCAAGGGTTGAGGATAGGTTCACAAGAGGAGGACAAAGGGCTAGAAAACAAACCTTCTAGGATGGAGCTTGCTGCATTGGATAAGAGAATCCCCTTATAAGGATTGTGTCTCTAGCAGTAGTTTTCCAGCAGACTGCCCAGGGGCTCACTGTATTTTCAAGCTTGAAGGCTACAAATTGTGAGGGCCTAAGCCACTGCAGAGCAGCTTACAGCTACATGAATGTTTAGCTTTTCATTTATCAGGACTTTACACATTTAGGATTCAGATTTCCAGCAGCTCTTCAGAGCTAGGAAGGATATAAACAGGTTCTTAGGTTTTGTCCAGCACTTTAAAGGCTGAGATTTTGCTGTGTCTGAGTGTTGTCATGGGTTATGTTTTTCAGGGCAGCACTAACTGGAGACTTTTGGCAAGCCTGTGGTGCTTGGTGACCTGTGCTCTGGAGGAATCCTAACTCTGGACTGCAATTGTTATATTCCCCCCAACCATCTTGACATGCATCCATTGTGCCTCTCGCTTTCCTGATGCAAGACAAGGAGTTTTGGCAGGAAAGGAAAAAAGGACAACAAAGAGCAAATTGTCTGAGTTTTCTAATGGGGTTGGTTTCAGGGCTGAGAATCCTGGCTCCAACTTGGAATATTCCCTGCTCCAAGCAGATTTTCCTTTGCATCCCCCATCTGAAATCTGGAGACCTTTTCTGTCTGTTCGCTGCTCAGCAGCCTGAGGCTCAGCAAGGAAAACAATCAGCCAAGCTGCCTGTGTCTTCCTTCCTACATCATAAGATTGGATAAGAGGAAACGACCTCAGGTTGTGCCAGGGGAGGTTTAAGTTGGACACTCAGAACAATTTTTTCCCCTAAAGGTTTGTCAAGCCCTGGCACAGGCTGCCCAGGGAGTGTTGGAGTCACCACCCCTGGAGGGATTGAAAATCCATATGGACGTGGTGCTGAGGGCCATGGTTTAGTGGTGACCTGTGCTGGTTAAAGACTTTTAGAGGTGTCTTCCAACCACAGTGATTCTATGATTCTATAAGGCAGGCTGAAAAAGTCAATCCATGTTGTGCACTGGCAATTTACAGAGGCCATGGTGCCAACCCTGGCATGTCTTCAAAGCCTACAGCCCACACCCGTGTGCTGCCAGGCTCTGGCCCTGCCGAGATTGGCATGAGATAGAAGGCTGGTTGCTTGGAGGATGCCTTCGTGAATAGCACCATTCCTGCACCTCCTCCTTGCCAAGCCCTGGCAGGGTCACCCACCCTGGGAGGGGTGGCAAAGGGATGGAGCTCTCATACAGCGATTGCATGGACTGTGTGGTACAGACAAGTCTTAATGAACCACCCCAGAGTCCTTGCTTGGATAGCAAGAGGAGGATTTGTGTTCAGAAGTCACCTGCGTCCAGCCTGCATCTACCCCAGCCTGATGCTGCTCCATTGCCTCATTCTCCTCAAGGGAGCTGAGCCTGGACAGCCTGAAAAATGCAGGGCAGCTGTGGGTGCCCTCGGAAAGGTGCCTGGCTGCTGCCGAGTGAAGGAGGAGAGGAAACAGATGCAGGCGAACAGCACAGCCTGGGGAAAACACACTGAAAAATAAATCAAAAGAAACAGGGGGAGCAGGGAGAAAAATAGTGATGAAAGTTTAAACAGTGCATCTCGTTCTCAGTCCTATTTGTCTTGTGGCAATTTGGTGTGTGTGTGTCNTGGATGGGAAATAAACTGCTAATATTTCCTAAAAAGCTTTTAATTTTTCTATTCCTAATGGTTTGTCTCTGTTTTCACACAACCACTGAAAATCTAGATATCTTTGGATCAGCAGGCTGGATTTCTCTGCTGGCATGGTGTCCTGCTGAAGAATGCAGAGTCCTCCAAACCAGAACAGCTTTGCAGAGATGGTTTCATTCAATTGCAGCAAAGCTCTGTCTGAACTCACCAGCTCAGTTCCACTCACCCACTCTCTGCTCAGGAGGTGCTGATCTACCCCCACCAAATCCTTCTCCAGGCCATGTTGAGGACTATCACTGTAATAGTCTCTGTTTCCCAAGCTGGGAGGTGGGGGTGGTCCTAGGTTCTTTCCTAGAGGGTGTTTTAAATAACTGATTTTCATGTCTGATTGGAATCAAACCAAAACTCCATGCTCTGAAATCCTTTGTGAGACCCAGCTCTGGGCATCATCCACTTTCTGGAGAAAACAGGAGCAGATCTGACATAGGATAAGTGAGCATTTGTATTCTACTGAAAAGCCCTTCATACGAGGGGAAAAAAGTCTCGGCAAAGCCCTCCAAGCTCTAATAAACAACCAGCTGCTGTGCAGTCAGGTAGCTGGCCAGGTATTGATTGTTTACATAAAATACTCTCTCCACAAAGAGTAAGAAACTTAAAATCTCCTCTTCCCATTGAAAGGGAAATATAAACCCAGCAAATATATCACATTGGCCAGTTCCTTACTTAATTCTGCCAGTTAAGTGGGCGTTTGGATGGATCATGTCAACACCTACTGCTAAACATTATTTGGGTCCTGAGGTCTCTAGAGATTTTGCTTTGGTGTACCATGAGCTGCCCTGGGCCTCCTGAAATGAAGGGTATTGCTGATGATTGAGGAGAGAGGTGCATGCATGATGTGTGGTAATCCTGAGTAACAGCCCCAGTTCTGCCTGTCAGGGGGTGGGGGAAGGTCAGGGTACAGCTGTCAGGGGATGGGGGAAGGTCAGGGTACAGCTTCCCTGACATGTCTGGGGGGATGGGATAGGAATGTAGGAAAAATTATCTGCCCAGTTGGCCTTGCTGCCACTGTAACCACATTCATGCAGGGAACCGTGCGTGTACCCAAGGGGAAACTGAGGCACAAACCGGTTATGGGATCTGCTTAACTAGATGTGGAGGCTTTCCAGCTGCATCAGCCCCTTCTCCTCACCACTCCACATTGAGCCCTATGGCAGTCCCATGCTGGGAGCAGGACATGACCCCAATCCTCTTCGGAGGAAGGGCAAGGGGCAGTGGTTGGGCATCCCACATGGGCAAGTGGGACTGCACAGGGGTGCAGCATCTTCAGTGACCCTAGGCTGCTCTATGGTTTTTAAGACACCTTTGGGGGTGATGCTACAGATAAACAACAAAGATTTGTGTTCATCTGTCTTGGACCCACCAAGCACCGCTTGGCTTCCATGGCCACCAGAGAAGAGCCATGATGCAGTGAGGTCCTGCAAGCACATCCCTCTTTACTGCAGCCGTGAACCACTGCCAATACCATCCCACAACTAGAAATACAAACGGGTAAAGCCAAAGGCAGTGTCAGAGCCTGTCTCCTGTGTCCCCTCATCTGTTGAACACTCTAAATCTTTTCCTGGATGGGGGATAAGTAGGAAAAGACATTATCTACCCAATGTAGGCCAGCAGCCCCTGCTGCCTCCTCCTTCTCCCCCTGTGCGCGCGGCTCCTGGGTGCAGACTGACAGATCAGAGAATGCAGGCGAAAAACTGAATTCATTATTTTTCCCATATGTCAGATATTTTCAAATTGTTTTTTAAGAAAAGGGGATTATTACTGTTCATTAAAAAAAAAAAAAAAAGGAAGAAAAAAAGGAAGGAACAAAGTAGGCTCTGGAGCAAACCCCCATGAGCTAGCCCCCACCTTCAGCCAGCTGCTGCTGGTGGGAGCTGCTCTTAGATCTCATCTACTGCAGGATGGGATGGGAGAAATCCTGCTTGCTCCAGTGAGATTCAAAGACTTGAGCCTTGCTGCCTGCTCCTCACCCACACACTGGGTGCTTGCCTATCACTGAGAGCAGGTCTCACCTGCAGCACGCTGGGTCTCTGCCGTGCTCTGTGCAAATAGAAGGCACTCAAGCAAATTGGAAGTCAATGCCCACCACGTGCTCACTAGGCACGTGTGCTCAAGGCCAGGGTGCTCTTGGTCCTGTAGAAACCAGGAGGTACCATGAAAATTCTGTGAGGCAGAGCAAAACCAGAAAAAATGGGAGACCGGGACCTAACTGTTGTACCAGGTCCTGCACCTCAGTCACGACAACCTCATGAATGCTCCAGTCTTGGGGCAGAGTGGCTGGAAAGATGCTGGTGGAAAAGAACCTGGGAGGGGTTGGTTGACATAAACTGAAGAAAAGCCCAGGTGCCAAGAAGGCCAACATCATCCTGGCTTGGATCAGCACTAGTGTGGCCAGCAGGACTAGGGCAGTACTGGGCACAGGTGAGGCCACGCCTTAAATCCTGGATTCGGTTCTGGGCCTCTCACTCCAAGAAGGGCATTGAGGTGCTGGAGCATTCAGGATCATCAAGTCCAACTGTTAATCAGAACTGCCAGGTCACAACTAAACCATATCCCTGTGCACCACCATGTACGTGTCTTTTTAATCCCTCTAGGGATAGTAACTCCATCACTTCCCTGGGCATCCTGTTCCACCAGCAACCCTTCTGGGGAAGCCATCTTTCCTAATGTCCATCCTAAACCTCCCGTGCTATGACATAAGACAGTTGCTCCCAAGTGCTGAGCACCTGACTTCAGCACAGACAGAGTTTGGGGGGATGCAGGAGATTGCAGGACCTTAAAGCATGGCTGGCTGTGATGGAGAAGGACTAATGTAGGATCAGCTGAGGTTGCCTACAACTTATCTCTGTGCTGTGGCTGTTGAAAACAAAGTACAATTATGTCTGATCAATCCCTTCCAGCACCTATCAGCTGGGGCCAGGACAATGCTCCTGGCTGGAAGTCCTTGGAGATCCCTCCATCTTAGGTGGGAACAGGCTGTGTGTCACATTAAGCAATGGTCTTTCCAGCCTCCATCAGGGAATATTCCTGCTCAGATCCCTGGCCATGCTGTTTTGGAGGAATCCAGGGCAGTTCACACCAGAGAGACCCACTGGGGAGATGGAACTAAAAGCAGTCATGTAGCACTGAGACAAGGATGGGGGTAAGCTGGGAGTGGAGAGCTTTGATCTGGATACCAGCAGAACCCTCCTGGGTGTCAAACACCATCAGAAATAATAAATGAAGGCCTTAGAAAGAGACTAATCCCCTGCCATGTCCTAGATCTGTCAGTGCTATTCTTCACTCCCATCTCCTGGCACTGTGGCTCTGCAAAGCAGCTGGACTCAAACCCACCATGGCAACCAGCTCTAGCAGGTCAGAACAAACCTTCTTGCCTAACCCGACTGGCCTGAGCCTCTTATGCAACCTATCTGAACAACTTAATCTACTTGAAGATGTCCCTGCTGACTGCAGGAGAGTTGGACTAGATGACCTTGAAAGGTTCCTTCCAACAGAAAACATTCTGTGATTCTCACACGCCAAACCCTCCTGCTGCCATGCTGTAGAAGGTCCTAACCCCACTCCCACGTGCAGAGCAGCAGGACTGTGGCAGACCAAGATAACCAGCTGTTAAACTGCAGCTTTTCTTGTGCAAGAAGCCAGACATCGTGCTCAAGCAAACAGGAAACACCCTGCTCTGTGATATGTTAAGTGTTGTGCATTTCAAACTCCAGCAAGCTGACCCATCCATGATGTTATCTAGATGATATGCCCCACAGCGGGCTTGCTAATTGCCAAGGACATGTGTCCCTAAGCTGCAGAGGTCACAGGCTCTGCAGACCTTCCATCAGCTGTGGCAGCAATAAGCACTGAGCAAATTGTTATGGATGAATCCAGCAACCGTGCGATGGGGTTTGATCAATGCACTCCCTTATCTCTGACACTGGCCAGGACCAGATGTTGTGAGAGAAACCAAACCCAGCCCTTTCCAGGAGGGAACGCGATCAATCACAATGTTCTCAGCATTGACACATGTCTGGGGCTGCTCGGAAGCTTGTTATCAGGCAGTGGCACATGGAAAAGGTTCAACCTCATGGGTGCAAAATTGGAATGCCCTTGTCTGCCCTCCTGTCCTGCAGCCTTTCCTAAGACCACTCAGCATTGCCAAAACCAGATCTCCTTCTTAAGCTAAATTACCCTGTTCAGAGGGAATTCCACCCAGCTCTCAGCTCTCCTCTTTGAAGATGCCCCCCCCAGAGCCAGACCCATTAATGCCACATGCCCCAGTAGCCTGCAAATTACAGAACAGTAGAAAAATAGGGTTGTGATGGCAGAAATCCTTCCTGGTGCATGCCTAAATCCATGACAGAAGGACTCTGAGAACAATGGCTTTGGTTTTGCTATGACTTGGTACTTTTTACAGGAGTTTTCTCTGAGGAGTGCAAAGATACATGCCACTCCACCCTTATGGACAGGGCTGCATGTGCGGCTTAAAACATCCCCCCAAATGGGAGATTTTAAGGGAAATAAAAGTGTGAAAATGCAATGGACATGTAGTCTGGGCTTCAGCCCTCTAAAAATGCTAATAAACTTGACAAGAAATGTTTGGGTTTGTAGAAGATGACCAAATGAAAAGAAAACAGTGAACAGAAAAAGGGACTTTTCTCTGTCTTGACCTGGACAGGCTGGAGAGTTGAGAGAGAAGAACTTCATACAGTTCAACAAGGGCAAGTGTAGGGTCCTGCCCCTGGGGAAGAATAACTATGGACCAGGACAGGTTAGGGGTTGACCTGCTGGAAAGCACCTCCACAGAGAGGACCTCTAAGTGTTGGTGGACAACAAATTGCCATGAGCCAGCAATGAGCCCTCGTGGCCAAGAAGGCGAATGGTCTCCTGGGGTACACGAAGAAGAGTGTGACAAGCTGGTTGAGGGATGTTCTTCTCTCCTTTTACTCTGTACTAGCCAAGGCCACATCTGGTGTCCTAGGTCCAGTTCTGGGCTCCTCAGTTCAAGAGACACAAGCAACTAGTGGAGAAAGTCCAGCAGAGGCTAGGAAGATGCTGAGGGCAATGTGGCATCTCTGGGAGGAGGAAAGGCTGAGAGCCCTGGGGCTGCTTAGCCTGGAGAAGAATGGGTTATTTGTCCCCAGAGTGTAAGTCATGAGGTCTTGGAGCCCTCAACTTGCTCACTTTCTGCAGGTTCCTTCCTTCCTTTGCCATTACTCTTGGGGATGTACTGCCTAGGGCTACTCCAAAATCTGCTCCCAAATGTTTTGGGCTTTTCTTTTTATCTGAATGGGTTATTGATCATATTTTTCTTTTTTCTTTTTTTTTTTTTTTTGACTGATGGAGTGTTCCAGAGAAATGGCTGCTTTGGTGGAATTTTATTCTTTTTTAATTAAGGAATCAATAGCAAAACAGTCAAGAACACGTCAACAGGGGAAACATTTTGGTCAGGGACTCTTGTTTCTCTTGGAGGGCGAGACTGATTGTGCATCCAAGCATCGGGTTTGGTCTGACCTGGGAAATGAGGCAAGGAATGAGAAGGGGAGTGAGCACAAGGTGCCTGAGTGACAGCTCCCAGGAGTTACTGCGGCAGAAATAGTTGCATTTCCTTCTGATTTTTTGTTGATTGTTTTTTTTTTCCCTTTTCTTGCAGTTCTAGATATTCTTCCTCCATCTAACACCTCAGAAACATTATGTGCTGAAAACAGCAACTCCCTTAAGTCTCCTCTCCTCATTAGACCAGAGATGTGACTATTTATTGCCTGATTTTTCCTGCAAAAAGCGATGTAGCCTGCACTGAGCTTGCTCTTCCCTGAAAGGGTTGTCAAGCCCTGGCCTAGGCTCCCCAGGGCAGGGGTGGAGCCACCATCCCTGGAGGGGTTCAAAAGATACAGAGATGTGGTGCTGAAGGCCCTGGTTTAGTGGTGACCTGGCAGTGCTGCTTAATGGTTGGACTGGATGATCTTAAAGGTCTCTTCCAATCAAAATGATTCTGTGATTCTAAGCACATCTCAGCTCCTCCATACCAGGTGTCTGCTCACCAAGCCAGTTTTATCATGTGTCTGAGCAGAAATGACCCTGGTCAGCCACAGCAGAGAACTCTCAGAGGATGCAGAACAAGCTATATATATTTTTTAATGGAATATCAGTTTTCATCCCTTTGGTAGGAACCTGTTTTGAGGAGCTCTACCAGACCTCACACCTTATTCCCACTGTCCAAAATCCCTGAGTGTATGAGGACCTCTCATTCAGTTTGACCCACTGGATCAAAAGGAAATAATAAATGTGTCCCAAAGGTACGAATGAAAGCATATAATAAAAATATAATAAACACATAAATGTTAACAGGAAAAAAGCATTGTAACCCTGGCCTGGAGTCCCAAGACAATGCTCATGGGATGCTTCAGTCCTGACTCCAACCTGGTTTGGATCTCTTCCCTATACAGCCAAAGACAGGATGAGCTCCCATAGGTGCTGCCTGGCTACCTTTGGCCACAGCTGTTTTTCCTGATGGCAGAGGCTGCCCAGCACAGAGTCTGCAGGGCTGGGATGTGTTCACAGAATCACTGAGTGTTAGGAGTTGGAAGGGACCCTGAAAGATCATCTAGTCCAAACCCCCTGCCACAGCAGTATTCCCTAGACCAGGTCACGCAGAAGTACATCCAGATGGGTTTGGAGTATCTCCAGAGAAGGAGACTCCACAACCTCTCTGGGCAGCCTGTGCCAGTGCTCTGGCACCTCAACTGGGAAAACATTTTTTCTTGTGTTCACATGGAACCTCCTATGCTTCAGCTTACAGCCATTACCTCTTGTCTTGTCAGTGGGTTTTCACTGAGAAGAGCCTGACCCTGTTCTCCTGACACTCACCCTTCACATTCTGAAAAGCATAGATGAGGTCACCCCTCAGTCTCCTCTTCTGCAAGCTAAAAAGACCCAGCTCCCTCAGCCTTTCCTCATCAGGAAGGTGTTCCACCCCCTTAATCATCCCTGTGGCTCTGTGCTGGACTCTGTCAAGCAGTTCCCTATCCTTCTTCAACTGAGGGCCCCAGAAGTGGACACAATATTCCAGATGCAGCCTCACCAGGGTGGAGTAAAGGGGGAGAAGAACCTCTCTTGACCTACTAATCACACTCCCTCTAATCCACCCCAGAAACCCATTTGCCCTCCTGGCCACAAGAGCACACTGCTGGCTCATGGTCACCCTTCCATCTACCAGGACCCCCAGATCCCTTTCTCCTTTCCTGCTCTCCAACAGCTCAGTCCCCAACCTATACTGATCCATGGGGTTGGTCTTTCCCAGGTGCAAAACTTGACATTTGGCCTTGTTGAATCTCATTCAATTTCTCCCTGCCCAACTCTCCAGCCTGTCTAAGTCTCGCTGAATGGCAGCACAACCCTCCGGTGTGTCAGCCACTCCACCCAGTTTAGTGTCATCAGCAAACTTGCTGACAGTGCACTCTGTTCCCTCAGCCAGGTCGTTAATAAACAGATTGAAAACTACTGGTCCTAGTACTGACACCTGAGGGACTCCACTAGACACAGGCCTCCAACGAGACGCTGTCCCATTAACCACAACTCTCTGACTTCTGTCCTTCAACCAGTTCACAATCCATCTCTCCAGCCGATCATCCAGACCACACTTGCTCAGTTTAGCTGCGAGGATGCTGTGGGAAGCAGTGTCAAATGCTTTACTGAAATCAAGATAAACCACATCCACTGCCCTACCCTCATCTATCCACCTGGTTATGTTCTCATAAAAGGCTATCAGGTTGGTCACACATGACTTCCCCTTGGTAAACCCATGCTGACTGCTCCCAATGACCCCCTTATCCTTGATTCCCGGACCCTTGGCAACCGGACATTCCCAGCACACACTGCTACCATGGGATGGGACACAAACTGTCCCACTACAGCATTGCCATGAGGAGGCCTGGACCCAGCTCCCACCGCAGCAGGGAGGTCACTTAAAATGCTCAGCATGTCCCATCAGCACCAACTCTCTTATCAGCCAAGAGCCGAGAGCTGCCGGGAGCCCCCATCTTACACCCCAACAGCTCTCGTGGAGTGGAAGATGGATTTTCTCAGCAGGGTATGCGGATAAAGATGCTCCTGGAATTACCAAAAGCATCCATCAAAGTCCCCTTCCTGCCTTCTGAGGTTTTAATCACTCGGGGCCCAGCTGCCATTGTATGACAGGGAGAAAGGGAAGGCAGAAATGTGAAAGCACAAAGTCAGTCTGCCCAGGGAGGGGGTGCAGGGGTTGGTTGTTGCTCCACAGATGAAGGGAGAAGGCAAGAGAGCAGCTCAAGCTGTGCTGGGTGGGAAGGGAACACTCCTGAGGAGTTTAGACTGGTTTTGTTAAATAAGAAGTGCTAAGTTGGCACAAAAGGGGATGTTTGGAAGACATCAAAACAGGCATTGTGGGTTTTCCAGTGTCCAGCCTTTCCTTTTGGAAAGGCTCACATGAAATATGAAGACTTTTTCAGGAGCACAAATCCCTTTGCCACCTTTCCCCAGCTGGAATGCTTTGCCAGCTTTGCCTCCCACATCAAATAACTCCCAGTTATGGACCATGAGGAAGTCACCCAGCTATGGACCCAAAGAGAGCTGTGCAGAAGCTCCTAGCTCCATCACTTTCTGAGTTCTCATTGTGAGCCTAGCCATGCCTTAATGAGCATGGACACAGGCAGGAGACCCGGAGGCAGCAGGTTAAGTGGTAGAGAGTGAGCAGGAAGAGATAGAAAGCTGGGAAAAGAGTGACCTGGGTGGTGGTTGGTGGGAAAACTGGGTGGGAATGATGGAGATCTGGCTGGGAGTGATGCAAAGCTCCTTCCTTCTCTCCCCTGCTCATCCCCATACTGTCGAGCAAGCTGTTTCCACCCCTGTCTCTGAACTCCCTCCGTTATTAATGACAGCCAATTTAGTGAGCCTAATAATTAACTGAAAAATTCATGAGGTTCCAAAACAGAAAGGCTGCTCTGAGATGGATGACAGAGGGCTGGGGAGGGAAGAGATGGCACGAGCCAAGTCCTACGTGCTGCAAGATGGGAGATCAAAGCTTGAGTAGTCCGCACAAGAGCAGCCCACCCCAGCAACAGCAGAAGTAGGGGCAGGATCTCAAAACAGCCCTGCAGATGCTATGGGAGTTGACATGCCTGAGGAATGAGATGCCATCCAGAGAGATCTGGACAAGCTGGAGAAGTAAGTCTGTGGACCTCAGGAGGCTAAATGCAGGGTCCTGCACCTGGGTTAGGGCAATCCCATGTATCAGTTCAGTCTGTGGATGAGGGGATGGAGAGCAGCCCTGGGGGGAAGGACTTGGGGGTGCTGGTGGGTGAAAAGCAGGACATGAGCTGGCAGTATGCACCTACAGCCCAGAAGCCAATTGTGTCCTGGGCTGCATCCCCAGCAGCATGGCCAGCAGGTCAAAGAGGGGATTCTGGCTCTTTGGGCCCAGCTCTGGAGTCCTCAGCACAGGAGAGATGTGGACCTGTTGGAGCAGGTCCAGAGGAGGCCATAGAAATGATCTGAAGGCTGGAACCCCTCTGCGTGAGGACAGCTAATGGTGCCTGTAAGTTGCTGCTCCATCCATGTCAGGGGATCACTGTTTGTAACGAGGTTGCATGTCGGCAAGGCTAAGATTTCTGATGGGCTCCATGCCATCTAAACTTCTTCCTCTCATTCTTTGCTCCAGGGAAGGATTTGAGGGTATTTTTCATGTGAGTGAGGATTTTCCTTCCCCTCCTGCCTATCCTCATCCCATTATGGGCTTGCAGGACTCCAGTGGGAGGGAGGTAGAGGTCTGCATGAACAGGAGATGTAACAACAAGCACCATTTGCAGGCTGGCATGCCATTGGTTTTTTGGCCTGCAGACCACTGTAATGGTCTCAAAAGTAGCCCAAGGCACAGTCAAGTGATAATTTTGCCTCTGCAGAGCAGGTATTCACGTTATGCAGGAAAAAAATGTTGCCTCTTCTTGCCTGGAGAATTGGAAAGTGGTGGAGAAGAGGAAATGTGCACTTTCCCTATGCTTATACCTCCCACGCTGAAGGTCATTGATGCTGATGGCTGGGAAAGGTACAAAGTCCTTCAAGAGATGGAAGGCTGCTAAGCAGATGCTGCTAGTGGTGAACGGTTCTCCTGAGCAGGTGATGGGAGCAAGCTGAGGATGCTTTCCATGCACAGAGAACCTCCTGAGCTTGCGACATGCGCTGGGACTGGATTGCATGGTCCAGGAGGAGGTTGGTGGTCACAGAGCTGATGGTGCAAGAACAATGTTTGGGCACTTGAGAGTCTGAGGAAGCTGTGACCCCACATGAAGGAATTCGGGTGGGGAGGGAGAGAAAAGAGTCTTGTGTTTCCCAGCTGGTGACAAACCAACCAGTTCTGCTCATGAATATCTTCAAGCCACTCCAGGCAGTGACAAGAGTTTGTTTATTGTTTACCCACTCTGAGAGGAGATAAGGTCAGGAAATATCGCAGTTGGCTTGATGCAATCCTGAAGGGGAAAGTGAAGCTCAGTCTGGCAGATAAATTGCTCACTATTGACTGTTCTCCTTCTCAATTATCACTCCATTTTGCAAGAAACCTCCAAAACACGCACAAAATTTCCAGCCAGGCCAAAAGGATGTTCTCTCACAGATCCCACCACGGCGTGGCCAGCGTGCAGGAGCTGCTGCAAGTCCTTTTGAGCTGAATCAGGGCACAGCTGGCAGAGACAACCTCCTGGAGAAGATTTCTGGAAGTCAAGTCATTGGCATAAAGCTGATGAGGCAGGAAGGAAAGCTGTGAGCAGGGATGCCAGGACTCAGCCCAGACTGCCTTGTCACAGCTGGATGCAAAATGCCATTTGCATTAGGTTAAAATCTGGAGTAAACTGAAATCAAAGGAACATCTGTGGCTTTTTCATTAAGCTTGTGTTGACACCGGAGGAGGGGGACCATGGAAAGGCAGATGGAGAGGAAGGGGCTGTAGAGGGAAGGTGGCTTGTCTCACCACAGGCTCTCGAATAGTCTGTGAGAAGAAGTCAAGTGCTGGTCCCAGGCTGGTGACACCTGGTAGGCACTGAGCATGGTGTCAGACAAGGAGATCTCTCCACCCTGAGCTCTGTTTCCCACCCCAGAGAAGGGTCAGTGAGGGCAGGGCACATCTGCCCCATGTTTCCCTGCCCAGAAACAGTGTCTATGGCATTGTCAGGAGAGCTAGAGGAGCTCCCAGGGGTCTTGGATGGCTGTTGAGAGAGGAAACACCTTGCAGGGTGGAAGGGGTGGGCAGTGAGCATCTGCCAGCTACCTCAGCGTCACCAAATGTGTAGCAGCTGCACCATGCTTGTCACATCATTTTTTCGCTTTTCTTACAGCCCAGATCCTAAATCCGTTCAAAGAGAGGCAGAGTAGAGCTTTTCATCACAGAAAAACCAACACATTTCTAGTTCTCAGTACTGCAAAGCTTCAAAACGTGACCCTGGGATGCTCCACCAATAACACAGGCAAAGCTTTTTTATTTTCACCAGCAATTCCCTCACTTCTTCAGTCAGTCTCAAGGCTTCGGGGACCTGACATCTGATTCTGGAGTGCCTCTTGTGCATCACAGCTGCTTCTAAGCCTCACTGTGGCAGCATTCATCCTGCTGCCTTAAAGCAGCAGGTCGACAAACAGAGACCAGCCTCAAATAAAAAGGATTATACACATCTGCAAACAGCCACACTTGCATCAGAGCTTGGTTTGGGTATTGTGAAGAAAAAAACCACACTAAGGAGCTTGTCATTTTGGGCTGCCTAACCTAGGCTGGAGCACATCCCCACAATCACTGACATAGAGCTGCCAGTATCTAACTGCTCAGCTTACTGTCTGTATCCCAGGTGAGCATACCATGGCATATGCCAGAGATTCAGCTGGCAAATTCACACCATCTGCTGCCATGCAAGTGAGAAAAAGCCTAATCCACATGGGAAATTTTGGGCTGCTATTGATTTTTGGGGAGTACAACTCTGGGAGGAGCCATGGGCAGGACTACATTAAAAGTTCATATGAGTCCTGGGAGCAAGGTAATGATGGACTCATGGTCCCAGTCTCAAGTCATCAAAATATTTGGATCATGCTGAGGCAACAGATGCCACTTTTACCTGCTGAAGAGACACTAGCAAGCTCCATCTACCATCTTAGCTCTGATGTTGGTCACTACATCCAGCCTTCCAGGGCTAAAACAAGCCCTGTGACGGTTCATAGCGCAGAAATCACAAGAGCATCCTTCTAAGCCTCTGGCTTTCCTCCACACACACAAATGTGTCTCCTACGTGTCACCCACCAGTAAAATCTGTCAGTCCCTGGAGCTGTGGCTCACCCTGACCATGTTGGGTCCTGCCAGCCCCTTTCCGTGGGCTGATTAGGACCACAGTGTGACATTGTGATTTGCCACTTACACCTCAACTGCATCAGTAATTGGCCTATAACTATTTCTCTGGTGCCTTCACCTCCAACTAAATCATGGTGTGGTGTCCTCAGAGAGAAAGGGACTGGCATACCCTGACTGCTCCTTGCTGCCCACATTTGTTCCAAAGGTCACTGTTCCAAGTTCCAAGTGTCACTGGTCTCTGTAGGGGATGCCCAGTGCTGCGAGGTTGGTCACACATGACTTCCCCTTGGTAAACCCATGCTGACTGCTCCCAATGACCCCCTTATCCTTGATACGCCTAGAGACAGAGTGGAGGATAAAGTGTTCCATCACCTTTCCAGGGATGGAGGTGAGGCTGACTGGTCTAGAGTTAGCTGGCTCCTCCTCCTTGCCCTTTTTGAAGACTGGAGTGGCGTTTGCTTTCCTCCAATCCTCAGGCACCTCTCATTTTCCCCAGGACTTCCTAAAGATGATGGAGATTGGCCTGGCAATGACTTCTGCCAGCTCCCTCAGCAACTGTGGGTGCATCCCATAAGGACCCATGGATTTATGGATGTCCAGATGGCTTAGCTGTTCCCTAATCCAGTCCTTCTCAACTAAGGAAAACTCCTCCAGTATCCTGACATCATCTGGGGGCTCAGGGGTCTGAGGCTCCTGAGCACAGTCTCTAAGAGTATAGAGAGAGACAAAGAAGGCATTCAGTAACTCCACCTTCTTTGTATCATCTGTCACCAAGGCACCCACCTCATTCAGCAGGGGGCCTACATTGCCTCTAGTTTTTTGGGCAATGTATTTGAAGAAGCCCTTCCTATTGTCCTTGACCTCCCTTGCAAGGTTTAATTCCAGAGAGGCCTTAGCTTTCCTAGTTGCCTCCCTACAACATCTGACAACAGAGGACAAAACCTAAAATCTTATCAAAGACTTCACATGACTTCTTCCACTGAAACAAAGGAGGTTGAAGAGTGCATCTTGGTCTGTTCATGGCAAAAGATTCCATCCCAACCACTGCATATTTAAAAAGCACCTTTCTAAAGGCCATCTCAAGCATGCTCTGTGCCCACCTCCCACACTGATGGCACAGTCTATGGTAACAGTATCCTTAACCACTGCAGAAGTACTACCAGTTGATGCACCTGTCCTCTTTTGTCACATCTAGGAGCCAGATGTAGATTAAAGATCAAAGTGAAGCTGCTAGGATGGGAGTTCAGCCTGCAGACACAGGTAACATTAAGCCAGAACTAAGGTGGAGCTCTTGGATTAAGGGGCAAAACAGGAGCTGATAAAGATCATAGAGTGGCCTGGGTTGGAAGGCACCTTTCAAGGTCATCTAGTCCAACCTCCTGCAGACAGCAGGGACATCTCCAACTAGGTCGTTCACAGTCCTGTCCAACCTGACCTGGAATGTTTCCAGGGATGGGGTATTTTCTACATCTCTGGGCAACCTGGGCCAGTGACTCACCACCCTTATTGCAATAAAATTTCTTTTTTATATTTAGTCTAAAGTCACTGTAAGCCACCCATCCAGTCTCCATCCACTGCTATCTGGACACCTACAGACTGAGTCAGCTTTCCCAGAAATCACATGCTGCTCATCAAGAATTACTTTTGGGATGAAATAAACCAAGAAAAAACAACAACCCTCGAACAGTCTGATGATTATTTTGCTGTTAAAAAACATCTCCAAATTCCTCGTTGCATGCTTCTTCCTAATGTCAAGCACCAGCCTTCTCTTTGGTCTCATTAAGGTGCACCTTAAGAGCAAGCGAGTGTTGGTGTTAGCATTGCTGGGGGAAATCCACCCCTTCTGATATTGCTCTGAGAAAACCCATGCCCTGAGCAGGAAGCGTGTGATGAGTGCTCTGAGCAGGCTCTTGACACAGGCAGAGACTTCAGCAAACTTATTAAAAGCTGGGGGTGGGCTGCAAGTGACAGAGGTTTGGGTCCTGCCCCGTAGTTTTGTGGCTCAGTGTCAGGAGGGCAGGAAGAGGAGGATGAGCAAGCAGAAGATGTGAACACAAATTTTATGCAGAGGCACCCGAGGGAAATGAGCTATTCCTGCTCTCTGCATCTTTTTGCCCAGGCAAGTACCACAATCAACACAGAGGATTAGGACAGGTTGGAGAGTTGAGGGACAGCAACATAATGAAAGTCAAAAAAGGAAAGTGTAGGGTCCTAAACCTGGGGAGGAATGGACCAGTATAGATTAAGGGTTGACCTGGTGGAAAGCAGCTCTTCAGAGAAGAAACTGGGAGTGCTGGTGGACAAGTTCACTGTTAGCCAGTACTTGTGGCCCAGAAGGCATATAGTCTCCTGGAATGCATGAAGAAGAGTGTGGCCAGTAGGTCAAGGGAGGTTCTTTCCTGGAGAGAGTCCAGCGGAGGCTCTGAAGATGCTGAGTGGATTGGAACATCTCTGGGAGGAGGAAAGGCTGAGAGCCCTGGGACTGGTTAGTCTGGAGAAAAGCAGCCCCAGAGGAGGTCTTCTCTATGCTTATCAATAGCTGAAGGATGAGGGCAAGAGGATAGGGCCAGTCTAATGTCAGTGGTGCTCAGCAACAAGATAAAGGGCAATGGGCACAAATTGGAGTTTGTCTTATGAGGGTGTTGGAGCCCTGGCCCAGGCTGCCCAGAGAGGTTGTGGAGTCTCCTTCTCTGGAGAGATTCCAACCCCAGCTGGAGGTGATCCTGGGCAACCTGCTGTGAGTGACCCCGCTTTAGGAGTGGGATTTGACCAGATGATGCCCAGAGGCCTCTTCCAAGCACTACCATGCTATGATTCTGGAATTCTGTACACAAACCCAGAGGTGATTCTGTGACAGGAAAGGAAGGGAAGCAGATGAAAAAAACCCCTGGTATACTTAATTTACTCCAGTTAATTTTAGCCTAATTTTATCACAATGTTCTTCTGTAAATATCAGCCCTTCTTTAATAAGTCAGCATTCGCCACGGAGGCTGCAATTGCAAGGTAATCACTTAGTGTATCATAAAAGAGTTTCTCTGTTAATTGTTAGGAGGAACTGGAGCTGTTCTGCAGCAGGTATGGGATTGCAAAGAGAGATAATTATAAGCAGATCTAATTAGTAATTATAACAGACCTCTCCTAGAAATTGTTTCTTACTTAAATATTCCCTCAGTTCTCATAACCAGACATCAGTGATGTTGTTGGGAGCACGCTGGGTTGCACACCGCTGCCATGCTGGTATGAGGTGTGGATGCCAAGCTGGCATCTGGCTCCCCGGACTTGTGTCCTCACCGGGTATGTGATGGAGAGCCTCAGGGAAAGGAGTAGGGAAACGATGGAGTGAGGCAGAGCTGAGACAGGAGAGGGTGCTCTTGCTGTGGCAATGGAGGTACAGAGGAAAGCAGGGTGTCCTCGTGCTCGGGGCACTCGCAAAATGACAGGTCCTACTGCCTCCACTCAGATCCCCAGGGATGATGCTCTTCCTCCTGGAGTTTGTAACAGCAGCAGCAACCAGCGAAGGTGTAGAGGAGGTGGGAAGAATAGGAGACAAGGCTACACAGAAAGCTGGGAGATGGGTAGTGATGGCTCTGATTTCGTTTTTCAGTCATGTTAATGAACACAGCCCCTCCCATATCTCTTCTGTGATGCAGCTCCTGCCTCTCCAGGAGAGAGCCTGGGGCTCCTGGCCACTGAGATGTACACAGCATGTCATGGGAAATGCCACACTGGAGATGTCTATGTCCAGAGAGGCAAATGCACACGCACAGTGACGGTTCTCAAGGTAGGTGTGCTTGACAGAAGTTGTTTTGCTCTAATGAAGGTCTTGCCCAGATCAGTAGCGAAATCCTTCATTCCAAAAGGGAAACTACTCAAACATCTGCAATTTTGTTCTTCTATCCTTCTTGCTGCCTTTCCACAAGTCAAAAGTACTGTTGAATAACACTAGGAAGAAAAGTACCTCCAAGTCCTGCCTGGGGAGCTGAGACAGAAAGGCACAGAGCCAGAAATAGAAGCAGCCTAAGCAAAGCAGCCTGCGCACAGTAATCCCTGTTCCAGGTCTAACAGGTTTCCTGAGCCTGTAGTCCCTCTTCCAGCTCTCCTAGAGGCATCATCCAGAGTAGCAGGTGCTCCCTGTCCTCACCACCCTACTGCTGTGGATGTCCTTGTGCTGCTTGTCAAGGACTGAAGCCTTGATACCACCCAAAGTACTTCAGAGGAAGGAAGGATACGTGTAGCTTGACCCTTGTAGTGTGGTCAGGCATGACTCTGCTGCAGATCTGGCCAGATCTTTTTTGGTACAAGCCCAGGAACTAAGCAGATAAGTCTTGACATCACAAGCTTAGTGATGGAGGAGTGGAAGATATCCCAACATGAAGGCAGGGCTGAGAGGAGCTGGGAGTAATTAAACACAGCTAGCTGAAAGACTGGATGGCCTAGAAGGATTTAATCACCGAGATCAAGGCTCTGATTACTGGGCTTCACCAATTCTGAGCCATATTAGCCTAAGCTGATGCACAATTTCTTAATCTGGCTCCCTTCTCCCAAGCAGAGCCATCTCCAGGGGCTCGCTTGGGCAGCAGTCAGCTCGCAGCTGGGTACAGTCTAACTAGGCCAGCACTGCGGGATTGCTTTATGATTTTTTCCCTGCACATCTCAGTATCATTCCCGGCAGGGAACACCCGCAGGCAGCAGAGTATGTGCAAGACACGTGTGTGAGTGGTGGGGGAAACCACTGCATGAGGAGCAAGAGCAGGAGTCACCAGGGAAGGGGGATGCGAGGCTGGGACTAAACTGGGACCAGACTCTGGAGCTGGAAGGGAGACAAGGGTGGAGATGTGTGTGCTCCTAGGAGGAAGGTGGAAGCTGAGAGAGGAAGGAGCAGGTGCAGGACAGTTCGTAACCTCTAGGGTGAAAAGCATCCCTTACTGACCCAGTACTGACAAGCCTGGGCCCCCAGCCCATGGAAGCATGCAGCTCGGAGAAGCCTTTCTCTCTCTGACAGTGAAAGAGAGACTCAGTCGCTAGCCTGAGACGCCTACAGGAGGAAGAGGAGTGTGTGCTAACAGCACAAATTGCAAAGCAAGGCACGGAGGCTCATCAATCCACTACTGTGCTGTGAGAGAGAGATGCTAATCTGAGAGATGCTAATCCAAGAGTAAAATGTTAATCCAACAGTAAAATGTTAACCCAACAGTAAAATGTTAATCCAAGAATGTAATGCTAATCCAAAAGCATGATGCTAATCCTAAAGCACGATGCTAACCAAAGACCAAGATACTAATTCAAGACGAAGATGCTAGTGCATGAGTGATGCTAACCTACGAGTATGATACTAATCTGAGAGTGTGATAGCAATTGAAGCAGCAGAAGTGCACATTTTCCTAATCCAGAGTGATGTCCCCAGTGACAGCGAGCCAATCTGGAGCACACGGGGTCATAGAAGCACAGCATTGTTTTGCTTAGAAAAGACCTTTCAGATCATTAAGTCCAACTGCTAATGTAACACTGCCAAGTCACCACCGTGTCCCTTAGCACCACATCTACACTGCTTTTCAACCCCTTCAGGGATGGTGATTCCACCACTGCCCTGGGCAGCCTGGGCCAGGCCTTGACAACCCTTTTGGGGAAAACATTGTTCCTCATGTCCAACCTAAATGTCCTCTGGCTCAACTTGAGGCTGTTTCCTCTCATCATATAGCTAGTCACCTGGGAAATGAGATCAACTCCCATCTCGCTCCAACCTCCTTTCGGGGAGCTGTAGAGAGTGAGAAGGTCTTCCCTGAGCCTCCTTTTCTCCAGGCTCAATAACCCCAGATCCTTCAGCTGCTCCTTACAACACTTGTGCTCTAGACCCTTCACCAGCTTCCTTGCCCTTCTCTGGACATGCTCCAGCACCTCACGGTCCTTCTTGGAGTGAGGGGCCCCAAACTGAACCCAGGATTTGAGGTGCAGCCTTGAGTCATTGAAGATCCCAGGTGATGATAATGACCATGATCCAGCTGTAGGCTCCTGACACATCCGTTGTGTATGGATGGAGAGAGACCTGACATACTATTGCCATCGTTCCCACCTCTCTAATCAGGGCTTCTCTCTCTGAGCCCACACTGACCTTGATATTGTTCACTTCGAGGCTCCTCTATGGCAAAGTGATTCAATTAAGCCCTGGTTCATAGAAGGTGGTAAAATAGAAGGAGGAGTTGGAAAAAGGAGCCCAACAACAACAAAAAAATCGGCCTCCTGAGAATAATTTCTTCTATGGATTTTTAAGACCAGCGGCTGGAGAATCACTTTCTCGTTTTTGTGCTGTCTCTCCAGTCAATAAATAAGAGGGAAATAAAGGATTTCAGAGAAAATAGAATGCAGTCAAAAGGTAAATTGTGGTCTTAAAAGCCCCTAAGAGACTGTCACAGACTTTGAAATGTTTCCTAGTTTGAGACCATTTCTTCCTGACTACATGGTTTCCGCTCCTCAATTTGCATCTCTGGGAGGTAATCTTTAAAACTGATTTTCCCCTGGTTGCATTTCATCGGCAAAGAAACTAAACAGGCTGCTGCATTACAGTAATAACATCAACATTTCAGCCACCTTCGCCTTAATTATTTCTCTGTCTTGCCAACAGGTCCAGTTAAAGGAGATTTATTTTTGGGTGGGGAGAAGAGGGGGGACTGTGTGTGTGTATGGATGGGTGAGATAACTTGGACAAAAAGAATTCTCCCTTGTTAGATGTCACCAGAAGTAACAAAAAAGTAAAATAAAGTTTAAAAAAAAAAAAGAGGTAAAAGGTTTGGGTCATTAAAGTAATAATAATGTCAGCATTTCACCTGTCTCTTGCTGAATTATTTCCTTCTCTCAGCTCTGCTACCTGAACCAGTTTAGATAAGATTTTGTGCCGATAAGGAGGAAGAACCTGTATTTTCTGAACCCAATAAGACGCTTTTTCCAATGGAAAGGAAGAGAATACAGCACTAAAGCCTTCCTGCTGTCAACTCCAGATTTATCTACAGCCTCTTAGCAAAAGTCTGGCTGCTAAAAACTTGTGAAGTTTTGCAAAATACTACTGGATAAGAGAAAAGTACTTGTAAAGAAAAGCAAGGGAAGCTGGAGAGAGCAAAGCAACTCAGCAGCATCTGTGTCCAGTCAACACTCACTCAAGGTCATAGAAGCTTAGAATCACAGACTGGTTTGGCTTGGAAGTGGTCTTTCAAGATCATCTAGTTCAACCCTAGTGCACCCCCCTGCAGTCAGCAGGGACATCTCCAACCAGATTAGGATGCTCAGAGACCCAGATTACGTCACCTGGAACGGTTCCAGGGATGAGGCACCCACCACCTCTCTGGGAAACCTGGGACAGTG
Source organism: Galbula dea (assembly GCA_013399015.1). Classification (NCBI taxonomy): domain Eukaryota; kingdom Metazoa; phylum Chordata; class Aves; order Piciformes; family Galbulidae; genus Galbula; species Galbula dea. The sequence goes on from VWZX01008139.1 coordinate 632,621, forward strand.
TCTCACCACCCTAAGTATGAAACATTTCTTCCTTCTATCTCCCTCTTTTAGTTTAAAACCGCCACCCCTTGTCCTGTCACAACAGGCCCTGCTAAAAAGTCTGTCCTTATCTTACTTCTAGGCCCTTTTAAGTACTGAGAGGCTACAATAATATCTCCCTGGAGCCTTCTCTTCTCAAGTCTGAACAACCCCAACTCTCAGCCTGTCCTCACAGCAAAGAGGTTCCAGCCCTCAGATCATTTCTGTGGCCTCTTCTGGACTTGCTCCAACAGGTCCATGCCTGTGCTGTGCTGAGGACTCCAGAGGTGGCCCCAGCACTGCAGGTGAGGTCTGACCAGAGCAGAGCAGAATCCCCCCCCGACCTGCTGGCTACTGCTGGGGATGCAGATGAGGACATGGTTGGCTTCTGGGCTGTGAGCACACATTGTCAGCTCATGTCCGGCTTTTCACCCACCAGCACCCTCAAGTCCACAGGGCTGCTCTCCATCCCTTCATCCCCAGCCTGGATTGATACTGAGGTTTCCCTGACACAGATGCAGGACCTTGCACTTGGCTTTGTTTGAAGGACAGACACACTTCTCCAGCTTGTCCAGGTCTCTCTGGATCACACCCCATCCCTCAGGCATGTTACACCAAAAAGCACCAGGGAGGGAGAAGCCAGGGTCTAGCTGACTGCTGCCAAACCTTAAGGAGAACCTAGAGGTTTTGGGAAGTTCTCCTTACCCATTCACAGTGCCAGAGCTTCCTTCTGAGTTAGCTCTGCTTACAGATCAGCTGCTTAGGAGATCCTGGGGGGTCTGTACTGGGGTCCAGCCCTGCAGTGAAGGGCTGGATACCACATGCCTGTCTCTTGTTGCCACCACTTCCAGCTCAAAGCTTGCCAAGACGCGTGTTGGTGGCTGCCAACGCCTGTCCGACACAGCCACAGATGGGACGCTCGCCTGTGTGCAAACATTGACAAACACCTTGAGCTAGTCGTGAAGCCACGGCAGGGTGCTGGAAGCAGTCCATCCACAGGAAGGAGGCTCGGCATGGTGGGGAGAGGGTTTGGTGGAGCAGGGGATGCTGCTGTGAGCACCGAGGAAGAGGTGGAGATGCTCTGGCTGCTCTGCACTGCACAATGTTTCCGGTACCCCAAAGAAATGTGCTAAAAGGAAAAGAAACAGCTCTTTGGATAAAAAGCTCTGCTTCTCTCCGCTCATACTGCAGAGTCTATTTTTGTTATACAATTTCCACCCTTCAGTGCTTCAGATGCTTTGCCTGCATTTTGCTGCTGACCCTCAGGCCAATCCTCAAAACAATATTTACTCAGGGATTGGCATGCGTGTGGCTTTTTTCCTTTTTAAATAAATTCAGGGTGGGTAAACTCTTCCCTTCTTTCTTGATTTATAACAGGCCAGAAAGTGATCCTGCATGCCAGTGCTAGAAGGCAAGAGAGCTGGGGATTAGGAGTGTATTTCTCAAGGTTCAGAACTGTGTCCAGTCTCGTTCAACATCTTCATCAGTGACCTGGCTGAAGGCACAGAGTGGACCCTCATTTGCTTTGCTGATGGTACAGAACTGGGAGGAGCGGCTGACGCCTGTCAGGTTGTGCTGTCATTGAGTCAGACCTGGACAGACTGAGAGTTGGAGGAGAGGAACCTTACGGAGTTCAACAAGGGCAAATGGAAAGCCCTGCACTGGAGGGGGAATAGTCCCATAGACCAGGAAAGGTTAGTGGCTGACCTGCTAGAAAGCAGCTCCTCTGAGAAGGACCTGGCAGTGCCGGTGGACAAGTTGCCCATAAGCCAGCAATGTGCCCTTGCAGCCAGTGTTCTCCTGGGGTGCTTGAAGAAGAGTGTGACTAGCAGGTAGTGGGAGGTTTTCCTCCTCTTCTACTCTTTCTTGGTGAGACCACATAGGTGCTGAGAGCACTGGAGCATCAATGGGAGGAAGAAAGGCTGAGAGCCCTGGGGCTGCTTAGCCTGGAGAAGAGCAGACCCAGAAGGGATCTGCTCAATGTTGAGCAAGAGCTAAAGGGTGAAGGCAGGAGGCTGTGGCCAGACTCTGCTCAGTGGTGCCCATGGACAGGCCAAGGGGCAATGGGCACAGACTAGAACCCAGGAGGTTCCACCTGAACATGAGGAGAATCTTGTTTGCTCTGAGGATGCCAGGGCTGTGTCCCAGGCTGCCCAGAGAGGTTGAGGAATCTCCTTCTCTGGTGAGATTCCAAACCCAGCTGGAGGTGATCCTGGGTAACCTGCTCTGGGTGACCCTGCTTTAGCAAGGGTCTTTGACTAGATGATGCCCAGAGGTTCCTTCCTACCCCCACCATGTTGGGATTCTGGTATTTCTGGAACATGATGCATGTGCAAGGTGGAGGAGAGCCCTTGCTTGCAAGCAGGACGGAAGTGTGCTTGTGCTTGTGCCTCGTGGTTCGTTCTGCAGAGCCTCCCTGCTGCCTGCTTACACCCAGAACCTCCTTCAGCTTCTCCCTTCCCTTGGCCTTGCATTCCCACCCTGCCTTGCTCATTATATTTGGTCTGCATGTGTAAGTACAGCCTCCTGCCATCCTAATCATCTAAAGTGGCGATTTCAATAACAGTTGTTGGTGCCTGGAGTTTCCTGTAATTTCCAAAAGGAAACAAATCCATGCAGACAGCAATTTTGTGCCTATGAATTTTGAATGAATATCTCTAAGAGCCTCAATTCCTCTATCCCTTCCTTCCTCCCCTCCCCTTGCCTGCCTCCCAGACCCAGCTGAGTGAGATGATGCCAAAGGAGCTCGAAGGAGTGGCTCCTTTCAGGGGGTGGGTGTTGGGCTAGGGAGGCTCAATGCCTCTGAGGAGAGACATCCATGTTCAGCTGAAAGCACAGCACTGCCCAAGGAGCTGGAGGAGGAAGGTGGCTGGATTATACCCAACCCATGGGAGACCTGCTCCATAGCAGGATGAAGCAGAGCATGGAGGCATAAGTATCTTACATTCTGTTGGAGGTTTTCCTTGCACTGCCAGCTCCAAGCACAGTTTGGGAGGTCCCTCTCTGGTACCCAGCTCTACTGGTACTTGCCCTTTGGAGATGATGTTGCTGGCCAAACTCTTCACCTTCTAACCCAGGGCAGCTTTAAGATATCTGTCCTCCAGAGCTGATTTCCACAACAGTGACAATCTCTATTTATAACCTTCTCACTTCCTTGTTTCCCCTCATGTTCTGCTGTGTGCGGCTTTATGACAGTGAAGGTTCTCCTTTTTATGACATTGTTGGTTTTAAAGTGTTTTTTATCACCTGGTTTTATTACAAAATTACTGTAGAGCACCCCAAGTACCAGAGCAGTAAGGAGGAAGAGCAGCTCTGGAACTCCAGCAACCCCTTTCCTGTGCAGCTTGCTGCCTTGCTAGGGAAAGTGGCTGTGGTTTGGTGATGGATGGAGTGCTTGTATCCAGTATATTTTTACCCACAGATACATAAAGCACTTTGTGATCCCAAAGGATACAAGACACTATATAAATGTAAATCGTTAACATTAGCATTAAATATCTTCTACATCTTTTAAACCTACCAGCTGGAACCAAATACATACAGGGCAGCTGGTAGAGGGGCTGTCGCTGGTGAACTGAGTGAGAGAGGTGTGATTTTTGTCTTTGTTAGCAATTAAATGTGATAACGTGAAAGACCTGATTTTCCCCTTGCAATTTCTCATGCTGCCTCCCATTGAAAGTCACTTCTCACCCACTACTAGAAATCTCTGCTGACTTCCCTAGCAACAGACCAAAGAAGAAACAGCCACCTCAGGTATGCAGATGCTCCCTGGATTATCTGGACCCACCACAGGCTGTCTGGCATTCAGCCCTGCGAGTTAAGGACAGGGGGAGGATCTCTTGTGGGTCACAGGGAGGAGACTTCAGTTCCTATGTGACTATTCCTTTCTGACTCAAAGGAGAATACAGACACTTGTCTCCAAAACTATGACTCTGCAGGATTTCTGCTTGGCTGCTGCCCAACCTCAGACATAACTGACTGCACAAAACCTCTTGGATGTCAATTGCATCACAGCCGTAACCAAAATGAACATGGGGTACAAGGCAGATAGGGTTCCCCAGGGGTCAGGACTGGCTCCAGTCTTGTTCAACATATCTATCAATGACCTGGCTGAGGGGACAGAGTGGACCTTCAGCCAATTTGCTGATGGTACAGAACTGGGAGGAGTGGCTGACACTTGTAAGGCTGTGATGCCATTGAGTGAGATCTGGACAGGCTCAGAGTTGGGGGAGAGGAACCTCATGGAGTTCAACAAGGGCAAGTGTAGGGTCCTGTCCCTGGGGAGGAATAACCTCATGAACCAGCACAGGTTCCCCGGTCTCTGAAGTCCACTCTTCCTTCCTGCATCTTCACCAACTCTGCCCAGCTGCCAGCTAATGACAGCTCTTCCCTGTGGGACTTCATTTCCAGCTCCATTACGCCCAGCATGATGCTTCCACTCCAGTTTCTGTTTCCCACCCCTGAGAAGCCTCAAAAATACCAGTTGCTTCTTGGCTCTGACAAAGAACTGGCTGCATGGATGTCCCAGGAGAGGGACTAACCCTAAGGAAGCAGCCACTAAAAGTGGTGGGCAGCAAGGGGTGGATACTGAAATGGTGGAGACCCCAGAAGCCATGTATTTGGGAGACAGGAGCCGAGTCTAAGCTGAAAGGCACCAGTGCCAGGGAAGGATGCTCTGTTGATGTTCCTGAAGTGAGATGACTGCTGCAGGCCCAGGCTACACTTAGTGATGTGATGAAGTCTTGGTCCCAGGAGCTGGGACTGGCAGTCCTGAGCACCCAATGAACCAGCACCCAACAATATTTCATTTCCACTCATCATGAGAAGCACAAAAGATGGAGTTGGAAACCTCTGATGTGCCACAAGTCTGAGGTCTGCCTTTAATCCCCCCTAACCTGCAAGCAGTGGCATATAAAGGTTTTGCAATATCTAAAGGAACAAGGTTTCCCTAGTTCCTGATTTTACCCCTTTTTTTTTCTTCATTTTCCCCAGCCTCTCCTAAGTCACAGTCTCTTGCTGCCCAGGGGAGATCTTCCATTTAGCTACATTTTCCTTTCTCATTTCATGCTGTAATGGAGATTCATCATAGGTGTTAAAGCCATAATTTGCCGCGAAAACCTTGTCTGCCTCCCAGGGGAAAGCCTTAACCTAATTCCCAGGAGTGGAAGGATGCTGGAGAGAGAGGTCCTGGATAGTTTATCCAATGCCATGTCACCTGTCTTTGTCACCTAAAGTGGACCCTTGTTTGTGATCTATCACCTACAGTGATCCCTTTAGGTACTGTGCAGTTACAGCTGTGTCTGGGGTACTGCTTCCTACACCTCCCATAGTTCAGCACCCACATCATCACCCAGTACCACAAAACCATGCCACCTACTAGTTAATTTTTGAAGTTCTTATCTCATAGTAGCTTCTAAACTAGCCTTGGCAGGGTCTGTGGGGAGCCCACAGCCAAAACACTTTGCTTACCCTATTAAGGAAGCACCGGTTCCTGGGAAGCAACAAACTTCAGATATCTGCAGAACCAACTCCCAATTTGAGCACACCAGGCACATTTAATGCCAAAAAAGAGTAATAACCCCTTCCAGAGGCCCATTTGTCCAAACTCTACCTTAGCATGAGATGAATATCCTCTGACAGGGGAGGTTATGTGCCCATCAATTACAAAGGACAGCCACAGGTCAATCATTAAGATGCAACTATCTAGTTTTGAAGTCCAAGTCAAGCTAAAAGGAACGTCATAGCTCCAACCCCAACCCTGTCCTGCCATCAGAAGGGGACCTGACATCTATTAGACATGCTGACAGGCCCTTCAAAAGGAAAGGCTGCTCGGAAACATCAACACTGTGATGGAATGTATCAAGAAAAGAGATTCATCATGGGGTTCATCAGCCCTTTCTCCAGCGTGACCTGGGGAGGATGCCGTGTTAGGAAGCCTGAGCTCTATCACAGTTGGCAGAGCAGCTCAGAAACAGACCCAGCAGGTGGGAGGCTGGAAAACATTTAAAGGAGAAGGCAAAATGCAAGACAGCCAAAATACAACCCAAGACATGGCTGGCAAAGCTCTCAGTCAAGCAAACACATCCCTCCAGGCTGGCCACAAGCAGAGAGCTGGGGTGGGCAGGCAGCCTCCAGCAGGAACATCTCAGCAGTTGTTTTGTGCATCCTCTCCCAAAGCATTTTCTCTGCTGGCCCTGCCCTAGCCCAATTTCAGGTTCATTTTTCATTCAGGTGATCGATAAGAAAGCGGGGGCTGCCACTCAGGTGATGTCATGCTTCAAGGGCCTCATTCTTCTCTGCCAGCTGACAAGGAGAGAGGGAGTCAATAGTTTTGGCAGGTCACTAACAACCCACCGAGCTCCCAGCAGTGACAGATCCCCAGGCTGAGCAGGCACCGAGCACAGATCCCCATGATCTATACTGAGAGGCACAAAAGGAGCTGCTGCGTGGCCATATAATGCAGATGTCGAGGAGCATGGGCAGGATGTGGACAGACATGATGTAGGGGGAGCAGTGACTTCTGGATGCCTCGTGCAGATTGTGGAGGATTTAGGTGTGAGATGTAGAGAGGTTTGTGCCCAGAGCAGGTGCAGGTACAACAGTACAGGCACTGAGCACAGCAGGAAANAGGAGGGATGGGATTGAGTGTACCCTCAGCAAGCTGAGTGGTGTGGTTGACACATGTGAGGGATGAGATGCCATCCAGAGGGACCTGGACAAACCGGAGAAGTGGGTCCCTGTGAACCTCAGGAGGTTTAACAAGGCCAAGTACAAGGTCCTGCACCTGGGTTGGGACAACCCTGGTATCAATCCAGGCTGGGGATGGAGGGATGGAGAGCTGCCCTGAGGGGAAGGACTTAGGGGTACTGGTGGGTGTGGCCAGCAGGTCAGAGAGGGGATTCTGCCTCTGCTCTGCTCTAGTCAGACCTCACCTGCAGTGCTGGGTCCTGCTCTAGACTCTTCAGCACAAGAGAGACACGGACCTCTTGGAGTGGTCCAGAGGAGACCATAGAAATGATCTGAGGGCTGGAACCTCTGTGCTGTGAGGACAGGCTGAGAGAGTTGGGGTTGTTCAGCCAGGAGAAGAGAAGACCTTATTGTGAGCTTTCAGTACTAAAAGAAATATAGGGACAGACCTTTTAGCAGGGCCTGTTGTGACACGACAAGGGGTGATGCTTTTAAATTAAAAGAGGGAGATAGAAGGAAAAAATGCTTTCCATTGAGGGTGGTGAGACACTGTCCCAGGTTGCCCAGAGAGGTGGCAGATGTCCCATCCCTGAAACCATTACAGGGGCTCTAAGCATCCTGATCCAGCTGGAGATGTCTCTGCTGACTGCAGGGGGTTCAGCTAGATAACCATGAAAGACCACTTCCAGCACAAGCCATTCTGTGGTTTTATGAATTGCTCACAGCTCCTGTGTGAGGGGCAGGATGATGGGCAGAGCCAGCAAGAGGGGCTAGGAAGAGGGTAAAGGGATGAAGGAGAATCAGGAAGTTTTTTGTCAGCTTTGCATCCTTCAGTTCAATAGAGACCAGCAGATTCTGCATAGTGAAGCCAAATACTTCATAGCTGATAACAACACAGGTCAGACCCTCCCTGCATCAGGACAAGAAATCACAGATTGTCATAAGAATCCCCATTAATCATCTCTAACCCTGTCTCTTCTGGTTTACTCAGTCTTCAGCATTCAGGTAGGAATGTTGTGATGGCTCTGAAGATATAAGGAAGGCATGGTTTGATGGGAGAGGTGGTATCTGCTGGTAGACCAAGTTCAAAGAAAACAGGACAGGCTTGCAGGCATGTAAATCTTCCTTCAGGATTGGAGCCTGGCTCTGCAGCACTGAAGGCTCGCTGTTAATTTATGTACAGAACAAGAAACTCTGGTGGTATCAGTCAATTCTGGGGCCCAGGGCTTTAAGAAAGCATGAATTTTGCAAGAGTACTCATCAAAGAGTGTGAGCTGATAACCCTGGACCTGGGTTTGAGGGAGTGGAGGCAGCTGCTGCTTAGTGCTGGCCTGGCCCAGATGAACTTCACTCCATGCCATTGAACACAAGCTCAGATACAGCCTTGTGCTGTCTAGAAGGAATATATTGATCCTGTTTAGTGCATTTGAATAATATATATATATGTGTGTGTGTGTGTGTGTATAAATTTCCTGGTCACACAGTGGTGTATTCTCTGTACCTACTGGACTGGAACTATACCCATCAAGGTCCTGTCACAAGCAGTGTGCAGACTGGGCTGTCTTTGCAAAAGCTCCAGGTTTCCCAGGGATTACTGGGAAACTCCCTCCAGGATCCCTAGGGAAGGAGTTTTTCATGTTTTCATGGCTATTGAGCACCTCAAGCTGCTCCCTGCCTCAGCAGTTCTACAGGCACAGGGCAAAACCAGCAGACAGGTATATATTCAATGTCACACAAACCCTTTTCTCAGCTTCCCCCTCCCCATATCTATGGAACTGAAGATGGCAGAGCCTGAGGCTGGTAGACAAGTCCACACAGCCTTCAAATGGGGGAAGAAGAGCCAAGGTGAAAGCCACCTTGGGAAGACCTATCTGTAGGGCTGCATTTTTAACATACAGTACTTCTTTTTGATCTGCTTTTCCAGCTACAGACTGCAGCAAGTTTGCCTTTCACTCTGAATTTGCACAGCACCAAGAGCATCTGAGACCCAGGCTGAGTACAGTCAAGCCCATGGAGATGATTTCCCATCCCAGGAACAATGCAGGGATGCTAGCAAGGAAACCCATCCACCCTCTTCAGAAGGAGCCAGCTCAGAGTGCTGTAAACTTAAGCTGCTCAGACATGACATCAAATATTTAGGTTATTTGGGATTTGTTCTTGATTGTTTGATGTTTCTGTTTCATTCTCAGTAGACCCGGTTGCTATTTTGCCACTGACAATATTCCCAGCAGAAAAAGCAGCTTTGTGAAGACCAAGACGTTTTCAAGGAGAAAAGAAGGAAATGATCACATCTGCATTACTACATTTTTTTTTGTTCTGAACTGACATCCTGACCTCACATGTTGGTTTAGGCTGAACTTCACATTCAGGTAATTGATTTCTGTTAAAAAGTAGGGAAAAACACTCAAGATGGTTCCAAGCTGAACTGTTTCTGGACTTGAAACATCACCTAGTCCCTGTTATTTCCTTGCAGCTTTGCATTACAAACAAATATTGAAAAGCAGCCTTTCGAGGCCATAACCTCTTTATTTTCAGATCAAACTCCACTAAAGAGCAGGAAAGCTGGGAAACACAGATGTCTCAAGCTGCCAGCCGTCATTTAGGTAATAGAAATAGCTTACTCTGCTCTGCAGGGGAGGTCTGGAAAGATTAGGCTAAAAAGAGACATTGGAATAAAATAAAAAATAAAATAAAGAGCAGAAAAGGGTTGTGATTGAACAGGAATGCACTTGGCACCCAGGTGACCTTCCTCTTCCCCCATCCCTTGCTAGTGCCAGCTTAAAAGACAGGAGCTCTCACTTCAAATTAACTTAATCTGTAGTGTTAAATAATTCATGTTGATTTAAGAAAGCTTCATTTCTAATGGGACACATATGAAGGCAGAGTTAATATTAGAAGAGGCTATGGAAGGGGAGGAGACAGAGAATTAAGACTATAAAAAGGTGAATGTACAAGTCAATTACCTATCAATTATTTACCTTAAGTCTCTGAAGGTAACTCCTCTGCCTCCCCCATAACCCCTCTTGTCCTGGTTGTCATCAAATTCCCACCCACCAGCGTCTCTCTGAGATCAACCCTTTCCTTGTGCTGAGCTGCAGAGCTAGGTGGCGTAGAGGAGCTTGCCAGGACAGCCTGAGGACAGCCTGTGGCAGGGCTGGAGGCATCACATAGAATCATAGAATCGTCAGAGTTGGAAGGGACCTTAGAGATCATCTAGTTCCAACCCCCTGCCTGGCAGGGACACCATCCACTAGATCAGGTTGCCCAGGGTCCCAACAAGCCTTGTCTTAAAAACTTCCAGATCTTGTGCTGGGGAGGACCACAGCCAGGACAGGCTTGGGATGCTCCTCCCAAGATGCCAGTGATGGAGATCAATCACGCTATCATCCAGCTTCTCCAACACCAGCTGCTTTGCTTGACCTGGACTCCTCCACCCTCCTGTTGCTATGGGTCCTGTCCACCTGCGGCCATTGTGGGATGAGGCTTTGTGATGCCAGATCTGCATGGTGAGCTGGGGCTCCCCTTCTTGCCTCCCCTCTCCTTCCTCTGGGTAAGCCAAGGCTTCTCTTCAAAGTTCCTCCTCGCTTGGCTGCCTTCGAGATCTTGGGAACTCAACACTAATTAACGTGTCTGCAAATCCCAGCTTGGCTGCTGGGGCCTCCAATTCCTTTATGGTCCCCCGAGTGTGGAAGGATCCACAAGCTAGCCCTCTGGCTCCTCAAACTACATGGCTGGCAGATGCATATTTTAACAACACACATCTGTTGGCTATATAATCTCTTGTATTTGCCCTCCCTGCTCCGAGCTTTGATGGAAGACCGGAGGGAAGTCTCCAGCGGTTACAGCCAAAGTGTTTGCTTTGCAATTTTGCTCGACTGCTGTCTGATTTTATTTTTAAATTTCTCTGAGTTCTAATCAGGCTCTTACTTTATTTAATTAATACCCTGGCTTAGTTAAATAGATCATAAATTAAGAAGCCCTACCATTAAATATATACCAGGTAGCAAATAGCCCTCCAGTGGCTTCCCAAAGCCTGCCAGGCCTGGGCTCCTCTGCTAAACTGCTGCCTTGACATCCTTTGCTTGTGGGAAATGTGGATGTCTCTGCATCTCCCAGATCCCAGCTGATCACCTTTATCAGCTTCTGCCTTCCTTGGTGGGACACACATCCCTAGGAGAGAGAACAGCAGCTTCTTCCTTGGACAATGTGGGCAATGGTAGCAGGGAAGATGATGGAGACATGGAAAAGGTTCTTCAAGTTTGGGGTGGGTTAGCCATGTTCCTGAGCAGTTTATGTTCCTGAGACTCTACAAAGAGAAGATTTTCCCAGATGCTGATGACACTAATAAGCTCAATCTGTTTGATTGTTTGGACTTCCAAGGCTATGGAATGATTTGTTCCACTACATTTAACTATGTAGATGTGAAAACAATGTGACAATACCTTAAATATTTAATTAAAATATGGTGTAGCTCTGTGTCTGAGCAGAGAAGTAGGAGGCATCAGCCCCATAAAGCTCTTGTCAGACATGAATGACAGCAGTTGGAGACTGAATTAGGAGACATTAGGGGATTTCTTGATACCAAGGAAGTGGAAAATCTGGCAAGAACAGGCAAGTCAGCACTGATCCATGCAAAAACCTCCATAGAACTGTAGAATCATTTTGGTTGGAAGATATCTTTAAGATCATCAAGTCCAACTGTTAACTCAGCACTGCCAGGACACCACTAAACCATGGCCCTCAGCACCACTTCTACACAGTTTTTAAAACCCTACAGGGATGGTGACTCCACCACTGCCCTGGGCAGCCTGGGCCAAGACTTGACAACCCTTTTGGGAATAACATTATTCCTCATGTGTAAACTAAACCTCCCCTTGTTCAACTAGTGGCTCTTTTCCTCTTGTCCTATCACTTGTTCCTTGAGAGAAGAGAACAACTCCCACCTGGCTCCAACCTCCTTTCAGGGAGTTGGAGAGAGTGAGGTCTCCCCTAAGCCTCCTTTTCTCCAGGCTAAACAACCCCAGTTCCCTCAGCTGCTCCTCACAACATGTGTGCACTAAACCCTTAAAGCGTGCACAAGGCTGGTGTGTGCTAGAGCAAGACAGAGTTCCCCAGAATTGCCTCCAGCATCTCTGGCTGGCTGATAATCCCACATCAGGGCCAAACCCAGCAGCAGATGATGGATTTCCAGCCATGAGACCTTCCCAGCTCTGCTCTAGCTGAGACAAACTATCCTCGGGAGCTGCAAGGTTCTTGTGCAGACATAAACATGGCTTAGGGATCCCCTCTTGCTTAGGCAATGTCTGCAGTGTCTCAGGTGAAGCTGGGCAGATCTGCCAGCCCTTTTCTCAACATGTGAATTATCACTTGTACCTCCCCAATGAGCTTTATCTTCCCCAAAATATCTGCATAAATATATCTAAATGGAAAGACATGCTACTGACAGGTTGTAAAGCCTCAATTTCTCATCACTTGGGTTTGAGTTGAGTGTTCTATAACTTTAATTTTCTTAGAAGGAAAACACTCTGCAAATAGAGGTTGCTGAACAGCTTAGGTAAATGTACCAATTAGCTACTACCATGTAGATCCACATAAACATTAACTACCATCTATTCAACATATTCCATAACCCCAAAGATAATCACAATTTCCTTTTGATCCATAAAAAACATGGCTCAGCTCAATCAGCACAGTGCAGCGGCTCGGAGCTCTGACGTACGCCCGTGTACCCTGGGACTAAATTAGTTTTGAAATCTTTAGCTCTAATTAAATAACATTATTTCTTTTGTCTGGCTCTGGCAACACAGTCTGCCTTCACCACAGAAGGAGGGATCCCAGGTGAAGGAGGGGAAGGTGAGACAGTGTAGCAGGAAATGACAAAGTCCTCCCCCGACAGCCACGTTCTGGTTTGGAGGCTTCTTTCATGTGTGGGCACACATCTAGCTCTGAGCTGCTGCAGAGGGTTGACTGAGCTGAAGGATGGATCAAAAGAAAAGTCTTCATTATCTTTGGGGTCAGGGAAGGAAGAGATGATGGTTGTGGAAGTTTGGGGGAGTGCAGAGAGAGGAAAACAAATGTGGGAGAACTGGCAAACCAAGAATGAGGATTTGTTTTCTGGTGACTCCTGTGAGTCTCACCTTCAACAGAACTAGAACTGCAGCTCACTTTTGGGCTGCTTCAAACCAATCAACAGTCACCTGACTAAAACCACTAAAACTCTTGCTTTGGAGATTCCCCTCTGCACCGCCCCCCCTCCCCCCCCCAAAATTATCTATTAAAAAACCCAAACCCAAACCAACAACAAAAATCCCTTTCAAACTTCAATTTAAACAAACTTAAATGAATAATTGGGATGTATCTGGGAGCAATGCAGACTGGGTTTGGTCCAAGCTTCTCAAGAAAACCATTTTCATTAACTTGTCTGATGCCAAAACCATTCTGGGATGTCTCACTGCTGCAGTCTGCCTTTTCTCATCTTTCCTGCTGAGCACCCACGACCATTTTGCCAGCCTGTCTGTGAAGCCTTTTACCTTCTCCTATTATCCATCCAAAAAAGGTCTTTATAAGAACTTAGGAGCCATCTCCTGTATGCAGTCCCCTGCAAAATCCTCCTGTGCTGCTCATGGGAAAGATTAAGTACTCAGAAAAGAAGGATGTGACTTCCTAACCAGCTTCCATGTTATTTAGGATGGAGAAGCACCTGCATCACTCTCGTGATGGATTCATTTCCAGTTCTTTTGATTGAGCAACAAAACATTGTCAAAAACCCCCAGTTTTGTGCAACCACCAGGACAAAAAGAGAAGCAAGTAGCTGCCAATGTGACAGGACTCACCGAGGACAGTCAGCCGGGCAGGTCTGGATCGGATGGCTGCTTGGATGGCCTGACATTCATAGACTGCATCATCTTGGAGATCAGCTCTCAGGATTTTCAAGTGATGTTCTCCAGACAGATGGTCTCCTATGACCAGATAGCGTGGATAACCTACAGAACACAAAGCACAAGTGAGGAGGCACCTAGACAGACAAGCCCAAGTATGAGGAGTATAGAGAGTAGGTCAAGAGCCCCAGCTGCACCACAACAAACGACTAGGAGCGTCTTCTACAAACATGCTGAGGGCACTGAAACATCACTGTGAGGAGTAAAGGCTGAGAGCCCTGGGACTGGTTAGCCTGGAGAAGAGCATCTCCATAGGGGATCTGCTCAATGCTGAGCAAGAGCTAAATGGTGGGGGCAAGAGGCTGGGGCCAGACTCTGCTCAGTGGTGCCCAGGGACAGGCCAAGGGGCACTGGGCAGAAACTGGTACCTGAACAGAGGGAGACAATTTTTTGCTGGGAGGGTGCCAGAGCTGTGGCCCAGGCTGCTCACAGAGGTTGTGGAGTCTCCTTGTCTGGAAGGATTCCAAAGGCACCTGGAGGTGACCTTGGGCAACCTGCTCTGAGTGACCATGCTGGAGCAGGGAGGTTAGACTAGATGATTCCCAGAGGCCCCTTCAAAATCCCACCACACTGGGGTGCAGGGATTCTGGGACTCTTCCTCTTCTTGGCAGCCAGCCAAAGAGAGAAAAAAAGAGAGAAAGACCCTCCAAATTCAGGGAAGAGACTGCAGCATTCGTCCTTAGAGGTCAAAAAGAAGTGCTGATGAAGGAGCACTCGGAAGCCCCCTGGGAGGAAGGCTGCCATCACCACATCCTCCCTGCGCTGGTGATGAATGCATTGTGGAACGCAGGCAGCCTGGCACACTCCTGTGTTTTTGTTGCTTTGCAAGCTATCAACAGCAGGATTTGCTCTCCTGAACCGCGAGAAATACAAATGATGGGTTTGTTTGTATTTAGCTAATTAGATGACTGGCTGAGTCAGTACCATGCAAGCTGGCAGTTCCTCTTGCTTACAGCAGCCCCAGCTCCTTTAATTGTGGAAGTCATTCACAGAAGCCACATACTTCAGTGGAGCTCTTGTTACCCGTTCATGTTGCGAGGTCTGCTACGGAAAGCTCAGCTCTCTAATATATGTAAAAATTGTGGCACAGAGCTTTGAAAAACAGTTGAGGAGGGGACTGCTCACTCAGGCATGTCTGAGGAATGAGTAATTGTGTGTATTAAAGAAAAAAAGAGGAAAAGAAAAAGCACTTTAGAGAAGAGCAGGGTCCCTGGAGACTAGAAACCATGAATCCTCCTCAGGTTTCTGAATGCTACTGCTTGACATGGAGAAAAACCTTCTCGGGTCTCCTGTGTTCTCCAGGAGTTGAACAGTGGCAACATCACACATGTCCAACCTGTGCTATGCTCAAGGTACAAAGCTGCAGCTCCTGGAAGGGCTTGGTGCCCTCCCAGCTTTCCGGCTTTCAAGTAAACACCCTACATCAGTCATGAATCCTGGGTTCAGTTTTGGATGCCTCAATTCAAGAAGGACATTGAGGTGTTGGAGTGTCCAAAGAAGAGTAATGAAGCTGGTGAAGGGTCTAGAGCACAAGCGTTGTGAGGAGCAGCTGAGGGAACTGGGGTTGTTTAGCCTGGAGAAAAGGAGGCTCAGGGGAGACCTTCTCACTCTCTACAACTCCTTGAAAGGAAATTGGAACCAAGTGGTGGTTGGTCTTTTCTCCCAAAGGAAAAAGCAATGGGACAAGAGGAAGTGGCCTCAAGTTGCATCAGAGGACTTTTAGATTGGATATTTGGAGCAATTTCTTCCCTGAAAGAGTGGTTAAGCGTTGGCCCAGGCTGCTCAGGGCAGTGGTGGAGTCACCACCCCTGGAGCAGTTGAAAAGCTGTGTAGATATGGTGCTGAGGGCCATGGTTTAGTGGTGACCTGGCAGTGCTGAGTTAACAGTTGGACTTGATCATCTGAAAGGTCTCTTCTGGCCAAAATGATTCTAGGATTCTATGTGAAATATTTCACTAAAAAAATAGTATTTTCTAGCAAAATATATAACTGTATAACTTCTCTGCTGTCATTCCAGAGTCTTTGTCAGTTGCAACAAACCCTTAATCACAACACATCTGGGATTCAGCAATGAGAAGTCTGTGGAATCACAGAATTAT
Source organism: Galbula dea (assembly GCA_013399015.1). Classification (NCBI taxonomy): domain Eukaryota; kingdom Metazoa; phylum Chordata; class Aves; order Piciformes; family Galbulidae; genus Galbula; species Galbula dea. Next base: position 648,363 of record VWZX01008139.1, read on the forward strand.
TTGGTTTGGAAGTGTTCTTTCAAGGTCATGTAGTTGAACCCCCTTCAGGCAGCAGGGACATCTGCAACTAGAGCAGACTGCTTAGAGACCCAAACAACCTGACTTGGATTGTTGCCTGGGATGGGACATCTACCACCTCTCTGGGCAACCTGGGCCAGTGTCTCACCACCTTCATTGTCAAAAATTTCTTCCTTCTGTCTAGTCTGAATCTCCCTCTTTCAGTTTAAAACTACCACACCTTGTCCGGTCACAACAGGTCCTGCTAAAACATCTTTCCCCATCTTTCTCATCATTCCACTTTAAGTACTGAGAGGCTACAAGAAGGTCTCCCTGGAGTCTTGTCTTGTTTTGTCTTGTCTTGTCTTGTCTTGTCTTGTCTTGTCTTGTCTTGTCTTCTCTTCTCTTCTCTTCTCTTCTTCAGGCTGAGTAACCTCAACCCTCTCAGATTGTCCTCATACCCTCACAGCAGACTGTAATAAGCACATGTAGACTGTAATAAACATATATACATTTTGTTTGGTTGTTTGTTTTGTTTTTTGTTTTGTTTTTTTTTTAAATTTGTATTTAAGGGTGTCAAAACAGGCACTTTCATTTACAAAGCATTTCAGACTGCTTTTTGAAACATGAATTTTGGTTCCAAAGGTAACCCAAACCCAAACTAAGGCTTTGGTAGAGTCAGGCCACACCTGTAGGAAATGAATTGCTTTGTTTCAAGTCAGAGCGAAAACAAGTTTTTGTTTATTCCAAGTTTCAATGTTTATAAGTGACCTGGCTAGAATGTTTTGTAGTTGAAAACAAAAAAACTCTGGTGGGTGCTGGGCAGGAAGAGGTCCTGTTTCCTTGTTCAGGTTGGGTAGTATCACCACTTACTTGAGAGATCCCGTCCAACGCCCAGGGCGAGCCCATCTTTAATCCACAGCACGATGCCATTGTACTCGGGTATGGCACACAGCAGTGTCACAGGCTGCCCCGCGATCACCACCTGGTCCTGGGGCTGCTGTGTGAAGGATGACGCTTGACCTGGAGAGGACAACAGAAGAGAAGGAGGATGTTGTCAGCTCTCGAGCAATGGGATAGTTTAATAGAAATATTAAGGTTGGAAAAGATCACCAACAGCTTCAAGTCCAATTGTCAACCCAGTACTGTCAAGTCCACCACCAAACCATGGCCCTCAGCACCACATCTGCATAGCTTTTCAACCCCTCCAGGAATGGTGACTCCATCACTGCCCTGGGCAGCCTGTGCCAACGCTTAACCACTCTTTCAGGGAAGAAATTGTTCTGACGTCCAACCTAAACCTTCCCTGGTGCAACCTGAGGCTGCTTTCTCTTTTCCCATAGCTTGTTACCTGGAAGAATGAACTAACCCCCACCTGGCTGCAACCTCTTTTCAGGGAGTTGGAGAGAGTGAGAAGGTCTCCCTTGAGCCTCCATTTCTCTAGGCTAAACAATCCCACTTCCCCTTTGCCTCAGCCACTCCTCACAACTGTTGTGCTTTATACCCTTCTCCAGCTTCATTGCTCTTCTTTGGACACACTCAGCACCTGAATGTCCTTCTTGGAGTCAGAAGCTTAAAACTGAACCCAGGATTCAAGATGTGACCTCAACAGTGCCCAATCCAGGAGGACAATCCCTTCCCTAGTCCTGCTGGCTACATTATTGCTGATCCAAGCCAGGATGCTGTTGGCCTTCTTGACCACCTGGGCACACTGCTGGCTCATCTTTAGCTGTTGTTGACCACCACCCCCAGTGCCTTTTTCCTCCAGGCATCTTTCCAGCCACTCTCCTCCAAGCATGGAGCATTCATGGGGTTGTTGTGACTGTAGGGCAGGACCCAACACTTGGCCTTGTTGAACCTCATCCTATTGGCCTCAGCCCATCAAATCCTGCCTGGCCAAATTGCTCTGTAAACCCTCCCTACCCTCCAGCAGACCAACGCTCCCACCCAACTTGGTGTCCATTTACCAGCTTACTGAAGGTGTCCTTGAGCCTTCATCCAGATCATTGATAAGGCTGTTACAGAAAACTGGCCCCAAAACCGAGCCCTGGGGAATACCATTCATGACTGGTGACCAACTGGATTTAACACTGCTCATGACCATCCTCTGGACTCAGATATGGCAGATATTGGATGCAACAACTTGAGATATTTCTGCCACAGCCCAAACCTGAGGCTGAACTCTGTGGTTCTCAACTATGTGATTATTTATTACTCAGACAAACATTTGCAATATTTTTCCTCCTTATGGAGAAAAAAACCTGTTACAGCAATGAGGTGCCAGACATTTCCTTTAACTATTTGATTCCACATTGTGATGCTGGTGTTTTTGTCATCATGATCTACAGAGAGAACAGCAACAGGCTTTCAGGAAGCTGTAATATTTCTGATTACACCTAATACAGCACCTAATTACAGCAGGATGTTTGTCTTCTGCTGCTAAGTGTCTCTCCCACCTCATGTGCTCTCTGAAATCAGGACACACAGTTAAGAACCTGCAACAAAACAACCACTGCTGTTGTTCTCTCTTCTGCCAGAGCGTAACTTACTGGTATTTACTGGGAACTTGACACACACATTTGGGGATGAAAGGAAACAACAGCCCTGGTTCAGCACTGCCTTTTGCCAAAGTTTTATTGTCAAACTCATCAGCATCCAACTCTAACGAGGAAAATGCTTAAGCATGACACCTACCACCTTATTTGATGCAGATGGGCCAAGTGTGGTAGTTTATCACCTCCCTCCTCTCCTTTCCCCACCCTAAATGCTGCAATGACTATTCAAAGCCCTTGGGTCACCCCTTGCTGTGGTGGTATATGTCACACCTCAGGTGTGAGATGAATATTCTCATTTTCAACAGAAAGTACTGCAAGGAGTATAACCTCTTCCACATCAGGATTTGATGTGAAAGGTTTGATGTTTGTCGAGAGTACCAGAGTCCTGGCCCAGGCTACCCAGGAAGGTTGTGGAGTCTCCTTGTCTGGAGAGATTCCAAGCCCACTTAGAGGTGGTCCTGGGCAACCTGCTATGCGTGACCCTGTTTTATCATGGAGGTTAGATTAGATGATCCCCAGAGGTCCCTTCCAAGCCTCATCATGTTGTGTTGTGGGATTCTGTGTTTGCCAAGAGCTTGCATTATATTTTATTTTCACTTTTTGAAATACATCATTATTCCCTGGCTTTGCCAAGAGATTGAAATATATTCAGAGAGCTAAACACTTCTTTTTTCTTCTTTCCAAAATGAGTGTTTTATTCTTCAGTCAGGCAAGGTGGCAGTCTGGGGTGCCCCTATAGCATGGTTCATAGAATCACAGAATCATTTAAGTTGGAAAAGATATTTAAGAGTATCAAGTCCAATCATTAACCAGCAGAGCTAGGTCGTCACTAAACCATGTCCCTCAGCAACACCTCTGCACAGCTTTTCAACTCCTCCAGGGATGGTGACTCCATCACTGCCCTGGGCAGCCTGTGCCAATTCTTAACCACTCTTTCAGAGAAGAAATTATTCTGATGTCCAACCTAAACTTTCCCTGGTGCAACCTGAGGCTGTTTTCTCTTTTCCTATAGCTTGTTACCTGAAAGAAGGGACTAACCCCCACCTGGCTGCAACCTCCTTTCAGGGAGTTGGACAGAGTGAGCCTCCTTTTCTCCAGGCTAAACAATCCCAGTTCCCTTAACTGCTCCTCACAGGACTTGAGATTGGGGCACATGGCAGCACAATGCCAACTCACTCTTGTATTTCTTGTGAAGAAAGTATTAAAGGCAAAAATAAATGCTGACAAAGCACCTCTAAACCAAATACATCTCTGGGACATCTTCAGGAGATGGTTCATTATCCTACAAGCCAGCACATGTGCTTAATGCCACAGTCTGATGTTGAAAGGTCCTCCATGTAAAGTCATTTCAAGCTAATTTGTTGATATCTAGGCATCTTGTGAACCTAGTCTCAGTCATTAGTAGAGCATCTGAACAGAGCTATTGCTTTGCTGGTACGTGAAGTCTTCCTCTTACTCTGGATATAGAGAGATCTGGGAAATAGAGAAGTGGGGAGAAGGCAGGACAACTGGCCTGTGACTTGCTGTATCACTTGAGGGGTTTTGAAGACCAGGAGTTTTTCTGTGTGTGAATTATCACCCTGCAACAGGCACAGAATGAAAAGCCCACACCCCTCTGCTGAATGCCAGTGTGACAGACATGATTGTACTGGGTTGAAGAAAAAGTTTCCATTTAAAATCAATTTGTTAAACCAGGACAGTCTCCATGTGAACCACCCTAAATCAATTCAATCCTAATTTACATTAACTCAATTTAATCATTGCCTGACGATTAATCCTAAATCAAGGTTAAGCATGACAGAAGTTCTTGCAACTAAACTTGCTTCCAAATGAGTTGTTTGGCCTTGCCCACAGGACAAAGCTACAAAACTCAATCATTTCCTAACCCATGCAGTTAAACCAAAGTATGCCCCCATGTGAAGGCTTACATTTCAATTTAATTTATTGTAGCTTAATTTAAACTTACTTTTAGCCAGCTAAAGGTACATGGGGAAGAGCAGATCTACCCTTTCTACCTTTCTACTGGTTTACATACAGCAGGTTAAAACCCTGCTGAGATATCTGTCCAGGCACAGCTTGAACACTGTTTTCCTGGACATTGCAGGGGTCTAGGCTCTCCACTTTTCTGCAAGGAAATCTGATTTACTTTACAGGTGATGTAAAAGGCTGTGGTGGTGGTTGCTCTCAGTGCTGCATGTGCAACAGGACAGGCCTTATGAGGAGAGGCTTAGGGAGCTGGGGTTGTTTAGCCTGGAGAAGAGGAGGCTGAGGGGAGACCTTATCGCTCTCTTCAGCTACTTGAAAGGCCATTCTAGGGAGGCGGGTCTTGGCCTCTTCTCCCTTGTGACTAGTGACAGGACTAGAGGGAATGGGCTTAAGTTGCACCAGGGTAGGTTTAGATTAGATATTAGGAAGAATTTCTTTACTGACAGAGTGGTGAGATATTGGAATAGGCTGCCCAGGGAGGTGGTGGAGTCACCATCCCTGGAGGTTTTTAAGAAGAGGATAGATGTGTTTCTTCAGGGGATGATTTAGGGGTAAGAGTAGTGTAGGGCTATCGGTTGGACTAGATGATCTTGAGGGTCCTTTCCAACCATAATGATTCTGTGATTCTGTCTATTCCAGAGGAGATTCCAGCTCTTTTTGCTGGGAGAGAAACTAAGGAAGTCCTAGTGGCCTCCAATACCAGCAGGAATGCTTGCTCTCCCAGAATCCTGGTATAGCTGTTGTTGGAAAGGCCCTCTGAGGATCATCTAGTCCAACCCACCTGCTAAAGCAGGGTCACCCACAACAAGTTGCTTAGGATCATCTCCAGGTGCCTTTGGAATCTTTCCAGACAATGCACAACCTCTCTGGGCAGCCTGGGAGAGAGCTCCAACACACAGCAAAGAATTTTTTCCCTTCTGTTCATGTGGAACCTCCTGGGTTCCAGTTTGTGCCCTGTGCCCCTTCTCCTAATGCTGGGCACCACTGAGCAGAGTCTGGCCCCAGCCTCTTGCCCCCACCATTTAGCTCTTGCTCAGCATTGAGGAAATCCCCTCTGGTGTGCTCCTCTCCAGGCTAAGCAGCCCCAGGGCTCTCAGCTTTTCCTCCTCACAGTGATGCTCCAGTGCCCTCAGCATCTTCCTAGCCTCTTTTGGTCTCTCTCCAGTAGTTCCTTGTCTGTCTTGTAATGGGGAGTCCAGAACTGGACCCAGGACTCTAGCTGTGTGGCAGAGTAGAGGGAAGGAGAACCTCCCTCAACATGCTGGCCAAACTCTTCTTCATGAACCCCATTAAGGAGACTATTGGTCTCCCTGGCCATGAGGACAAATAGCTGGCTTGTGGGCAACTTGTCCACCAGCACTCCAAGGTCATTCTCTGTGGAACTCCTTTCCAGCAGATCAACCCTTAACCTGTTCTGGTCCATGAGGCTATTCCTTGGCAAGTTTAGGACCCTACACTTGCCCTTGTTGAACTTCATGAGGTTCCTCTCCGTTATGCTGACTTAAGACTTTTGAATTTGGTTTCAAAGGGAATGTTAATCAGCTCTGTGTTTTATTCAGACTCATAAGGGACAAGCAGTACTAGGATACAAGGGAAAAGTGAAGTTGAGAATGAAAATTAAGAAAGGAGTGGAAAAAAGTGACGATTTTGCTTTGGGTTTTTTTGTTTGTTTGTTTGTTTGTTTTTTAAATACACATTTTCCACTTGCTAACTATGTTTTCACAGCTCACTCTATAATCCTGACAATTCTCAAGGCAAGCAGGGACAGCTCTGGAATGCAGCAATAACCCCAAAAGATTGTTTTATGGCAAGAATTATCAGGCTGTCAGCTGGGAACTGCACGAGTCCTAATGAGAAAGCAGCAGCATAAAGTGGTGTCTGTGCCCTCTGAAAATGTCCATTAAGCAGAGGTTTCATTTGGTAATTGCTGCAAGAAATTAAGCTCTTTTTAGGTGTTTTTTGTGTTTTTTTGTTTGGTTGGTTGGTATGGTTTGTTTTTTTTTTATGTCTTGATTTGTTTTAGAGAGCAGCTGATGGCCATGGAAAATCAAAGCAGAAACATGGCATATGTCTCCTTTCTTTTCCTCTTCTCTGTTTGTTCAGTGTGAAAAATTGCCACTGGAAACCACTTTTTTTTTTTTTTTGTCCAAGGCTCCATCTCAGCCTTGAACAGCTCCGACTCAGCCACAGGGAGGAGAGACAGGGGTAAGGACCTTAAGAGCATTACCTGGTGCAGTCCCTGCTCCACGGCAGGATCATCTCACCCTAAATCACAGATAAAAAAAAGAAGCACAAGAAGTACTGACGGCAGAGCTCAACTAGCTTTCAAATCAGCTTAAAGTTTGATTACTGCGTTTAGCTGGGTTTGGAAGATCAGAGGCCTGTCCACATTACAGCTTTCAGATGTCTTGTTTTAATGTCAAAGGAACAAGTAATTTGCAGAAAAGTTTTAAGAGAGATAAGATACTTGGCAGAAAATAACTGAAAATGGGCAGCCTGGGGGAGGGCGATTTACAAAGCAGGCTGAGCAGTTTTGGCTACAAGAAAATGGTCTGGATCACGTCAGGTGGGTACTTTTCCCATGAACCTTTACAATGTTACTACAAAGTGGTGTTTTGATTTCAAAGCAGGGTGGTTAAACTCCAAGGGCAAAGCATAACAAGCCCTTCAGCGATCACACAAGATGCCACTGGTCAACCACAAGTTTCCCATTCTCTCTCCTTCGACTAAAGAGGGCATCAGCCAAAAAAGAAAAAGAAATCATCTCTAACTATAACCAAATCCAAACTCTGCAAGAGAGTGAGGAGCAGTTCAGGGAACTGAGGTTGTTTAGTCTGGAGAAAAGGTGGCTCAGGGGAGATCATCTCGCTTTCTACAACTCCCTGAAAGGAGGTTGGAGCAAGGAGGGGTTGATCTTTCTTCCAGGTAACAAGCAATAAGACAAGAGGAAATAACCTCAAGTTGCACCAGGGGAGGTTTAGGTTGGATATTAGGAACAATTTCTTCTCTGAAAGGGTTGTCAAGGCCTGGCCCAGGTTGCCCCCAGGGCAGTGGTGGAGTCGTTATCCCTAGAGAGTCTTAAAATCTGTGTAGATGTGGTGCTGAGGGACATTGTTTAGTGGTGACCTGGCAGTGCTGGTTAATCGTTGGGCTCGATGACCTTAGAAGTCTTTTTCAACCAAAATGATTCTATGATTCCATGATCTACCATCTTCCTCTCACTTCCTACAGAATCTTCCTACTGCATGAAGGGAACCCAGCTTCTAATTTTGGGAAGTGCTTCTCTGCCCTGTGCCAGCAATCACAAACAATAAGCAGAAGCAGCAATGTGTACAAGTCTCCTCCCACCCAAGTGTAGTCCTCTTCTACCTCTACAGCATTTTTCCTCTTTTCAAGCAGCACTAGAAGCTGCTCAGCACTGACTCTGCCCCTGCAAGAGCATCCATGAGACATCTGGTATTCCTCCATCGGAGAGGAGACACACCAAGCAGAAGCAAATATAAAGACTCTGAATTCATGGCTGTATTTTTGCAGAAAAAGCTAAATGAGATGCTAACCATGTCTCTTAGCCACTTTTCAGCATGATGGCCAAGTCCTCTTGGCGCTCTCATGCTGTCCTCCTGCTGAATGCAGGTCATCAGCTCTGGGCTGACCTGCTATGGTAGATGGGGCTTTGGTGTCATAGAAGGTGCAAGAGGTTCTTGATTTCAGAGCCTCATCTTCTCCTGGTTGGTGGCTTTGCACTGCTCCCAGAAGAGCTATTTACAAGGCCAGACAACTGTGTGACCTGTTTTCTGCCCCCCTGATCTCCTGTCTTCCTGGAGGAAGTCTCTCTAAACCTAAAGCAGGGATACTTCTCACAGCTATTGAAATCCTAAATGGCAGGAACAAAGAGGGGAGAATAAAGGACCCAATGTGAATGGTGAGCAGGCAGTAATGCTTACCCTGCTGTCAAAAATCACAGGCAGGATCCTTATGAAGTCACAAGCATGCCATAAAAGCATAAGAAAAATAAAACAGAGGAAAAAAGACAGCACCACTTCAGAACTCTTTTTATTTCCTTAATGGATTTTGCACCTGTGGCTCCTGTTTTTCAGTCTTTCTCTGTAATGTTGCCTTGTTCTTTCAAACAAAGGCTGAGACTCTGCTGTGTTTGTGACTTCCAAGGGGAATCACGCTGCCAGAGCCGTGGCATTCCTTTCCAGAGAAGTCCAAAGCCCACACGTGGCGAGAAGGACCAAAAATCCCAGTTTACACCCCAGAAATCTGGGGGAGGCACCTACACGTTGGCATTACCAAGGTCACAATGGGTGTCTGGGATGCAGCAGGACCTTGGAGCTCCTTCCATTGCCAAAGCCTGTACTGGTAACCAGCTTTCTAAACTCCCTGAGGACTAGAAATTGTTTGCACGACTTCTTGTCTGAATTATTTCAGTGTGCAGCCTCCTGTGTAAAAAACAGCCTGCCTGCAGACAACTTGCTGCTAAGAAGAGAAGAGGCAACAGGGAACAGCAGATAGTTAAAGTTTTATTACCCAGGAGAAGTGAGTATTGTAGTAAGAAGCAAGGGACTTACAGAAGGAACAAATGACTCATTAGAAATGGAGACACTGTGGCTCCTTTTATGTAAGCAGAGCTTTAAATTTCCATTGTGTTCTGAAAAGAATTAGTCTTTTTTGTTGAAGAGAGGATAGAAGTGGTGGAGGAGGATGGTGAAGTTCCTTCCAGAAATATTGCTGTTCAGAATCATAGAATTGTTTTGTTTGGAAGAAATTTCTAAGTTCATTGAGTCCAATTGTTAACCAGCACTGCCAGGTCTCCACTAAACCGTGGCCTTCAGCACCACATCTATACATACTTTAAAACCCTCCAGGCGTGGTGACTTCACCACCACCCTGGGCAACCTGGGCCAGGCCTTGACAACCCTTTCAGGTAAGAAATTGTTCCTAATGTCCAACCTAAACCTCCCCTCGTGCAACTAGAGGCAATTTCATCTTGTCCTGTCACTTGTTACTGTAAAGAAGAGACGTGCTCCCATCTTGCTCCAACCTCCTTTCAGGGAGCTGGAGAGAGTGAGAAGGTCTCCCTTGAGCCTCCATTTCTCCAGGCTCAACAGCACCAGTTGCCTCAGCTGCTCCTCACAACACTTGTGCTCTAGACCCTTCACTGCTTTCATTTCCCTTCCTTGGACATGCTCAAGCACCAAAATGTCTTTCTTTGAGTGAGAGGCCCAAAACTGAACCCAGAATTTGAGGTGTGGTCTCACCAGTGCCCAGTTCAGGAGGACAATCCCTACCCTAGTCCTGCAGAGCACACTAGTGCTGATCCAAGCCAGGATGCTGTTGGCCTTCTTAGTCACAAAGAAATGAAAGACCAGTGATTAGAAGCAGTGGGACATTTCCCTAGTCCCTCAATGCAGAGAGAATCCTTCCTTCAGCTGGGACCTGGAATGGCATTTTGTGGGAGGATGGTCACAGAGCTGCTGAGTGAAAACCTAAGCCTACCTACCACCCTAGAAAGGTGCCTCAGACCAAACCTCTTGTACCACCAAATGCCTTGATGTACAGTCATGGCACTTCGGCCCAGCTCAGGGTTGGATTCTCATTATGTGATGCCTGGAGATGGAGCCATCTCTGGAACATGGACCAGGAAGGAGAGATGGCTGTGTGCCCCCACCTTTCCAATAGATGAGGACTTGTCTCTGCACCACCCCACGCAGCTTTTGCTATTGATCCTGTGACAAATGGGCTGGTTCTCAGTGCTCATTCGAATGGGTCCTCTTCTCCCGGCCAAGGACAATGAGCTCCCTGCATAAAGCTCATCGCACTTGAAAGCACACAGCAGCATTGATTTTTAGATGACTAGGAAAAGCAAGCAGACAAAAGCATTACATTATTTACAAAGCTCTCTGGAATTGTCAGTCATGAGGAAGCAGAGCATTGAAGAGCCGTGAGGGTGGCACAGCCACTCATTACTTGCCTCTCAATTACCTCCTCAGTGAGAGATGCCACCCAGACCAGCCTCAAGATCACGTGCAAGCTCTGGCGGAGTGGAAAGGGACAGCCAAGTGTCCCCAGGGATTTCCTCACTCAAAACCAAAGACAATATTGTCTTGCACCTTTGGAGAAGCAGAAGAGCTGTGGCTCCCCAGACAGGAGCAGATGAATGGCACTGGGGATGCTGTCCACAGGAAGGAGATATGGAACAGCATCCCCAAAGGATGGTCACTTGCTGGTGATGGCCAAAGCCCCGTCATGTGCTTCTTTTCAGCTTCATGAAAGAAAAAAATAAGCTTGAGTTCTTCCTTTGCATAAGCTTTCCATTATTTTATTGTTTCCTTGGGGGAAAAAAAAATCTATTTGAACAAAAATGTCAGTTTGGCCTTTTTCAGTTTGCCTACGTTAGTCCAGCTCACGTGGCTTTGGTACGCTTGAAGCTGCTGAATTATTCAATTTGAAAGCAAAAAAGAGCACAGCCACCTTCAGTCAAGGAATGAATCAGCTGTATGGAAAAGTGAGTGGCAGCCAGCTTCTCAGTGACTACCTGAGTGGCCTCTCGGAAGCAGGGAGCTGAGCTTGTACCTCAGTCACCCACAAACATTGAGGGATGTGGGATCTGCTTTCCCCTTGAAGCATCCCCATCCCCACAAGCAAAGCCTGGCAGTCCCTTTTGGCTCCAGCCAGATATGCAGCCACTGAGGGAAAGAAGTGGACTGCATTTAGGTGAAACCAAAGCCAAAACAATCCTGGGTGCAGGGAGCACCTCACAAAACATGACACCAACAGTCAGAGATAAGTTTAAGCTTATCCTCATGCTCCCTCTCCCACAAACCTACACAGCCCACGCCTGAGCTCATCCCTCAGTGATGTCAGCTATTTTCCTAATGCTTCTCCCAGAAGAAACAATGGCATCCCACTGTGTCCATTTAAATGGGAGGCAGGGAAATTTTGAATAAGATATTAGACCTTTTAGAAATCTTTTTGTCTATTAGTCACACAGGCAAGAGATCTGAACTACTGAGTGTTCTGCTGGCTTTGATACCCACATGAAATCCCAGCACTGCTTTCAAAGTCACTGTAAGCAGTTTGATCAGCCATGCAGAAAGGGCTTAAATGTCATCGTTTGCTCTGTTATTAGCTACCAATTGGGAAAGGTGTAAGAGTATGCTTACCATGGGATATTTATTAGCAACCTCCTCCCAGTCTCAAGAATTACCTCTTGTGAGATTAAATGCCTGTTCTCGGTAGCTGCACTGATAGAAAACAAACCAATACACTGCATTGTGGAATCCAAAAGAAGCTGTCCTCAAAAGGCGGTGCTTAAGTAATCTCATGGACAGGATTGCACTGGATATTCACAGATGGCTCCTGCCCCTTCTGCTTCGACAACCTCCTGTGTACCTGCTGATAAAGCCAGACTTAGACAAGCTGACAGAGATGGGAAAAACCCAGACCAAGTGAGCTTTGGGGCACACAGGTAACCTCTGCAGGTACCCCACTGCTGGCTCTGGAGTCCTCAGCATAAGAAGGACATAAGCCTGTCGGAGCAGGTCCAGAATAGGCTACAAAAATGATCAGAGGGTAGGAACACCTCTCCTATGAGGTAAGATTAAGAGAATTGGGGTTGTTCAGCCTGGAGAAGTCTCCAGAGAGACTTTATTGTGGTCTATTGGTACTTAGAGGAGCTTAGAAGAAAGATGGAGGACAGTCTTTTTAGCAGGGCCTGTTGTGACAGGACAAGGGGTGATGTTTTTAAACTAAAGGAGGAAGGTATAGATTGGAAATAAGGGAGACACTTTTCACAGTAAGGATGTTGAGGCACTGTCCCAGGTTGCCCAGTGAGGCCGTGGATGCCCCATTCCTGGAAACGTTCAAGGTCGTATTGGACTCTGGGGCTCTGAGCAAGGTGTCTGCTCACAGAAGGGGGATTGAACTGAATGACCTCTAAAGGTCCCTTCCAACTCTAATCTTTCTACAATTCTATGATCATTGAGACCAAGGTGATCTGCAAGCTCTGTAAGGCAGAGACAAGGCACCTTGGGATACAGGTGTGATGCCTGTTCTTACTAGAAACAAAGGCAACAGCACAAGAAGCAGTTTCAAATGTGCTGGAAACCCCTGGGCATAGTGCTGATCAGCATCCCTTGCTTGAGACAGGAGATGCTTCATTCTTGTGAGCAGAGGGGAAGAGATTTCCTCCCATTGATCCAACCAGAGGCCCCAGCTCCCACTGAAGATCTCCAGTATGACTCCACAAAATATTTTGTTATCAGTGCTCCTGAGGAACCTGTTTCAGAATAATAAATCATCATTTGCTCTTCCATCGAGGCAAAGCTGTCCTGGCATGGCTCCAGCAGCCAGATGGACAGGCTTATCAGAGAGTGGAGAGACAAAGAGGGGACGCTTGGGTACCTCCAGCTGAGCCAGCTTTCACCATGGTGACTACAGATGCTTTTCCAATGCTCCTTGTAGCTGCCAAACAGAGCTCAGAGAGGGGCGGGTGGGTCCTCAGTTGCCTTAGGCTTGCACAGACACTCCTGGGACTTAAATTCACCCACTTGAATCCACAGTGGAGGACAAGGAACTCTTCACAGAATCACAGAATCACAGAATCATTATGGTTGGAAAGGACCCTCAAGATCATCTAGTCCAACCGATAGCCCTACACTATTCTTACCCCTAAATCATCCCCTGAAAAAACACATCTATCCTCTTCTTAAAAACCTCCAGGGATGGTGACTCCACCACCTCCCTGGGCAGCCTATTCCAATATCTAACCACTCTTTCAGTAAAGAAATTCTTCCTAATATCTAATCTAAACCTACCCTGGCTCAGCTTAAGCCCATTCCCTCTAGTCCTGTCACTAGTCACAAGGGAGAAGAGGCCAACACCCGCCTCCCTAGAATGGCCTTTCAAGTAGCTGAAGAGAGCAATAAGGTCTCCCCTCAGCCTCCTCTTCTCCAGGCTAAACAACCCCGGCTCCCTAAGCCTCTCCTCTTAAGGCCTGTTTTCCAGACCCCTGACTAGCTTAGTTGCCCTTCTCTGCACCCTCTCTAGTAGCTCAATGTCCTTCCTAAACTGCGGTGCCCAAAACTGCACACAGTACTCGAGGTGTGGCCTCACCAGTGCCGTGTACAGTGGCAAGATCACCTCCCTGCTCCTACTGGTCACACTATTCCTGATGCAAGCCAGGATGCCATTGGCCTTCTTAGCCACCTGGGCACACTGCTGGCTCATGTTCAGCCGGCTGTCAATCAGCACCCCCAGGTCCTTCTCTGCTGGGGAGCTCTCCAGCCACTCCTCCCCAAGCCGGTAGCGCTGCTGGGGGTTGTTACGACCAAAATGCAGGACTCTACATTTACCCTTATTAAAACTCATACCATTGGCCTCTGCCCATCTATCCAGCCTGTCTGGGTCCCTCTGCAGAGCCTCCCAACCCTCAAGCAGATCGACACTCCCACCCAGCTTAGTGTCATCTGCAAACTTACTAAGGGTGCACTCTATCCCCTCATCCAAGTCATCAATAAAGATGTTGAACAGGAGAGGCCCCAGCACTGACCCCTGAGGGACACCACTCGTGACCGGCCGCCAACCAGACTTGACTCCATTGAGCACAACCCTCTGGACTCGGCCATCCAATCAATTTTTTTATCCAGCCAAGTGTGTGCTCATCCAAGCTACAAGCAGCCAGGTTCTCTAGGAGAATGTTGTGGGAAACTGTGTCAAACGCCTTGTTAAAGTCAAGGTAGACATCATCCACAGCCCTTCCTTCATCTAATAAGTGAGTTACCCCATCATAGAAGGAGATCAGGTTAGTCAGACAGGACCTGCCTTTTGTGAAGCCATGCTGACTGGACTGGATCCCCTGGCTGCTCTGCAAGTGTTGCAGAAGCGTACTCAGGATGATCTGCTCCATCAGCTTTCCTGGCACAGAAGTCAGACTGACAGGCCTGTAATTTCCCGGATCATCCTTCCTTCCCTTCTTATATATGGGGATAACATTGGCTGATTTCCTTCTAAAACAACACCTGATGCTCAGAAGCCAACTGTGATCTGGGCTGCATCCCCAGCAGTGTAGCTAGTAGGTCAAGGGAGGGGATTCTGCCTCTGCTCTGCTCTGGTCAGACCTCACCTGCAGTGCTGGGTCCAGCTCTGCAGTCCTTAGTGCAGGAGAGACATGGACCTGTTGGAGCAGGTCCAGAGAAGGTCACAAAAATAACCCTAGGGTTGAAAGCCCTCTACTGTGAGGACAGGCTGAGAGAGTTGAGGTTGTTCATCATGGAGAAGAGAAGGTTCCAGGGAGACCTTATTGTGGCCTTTCAGTACTTAAAGGGGCCTAGAAGAAAGATGGAAACAGACTTTTTAGCAGGACCTGTTGTGACAGGACAAGGGCTGATGGTTTGAAACTAAAAGAGGAGAGATTTAGACTAGATGGAAAGAAGAAATGCTTTACATTGAGGGTGGTGAGACACTGTCCCAGGTTGCCCGGAGAGGTGGTAGTTGCCTCATCCTTGGAACCATTCCAGGTCAGGTTGTTTGGGGCTCTAAGCAACCTGATCCAGTTGGACCCTGCTGACTGCAGGGGGTTTGACTAGATAACCTTTAAAGTCCATTCCAATCCAAAACAGTCTGTGATTCTATGTTCAAATTAACGGGCATCAGTCTGCCCCTCATGAAGTCTCCCAAATAAAATCTTTAAGGATTTCATCCATTAAGACCTCATGAAATGTCTTAGGAGATTCCCCCAGCCCTGGATTATGTTCAGTCTGGGTGTGTCCCCATAGTCCACCCTTCGTTCCCAGACCAGGGATGTTCTTCTGAAGTACAGCCCTATAAACCTCAGCCCATCCCTGAGTTAGAGGGCACTGAGGACACTCATCTGTGGGAAAAGGAGAAGGATGAATAATACATTTCACAAACGATTTGGAGATTTCCAAGTCTGGCTCTGCTCCCAGGAAAAGCAGCAACTGAAAATTGTGAGGTCTGCAGGGTGGAAAATTACACCGAAGAGCTTGCCTTGGGTCGCGCTGTGTTTCACTCCCACCCTCTCTTATCGCATGCTTTGAGGCGCAGAGAGAAACTAGAATGAAGATTCACTTCAGAACAGAAAACACAGACATTTAATACTAAAACTGCTGAAAGATTCTGATCCTTCTCAAAGTCATCTTCAGTTTGTCTCACAGGTTGATGAGACATTACACCTACCGTAGAGACATGAAGACTGGTTAAACAAGTCCCTCTACAGGACTTGGATGCCAGCTTTACAGGTGTTTGAACTGCCACCACACAACACAGCTTCCAGCAGGTACATTCCCTGAATGACAAACACCCTGGTGTGAGAAGAAACCTCAAGTATCAAGGTAGGAGAAATATAGAATCATAGAAATATTAAAGTCAGAAAAGATCTTTAAGAGCATCGAGTCCAACCATCAATGTAATAATACCA
Organism: Galbula dea; assembly: GCA_013399015.1. Lineage (NCBI taxonomy): Eukaryota > Metazoa > Chordata > Aves > Piciformes > Galbulidae > Galbula > Galbula dea. The sequence goes on from VWZX01008139.1 coordinate 664,344, forward strand.
AGTCCAGCACTAAACCATGGCCCTCAGCAACCCATCTACACATTTTCTGAACACTTCCAGGGATGGTAACTCCACCACTTCCTGGGCAGCCTGTGCCAATGCCTAATCACTACTTCAGAGAAGAAATTTTTCTTAATATCCAATCTAAACCTCCCCCCATGCAACCAGAGGCTGTTTCCTCCAATCTTGTCACTTGTTGTCTGGGAGACCAACCCCCGCCTGGCTCCAACCTACTTTCAGGGAGCTGTAGAGTGTGAGAAGGTCTCCTCTAAGTCTCCATTTCTCCAGGCTAAATAACCCCACTTCCCTCAGCTGCTCCTCAAAATGCTTGTACTCTAGACCATGTACCAGTTTCATTTCCCTTCTCTGGGCATACTCCAGCACCTGAATGTCCTTCTTGGAGTCAGGAACCTAAAACTGAACCCAGGATTCAAGGTGTGACCTCAACAGTGCCCAATCCAGGAGGACAATCCCTTCCCTAGTCCTGCTGGCCACATTATTGCTGATCCAAGCCAGGATGCTGTTGGCCTTCTTGACCACCTGGGCACACTGCTGGCTCATCTTTAGCTGTTGTTGACCACCACCCCCAGTGCCTTTTTCCTCCAGGCATCTTTCCAGCCACTCTGCTCCAAGCATGGAGCATTCATGGGGTTGTTGTGACTGTAGGGCAGGACCCAACACTTGGCCTTGTTGAACCTCATCCTATTGGCCTCAGCCCATCAAATCCTGCCTGGCCAAATTGCTCTGTAAACCCTCCCTACCCTCCAGCAGATCAACGCTCCCACCCAACTTGGTATCAATCTGCAAACTGGCTGAGGATGTCCTAGATCCCCTGGTCCAGGTCATTGATAAAGATATTAATCAGGACTGGCCCCAAAACTGAGCCCTGTGGAATACCATTTGTGACCAACTGGAGTCCACTCCATTCACAACTCTCTGGGCTAGGCCATCAGCAAGTTTCCACCCAGTGAAGAGTACACATGGCCAAGTCCTGAGCAGCTAAATACAAGAACAAATCTTATTATTGTCCTGAAACATTGAGAGGCTGCAGCTCATATTGACTGTGGTGCTTCTGATGGAGTTCCTGGCTGGATTAGCCCCATGGTATTACAGATGCGCCAAGACCTTGCTCCAGCTCCCTGATAGTTAGCTGAGCTGAGAAGCAGAGCGAGATTGCTTCAGGTTGTGTTGCATGAATTATCAAGTCTGAAGATGAAGTGGAATGAGAACTAGAAGGTTTCTGCTGTAATTACTGTTTGTTTGGGTTTTTCCAAGCAGAAATGATTGTAAATATGTGTACTCTTTTTTCTTTCTTTCGTTTTAATGCAAGATTCATATTTAGATGTAAAATAAATTATTCTGAAGAACAGCCTTAAGTATATGCAACACACAAAAAGTGGCAGGAGAAAGACAGGAAGAAGTAGGAGATACTAAAACAAGCAGACAGGGAGCAGATCATTGGCTGAACAAGGAATGTTTCACACACGTGCCCATCCTTGTTATCCAGGGAAGGTGCTTAAAAACTCATGTACTTTTCTATCTATACATGAAAGCCTAGTAAAAGCTCTCCTCCCCTAAAATCCCTATCTGTATATCCACAGAAATGCCTAGAAAGTGTTTTTAACCATTGCTCAGCCACCAGAGAGGAGGCTGGTGACCTGCACCACTGCCTACAAGAAATGGCTCCTGCTTTTTACTGGGTTTGACCTAATAAAGCTGAGAAACATAAAAAAAAAGAAGAAATGTGAATTCGGTCAACATTTATAGCCCTGCAACCACTCTACAGCCCACATGCACCCTTGGGAGAAGCTATGGGGAAGTGGTTGTGCTGTATGGCTGCTGACAGACCCAGACCCAGCAGCTTCTCTACCTCCTTGTTGGAAGAGAAGGGACCACTTCAGAAGGGGACACAAATGTATTTAAACACAAGACTTGGCTGCTTATTTTGTTACTAGCTCCTTCTCAATGGTGCCCACTGCAGAGTCAATGGCAAAATCCCCATCCAACAGCAGATGAACACATTCCAGCCTGCTGAGTTAATTAGCAGGTAATGAGAGATGCTCATCAATAAAACCAGCTCTTTCTGAACCCCCTCCTCGATTGAGCCTCCATGCCTGCAGGACATCAGAAGCTTTCCATCCTGTGACAAGCTTCATGTGGCTCACTTAGGAGGTGATGGCCAAGAGCACAAGTCTCGTGAGGAGCAGCTGAGGGAACTGGGGTTGTTTAGCCTGGAGAAAAGGAGGTTCAAGGGAGACCTTCTCACTGTCTGCAACTCCCTGAAAGGAGACTGGAGCCAGATGGTCTCTTCTCCCAAGGAACAAGTGATAGGACAAGAAGAAACAGCCTCAAGTTGTGCTAGGGGAGGTTTAGGTTGGACATTGGAAAAAAAATTCTTCCCTGAAGGAGTGGTTAAGCCTTGGCCAAGCTGCCCAGGGCAGTGTTGGAGTCACCACCCCTGGAGCAGTTGAAAAGCTGTGTAGATGTGGTTTTGAGGGACATGGGTTGGACTGATGATCCTAAAGATGTTTTCCAACCAAAATAACTCTTTGATTCTATGATGTGGTCCCACCTGGGAGCAGACAAACCCCTGTCCCTACACAGGGAGGCAAAATTTTATGAGAGTTGACACAACAAACACACCAGCAAACCCTTTTTTTCATTCAGTTGTTTTTGGGGAGAGCTGGTGGAGATGCTTTTCCCTCTGCTTTGCTGACAGAAAATTCCTTTTCCAGGGTTATGAGCAGGTAGTGTAAAGCTGGAAGTCAACATGAGAGGATCTTAAAGGCTCTGGGGAGACTTTCTTGCAGCTTCAGTACTCGAGAGATAGAGACAGACTTTTTAACAGGATCTGTTGTGACAGGACAAGGGGTGATGGATTTAAACTTAAAAAAGGGAGATTTAGGTTAGATAGAAGGAAGAAATTTATTACACTGGGGATGGTAAGACACTTTCCCAGGTTGCCCAGAGAAGTGGTAGATGACCCATTCCTGGAACCATTCCATATGTGTTTGTGAGTAACCTGATCTAGTTGAAGACTTCCCTGCTCATTGCAGAGGGGTTAGACTAGATGACCTTGAAAGGTGCCTTCCAACCCAAACCAGTCTGTGATTTTATGATTACAGTATTACACCCTTAGAGTGGAAATCTGTATCCAAAGATCTTCTCATCTTGAGTTCACAGCTGGGGACAGAAACTCCCAAGAGATTACTAAATAAACAAACAAATAAATAAATGTGAAGCTTCTTTTGCAGTCAAGCAGAGCAAACCTCAACTGTGGGTCCCTTTCTTGGGCTAAAATCCTGAGGAACGGAATGGAAAAGTCCCCGAATTAGTACCAGGTTCACATCCAGCCTTTGCCACCTCTATTTCTGACTTGAGGAAAAGCTTCCTGCCATCACTGAGGCAGGAACATAACCTGTTTAAGGCTTTAGAGAGACACACATAACCATCATCATAATTTTTAAGCAGCAATGTGCAACACAGCACCTTATGGACTCCTATAAATTACTCGGCACCTGGCTGCCAGCTCAGCCTAAGCTCGATATTGCCTGCAGTAATTATTTGGATCAAATGCAGTTTATCTGCTTCATATTTGTGTTTCTGTGCTCTCTGGTAACTTATAAATGTCATTGCAGTGTTTATTTGTTATAATGAAACTTAATGATGTTTGAAACCGATGGCTGAGGTTGTGGGGCTGCAGGTTTGAAGTAATCTCTTCATCTCAGGAGCAGGAGGCCCAAAGATAACATTAAGTTACCCTATAGGAAAGGAAGATGTATGCAGGCATACACTCAGCCCTGTGTATTATTCATTGGAGAGATGACTAGCAACGAGCCACAGCGCCTACGGCTACAGGCTCAAAGCATTGTCACCCAGCGAAGGCAAATGTTCCTGTCCAAGGGGAAATAGTTGTCAAGCCATAAGCCTGAATGCATCCAAATCTGTTTTATTAAACCTTCTAAGGCATGCTGGGGCGGCTGCATGCAAGATGCCCTTGTGAGATGGCTGCCAGGGAAGAAATGAGGTGGGGAGTGCTGTAAAAGGAAGAAGAGCTGGGTAGGAGAGATAGAAACTGCCTTTATGAGGCTGCAAAAGCAATGGGGTGTACAGGGTGGCAGCAGGGTGGCTTGGCAGTGGTGGTACCTCAGCCAGAAGATGCCTGATGCTGAAGGTCCCTCTCCTTCCACACAAGGCCCAGCATAAACGTGTCTGCTTCAGGCACTGCTCCTTGTTCTCTCTTCTTCTGAATAATTTCCTCCCTTGCTTTCTGTTGCTGCGTGTATTTATAGACTCTGGTTGTGTCTCCCCTCGAGCCTCCTCCAGACTACATAAATTTACTTCCTCCAGCCTTTCCTCTTACAACCTGCTCTCTACTCCCTGGGCCATTCCTGCCACCACAGTCAATATTCTCCCCGGCTTTGCTCCGTGCTCCCCAGGCTGCAGGGACCAGCAGCACACACAACGTTCCGGTGCCAGTCACAGTGGTGCCAATCACATCACAGCCTGCATGGAGCTCCACAATTACTGATGCCTTATTACCTCAGGATCTGCTGAAGCAAAATGCCTGTGGCAACAGCCAGGAACATGTTTCCCTAAGCTCCCTCCTTCCTGTCAGGGGGTACCCAGGACAGGCTGAACAAAAAGCAGCTTTAACTGCTCCAGCACTGCCCAGCTTCAGCACCTCTGTTTTTTGAGCTGCTTCCCTTAAGGTGGACTTCTTGATGTTTCCACACTTCCTGGCCATCCAAAGCTCAGCACACACTATTGCCTTCCTCAGGAGTAAAGAAATAGCAGCACTTCTCCATTAGTGCAGTGAGACTTTAAGGTCTCCAGGAAACTGGACCCCAGCTGTCAAGTTCAGTGATGTTTTGCTTTTTGTCTTCACCTGCTTCTCCTGCACAAGGTTGGATAGGTCTGAATATGCACTGTGCTGCAGCCATGTGACCAAAAGCTTCTTCCTTTTGGTCTGAACATAAGCAAAAGGAGAAATACTCCTCCTACATTATCATAATCCTCTCTGCTTCCCCAGGCGGTTGTGCCACCCCACTCCAAATCCCTAAAAACCCCCAGGAATGTTATGTCTACAGTTTTAGTCATTTCACCAGACTTCAGGGAAAGATCGTTTCCACAAAAATACTTTGAGAAGGAGCAGATGGAGGACATTGGTCACTTGGCTGTCTCTGTGCCCTACCACCAACTAAGGTCTCAGTCCTGGGGGCATGCAGCACAGGGAGGTAGCTCCTCAAGAAGTCAAACACTACAAGCAAATACCTGTCAATGCATTTTTCACTGACCAACAGGACAGGAAAAGAACCCTGGGTAACTTATTTCATTAACCTCTCTGCCCATCTGGATTAAACCCAGGAGCTATTATTGGCAGACATGTTACCTGATGACAACCGACAAGAGAAATTAATCTTCATTATTTGCAATCCTTATACAAACAGCCCCAGAGCACCTCCTGCAAGGATCTCACCAGGAGAGCTCATCTGAGACTCCACCTCCAAGCTCCCCCGGAGCAGACAGGACCTCTGCACCCATATGCAGATTTTCACAGCACCTGGAGCCTCTGCACAAGTCTCCCAGGCACAAACCACCTGGATCTAACCTCGCTTAAAACCTCTGTGACATCGATTAATGAGAAGAAGAGGACCACACAGGGCCACCTGCAACGACCTTGCCTGCAAACCCTTGAAGAGGGAGTTAATTCTGGAAGGACGCTGTGGAGTGGCGAGGAGGGGGTGTGGGTCCTGCCGGCTTCCAAGCAGCTATTGAAACAAACAAGTTGACAAATGAGGCTGCCTCTTAATGAAGCCGAAGCCAAAGTCAATACTCGGCCCTTCTATCAGGGGCACAGATCAAAGATGGCCTCAAGGGCAAATGACCTTGGCAGGGGTGGGACAGCAGTCACTTGGCAGAGGGGAGGGATGGCACAGAAATGAAAAGGAGCAGCCTTGGAGCAAGAAGGACACAAGGGCAAGTCGCAGAAGAAGGAAGACAAACAATTTAGAAGAGGACAAATGCAGAAAGCTGGAGAGAAGTCTTTCTCCCAAGGCCTGATGTGATCCTTCATTTAATTATTAAGATCCTGGTATTCTTTCCATCCTCTAATATCATTGCTGCACATCTAGAGCAATGTCACCCTGACAAAAGCATATTTCAGGTATTTCATCTGCAGAAGCTTCCCTTTTCCTCCACACCTCAGCTCACAAAAGACTGAAGCATCAAGGTTCTCCCATCTATTTTCAAGTATTGGGGGAGATTAAAACTGTGCCTTCTGGTTAGGTACACTTGGGGTTAGGAGACAAATGGCGAAGGAAGAAAGGAAGGAAGGAAGGAAGGAAGGAAGGGAGGAGCACACAGTCAGAAACAGTACAATGGATGATCACTCTCTACAAGTACCTGAAAGGAGGTTGAAACAATCTCCCAGGGAGCTAGTGACAAGAGGAAACAGTATCAAGTTGCATAAGGGGAGGTTTAGGTTGGACATTAGGAACAGTTTTTTACTGAAAGGGTTGTCACACCCTTGCCCTGGCTGCCCAGGGCAGAGGTGGAGTCACCATCCCAAGAGGGGTTTAAAAGCTGTGTAGATGTGGTGCTGAGGGCCATGGTTTAGTGGTGACCTGGCAGTGCTGGTTAATGCTTGGACTGGATACTCTTAAAGGTCTCTTCCAACCAAAATGATTCTGTGATTCTATGATAAAGAAATCGCTTCTACAAATAATAAATCAGCTTCACCCCCTATCAGCAGATATTTGTAGATAGAGCCTTTTGTCCTTGCAAGGGCCAGTTCTTGCCAGACAGCTCCATGTCCACTCCATCCCCTGAACCACCACTCTAGGATTGCCCCTTCCCATGTGAGCAGCGTTGCAGCAGGGAACAGCAAAGACAGGAGCTCTTCTGAGGCCAGAGCAAAATGGGACTCACCTGGGACAGCTGAAGCCAGATCCCAACCTCACTGCTGACTGTGGACAACTCCCTTTGCCACTATTCCATAATCCTCTTTCGGCTGTCTTAGGGAGTGTGTTCCTGGGGTAAGGATTGCTTCCCTTCCCATTTGAACAGCACCTAGCACAACATAGACTTCCCTGAAGAGTTCTGTGGCTGCATGATCTAACGCCCTGCCATGCCAGCTCCTGAAAGTTCCACCACCAAATCACCTCCCCTTGCTTCTCTTTGAAAGCTCCTCTTGAGCCAGCAGTGTGCTCTTGTGGTCAGGAGGGCCAATGGGATTCTGGGGTGGATTAGAAGGGGTGTGTTTAGTAGGTCAAGAGAGGTTCTTCTTCCTCTTTACTCTACCTTGGTGAGGCCGCATCTGGAATATTGTGTCCAGTTCTGGGCCCCTCAGTTGAAGAAGGATAGGGAACAGCTGGAAAGAGTCCAGTGCAGAGCCACAAAGATGATGAAGGGGCTGGAACATCTTCCTTATGAGGAAAGGCTGAGGGAGCTGGGTCTCTTTAGCTTGGAGAAGAGGAGGCTAAGGGGTGACCTCATCTCTGCTTTTAAATTTGTGAAGGGTGTGTGTCAGGAGGATGGGGTCAGGCTCTTCTCAGTGAAGCCCAGTGACAGGACAAGAGGCAATGGCTGTAAGCTGAAGCATAGGAGGTTCCATGTGAACACAAGAAAAATTTCTTTCCCAGTTCAGGTGCCAGAGCACTGGCACAGACTGCCCAGAGTGGTTGTGGAGTCTCCTTCTATGGAGATATTCCAAACCCGTCTGGACACGCTTCTGTGTGACCTGGTCTAGGGAATCCCCTGTGGCAGGGGGGTTGAACTAGATGATCTTTCGAGGTCCTTTCCAACTCCTAATATTCTGTGACTCTGTGATTCCTCAACTGAACGCTGGTCTAAGCTGATGCAACAAAGACCTGGCATACTTATCTCCAGGTCAACCTAAATATTTCATTCAGCTTGTAAAGAAGTCAATTCCTTTCTCTCTCCCTTCCTTTATTTTAAAGCTTAGAATGCATATCGTCTCTCATGAATATTGATGAGGATCATTAGTCACTGAGCATTTCACTTCCTTTCTCTTTCCTCCATCTATAGAAAACCTTCATCTTTGTTAAAGGAAAAACAAAAATCCATCTTGAGTTATATCTCTGGAAGTGTTTTAAGATGAGCTCCATTAATACACTTATAGATTGAGTAACTACCTATGGAAATAAATGCTGGGCATAAAAGACATCTACATACAGGCCCTGAGATTGCTGCTGCATGGAAGTAGTTGTTGAGGTTTGGGGTTTAAGTTCATGGCTTTGTGAAGGATCACAGCAGCAGCCCTGGGTACTGAATAACCATCTGGCTGAGGGAAACTTCACTCACGCTCCCCCTCACACTCAGACATGCTCCCTACCCATCCTTCAGCTTTTTGACCATGACTGTTCCTTCTGTCTTGATCAACCCCAACCTGAAGGCTGCTAACAGGCTTCAGTTTCAGTTAGTGAATACAGATGGCAGGGCTGGGCCAGATACAGCAAATAGCTTGGGAAGAAAAAGAACAGGACTTGCAGCGTTCAGCTTGATACTTTACAATAATATATCACTGTTTCCTTAGGATAAGAATAGTTTTTTAGAAGCATTTAAAAAAATAAACAAGTAAAAAAGCAAAGCGAGACCCAACAAAGCTTTGCAGGGTGTTTTGCAGTATTTCTGTCAAACCCAGCAAAGTCCCACTGCACTGAGAAATGGGAGTAGGTTCATCTTGTTGGCCTGAAACAAGTAATCTCTTTGGATGTGTCATTACAGCTGTGAAATATGAAATACAGCTGTGAAATATGAGATACAGCTGTGAAATATGAAATACAGCTGCACTGCTCCTGTTAGAAAGGAGCTTCACCTTACCAGTTGGGACTGCAGAGCAGCAATGATGTTATGTGACCTAATGACACACAGGGAAACCAGCAGGGAACAGAGCTTCAAAACTATTTATTTAAGCCTTTTCATGGCATATCAAAGCCACAGGCTCTCTTGTGCCTGGAACACCAGAAGGGTTTCACCTTCACAACAACCGTACTCAGCTCCCACCCCAGAGCCTGGCTTTAGCTGGAAGTACTGGAGCAGTGGTCACGGCAACTTTCTGCTCACAATTGCAGAGTAGATTTACTTCTGTTGGCTTAAGAGTGATTTTAAGGGCAAGCCTGGCTGTTTATCAATACAGAGTCTGGGTCCTGGGACTTACAAGGCTGCAGTAGGTTTAATTGGTATTCTAAGCTATGGGCACTTGGTACTGCTTCATTGCTCCAGTCCATGAAGCTCCAACCTGGCTATGCCTGCAGAAGGCATGTGTGTCTGCCTCCAGGAGAGAGAGGTTAGAGATCTGGACCAGGCAGGAGCAAACCCTGAGTTTCCTTGCAGCAGTGGGTAGGCTTGCAGTGCTTCATAGAAAGCAGCCCTGCATTTCAGTGGCTAAGCCCCAGGACTGCTCCCAAAATGGCAGAAAAGATGCTTTTCCTTTCTCCAGTCTTGGGTATGGATATGCTGCCCCCCTCCTGCCCTACTCCTGAATCAAGTTCTGAATCATTTTCTTGGAATCACTTACTTCAGGTACTTGGAGAATTCCAGCATGGTGAGGGTTGGAAGGGACCTTTGGGGATCATCTAGTTCAAACCTCCTTCTAAAGCAGCATCAACCAGAGCAGGCTGCCCAGGATAACCTCCATCTGGGGTTGGAATCTCTCCAGACAAGGAGACTACACAATGTCTTTGGGCAGCCTGGGCCAGGGCTCTGGTACCCTCACAGCAAAAAATGTTTCTTCTCCTGTTCAGATGGAAGCTCTTGGGTTCTAGTTTGTGCCCAGTACCCCTTGGCCTCTTCCTGGGCACCACTGAGCAGAGTCTGGCCCCATCCTCTTGCCCCCAGCCTTTAGCTCTTGCTGAGCATTGAGCAGATCCCCTCTGGGGCTGCTCTTGTCCAGGCTAAGCAGCCCCAGGGCTCTTAGTCTTTCCTCCTCCCAGAGATGCTCCAGTGCCCTCAGCATCTTTGTAGCCTCTGCTGGACTCCCTCCAATAGTTTCTTATCTCTCTGAAGAATCTGGAATCTTCCACACAGTTATGTCATCACATCCATGCCAGCAGGATTTATGGCATCAGCAGAACCTGACTTAATGGCACAGCCAGACCTTCATGTCCATGTTCTGGTCTGGTGGACACCATGTCAACAGTGTGACCTTCATTGCTAATGAGATATTGCCTGCCAGCAACCTCTCTGGCAAGGTCCCCATGGACACAGGGGGAGGAAAGTGCAATAACAGACCCCTGGGCTACAGCCACAAGACACTGCAGAGAGAATGAAATTATCAACGGATGCATAGGCTGGAGGGGTAAACTCTGAGGGCAGCTTAGAGGCAACTCATCTCTGAGAAAGCTGGAGTCACTGGCTGGCATCGCTTTTATTTCTTGCTCCCTCCAGCTCCTGATACACTTTGAAAATAAACCAGCCGAAACTCAACAGACACAGCAATACCGAGAGGTGGCCAGTATCTTCTTCACCAGATTAGGTACCACCTTTCTCTGCCCTTTTTCTGGTGCATTTTACAGGCCAAACTTTTCCCAACAGCTTACCATGGCACACATCCCATTTCATATATCATTAAGGACCTACAGGGAGCACAGCAATGGAATTCAAGCAGCCAAGATACTCAGAACTCACCCTAGGTATTGATCTAGGTTTATTGATGTCCAAGATTCCTGAAGTGTCTTTAAGACAATGCAAAATGTTGGTATAGAAATTCCATATGATTCCAGGTTCTCTCATACACACCTATGGACTGAACAGCCAGAGAAGCAGCTCCTGAATTATCTTCTGTCAGTACCTGGGGAGCGAGGAAGTATTGTATTCATTTATTTAAGACCATGCAGCAATAGCTGTTTCCACAGGGGATCACCACTCAAATCAATAGATAAAATTATGCCCTTAGACCATTAACTGCTACAACAACACCGTAACCTTAAAACTCACCCACTCCCCATCAGATTTATGGCTACTGGAGTTGCTCAGCCACACTGCAACCACTGTAGACAACTGGAACATTAAGAATGAATCCAAAGGAGCAGAGAGCAGGAGAGCACACAGACCCTTCCCTCTGCAGCATCCTTGTAAAATGTGACTCACCAACAAGGTCTTGGTTCGCAAGCAGCAAGGTCCTGCATTTTACCCAGATTTGCAGCTGACCCAGGCCAGGCAAAGCCTCCCCTGACACTAGACAAGAAGACAGCTTGTTTGCTGTTTTTTCTGCAGGATTTGCTTACATCCCTGCCTTGTTTACCTAACAGACACATAAAGCATCACAGAAATATCAATGAGAGCACCAGTGATAACAATGCATCTTTAACAACTTTTCTGGAGCTTGCTCCAACCACTCAGCTTCTTCCTTTTCAAATACCTTTGTCAGATAAGGAACAAAAGGTTCAGTACAGCTTCTACAGGAGATGCCATCCCTAATCAATTGTGATTGTGTCTTGGTGGAGAAAGACAAGTGACAACGCCTGGGGTAAGGTGAGTTTCCCTATCACAGAGCTGCTAAGCCCCGGAGGAGACAGCACCTTTATAGTGATGACAGTGGAGTTAGCAATGTGAAGTCTGCCCTGCATCCCGTGGGGAGCTTCGGAGATGAGCTAATAATGGACACACCACTGCAGAGGATCCCAGTAGATTTGGTGCCAGGCACCCTGTAGCTTTGAGCTAATATGTGCAGAAATCCCATTCCTAGGTTGCAGGCCATTGCAAAGTCCCAGAGGGAAAATTCTAAGAGGATGCTGGGATGCTTGAGAAGATGTTCGAGTTGGTTTTGGGCTGTTGAGTTCCACTGTGTGCAAAAGCAGACTAAGCCAAGCCAGGGCTGCAACATGATACAGGTCTGGTCCCAAAGAACAGACCCTTTTCATTGTTGAGCCAGAGGACAAGGGGAAGCTTAAGCTTATCTGGAGTATTGTGTCCAATTCTGGGCTTCCCATTACAAGAGAGACAAGGAACTACTGGAGAGAGTCTAGCAGAGGCTAGGAAGATGCTGAGGGCACTGGAGCATCTCTGGGAGGAGGAAAGGCTAAGAGCTCTGGGGCTGCTTAGCCTGGACAAGAGCAGCCCCAGGGGGGATCTGCTCAATGCTGAGCAAGAGCTAAAGGCTGGGGGCAAGAGGATGGGGCCAGACTCTGCTCAGTGGTGCCCAGGGACAGGCCAGGGGGCACTGGGCACAAACTGGAATCCGGGAGGCTTCACCTGAAGATGATGAGAAACTTGTTTGCTGTGAGGGTGTTGGAGCCCTGGCCCAGGCTGCCCAGAGACATTGTGGAGTCTCCTTGTCTGGAGAGATTCCAAAGGCACCTGGAGGTGATCCTGGGCAACCTGCTGTGGGTGACCCTGCTTTAGCAGGGAGGTTGAACTAGATGATCCCCAGAGGTCCCTTCCAACTCCAACCTTGCAGGGAGTCAGTGATTCTCTAGCAGCACAGGCTGCACCCAGCAGCACAGAGACTCTTGGCATCTGCTAGAGGAGAACGGTCACTTTTCATAGGGATAAGAGGGGCTGGCTCCAATCTATCCTTGAGACTGAGGAAGATTCATGCTCAGCTTGTGCTGCTGCAGATGTAAGTGTCACTTGTAAGATTCAGATTAAGTGTCCCCATAAATCCAAGCAATTCTAAGGCAGCAACTGCCTTGCTGGGTTGCTAATGGGTGGCAAGAATACGTCACTGCATCTCAGTGCCACACTTTAATAGGGACATTTTCCTGGCAGGAAGCATTCACTGAACCTGCTTTGAACTATGGCAGGCAGCAGGAGAGGCGTTCGAGCAGAGAGACATTTGGAGCAGAGACAGCCAGCTTTCCTCTCAACGAGCCATTTTTCCCCCAAACAGCAGGAACTCCATCCCAGCATCCCAGCTGGCTTCTCTCCAGGCAGTAAGATAGGGCCTGGCAGAGAGAGGAGCTTTGAATCAGTGTCATAGAAAGGATGCCCAGCCTTTGGAAGGGAAAGTCACAGAGCCCCTCTGTTCTATGTGGAAGGCGGAGTGGCTGAAGAATGGGACTGAAGTGGGCACAGATCTCCCTGCAGATCTGCATCTAACCTCTAACCTGCCAGGATATCCAGGGCTTCATTTTTTAGGACAGGTTTTAAAGCTTGGAACATGTTTTGAGCTTAAATCCATCCTCGGTCTGGTCAGTTTGCCTTCCCAAGGAATAAGCAATGGGACAAGAGGAAATGGCCTCTAGTTGCATCAGGGGAGGCTATGATTGGACATTAGGAACAATGCTCTTCCTGAGAGGGTTAAACCCTGGCCTAGGCTGCCCAGGGCAGTGGTGGAGTCGCCATCCCTGGAGAGGTTCAAAATATGTGTAGATGTGGTGCTGAGGGCCATGGTCTAGTGTTGACCTGGCAGTGCTGGTTAACAGCTGGACTTGATGATCTGAAAGGTCTCTTCCAACCAAAACAATTCTGTGATTCTATCCTTTCCTCCTCTGCTCTCTGACTTTCTTGGTACTGGACATTCCTCATCTCAACATGTCTGCTGCAACCCCCCCAGCACCTGCCAACCCAAAGGCGCCTCCTGCAGCAGAGAGCTGCTGCACCAGTACCCATGACCATCACTCTTGCCAGAGCTGCAGATTCCCTTTGAGAAGCTATTAAGAAGCAGTCAAATAGAGCAACCTTTCATTGACAAGCCACTCGGCCCTTTAAGCGATCTCCAAATAGTGTTTTCTTATTGCTTTCTGCAGTTTAACAGCCTTGATTTCGAGTTACTTTGGCTCATGATAAACTCTGGATCTATAACATGTCCATTCTCTCTCTCTTTGGTCTCTCTCACCTACTTCTTCTTTATGTTTTTATTAAAAAAAGATCCAGGAAAACAGATAGCAGATTAAAAGGGAAACAAATTGAAATGGGTCAAATGGATCTTGCTTAGATGACAGACGCCCCATTAGAAAGTTTTAAACAGGACAAATAATCCTTTCAGAAGCACAAGTGGGCTTTTGCATTTATTCTAAATTACAAACCAAATGATTGCAACCTCAAAAGGAAGCACTGGCTAATTGCACTAATATCTCACTAATTCCAGCACCAAGGAATAGGGGAAAAATGAATGATTTTCACCATTTTACTAATTATTCAATTTAGACCAAGGTACATTATGCAAACCCTGGGCTGAGCTTCCTCTCCATTTTGTGATCTATGACAAGGACTGGAATTCCAATTATTAATAATGGGGGAACTATAATTATTCTATGGCTGGATATGAGATAATTATAAGCCATAAAACCAGCTTTCATATGCATACAAAATTCTCTCCCTGCAACCAGTAGAACCGAAACCTATCTGCAGACTGGAGATATGCTGAAGTTGAAGACAAAAATACCCCATCCAGAGCTCCACTGCTTGCAGTTCACACCTGATAAACACAAGACAGAAGCAAGCATCTGCCCACTTCTGCAAGAAGGGGCTGATGCAAACCATCCCTACTCCTGAGGGCTGTGTGGATGCACAAGCCATAAAGAAGAAGAGTTCTTGGGTCTCCTTCAGTTGAGGCCACCATTGTCACTGTCTCAACCAACCAACCCTGATATGCTGGATGGTAGTGGGCTCTACAGATGGATCTGGCCAGGCTGGATCCATGGGGTAAGGCCAATAGGATGAGGGTCAGGAGGGTGAAGCACCTCCACTTGGGTGACAACAACCTCAAGAATTCTCCAAAGTTTGTGGCAGAGTGACTGGAAAGCTGCTTGTCAGAAAAGGACTTGGGGCTGTCGGTTGACATCAGATGAAGATGAGACAGCAGTGTGCCCAGGTGGCCAAGAAGGCCAACAGCATCCTGGATTAAATCAGCACTAGTGTGGCCAGCAGGACTAGGGCAGGGATTGTCCCCTCCTCTACTCAGCACTGGTGAGGTCACACCTCCAATACTGGGTTCTGCTTTGGGTCCCTCACTCCAAGAAGTACATTGAGCTGAGGGAGCACATCCAAAGAAGGGAAACAAAACTGGTAAATGGTCTAGAAGACAAGTGTTGTGAGGAGCAGCTGAGGAAACTGGGGCTGGTTAGCCAGGAGAAAAGGAGTCTCAGGGGTGACCTTATTCTTTATAACTCCCTGAAAAGAGGTTGGAGAGAGGTGGGGGTTGGTCTCTTCTCCCAAGGAACAAGCAATAGGACAACAGCAACTGACCTCAAGTTGTGCCAGGGAGGTTTAGGTTGGACATGAGGAACAATGCCTTCCTCAAAAGAGTCATCAAGCCCTGGAACAGGCTGCCCAGGGCAGTGATGGAGTCATCCAGGAAGGTTTTAAAAGCTGTGGAGATATGGTGCTGAGGGACATGGCTTAGTGGTCACCTGGCAGTGCTGGTTAACAGTTGGACTTGAGGATCTTAAGGGTCTCTTTCAACCAAAAGGATTCTGTGATTTTTATGACCTTTGTCCTGCATTTTTGGCATATGAGTGAATCATCTACATTTGAGGTCTGTGGATGGTCCCCTTTTGAGACCTTCCAACGAGAGACATTAAAGCTTTGTATCAGTCCCAGTGCCTTTAAATGAGATCCCAAACCTTCTGAATGAAAGAGCTGATGTGTGATTTGCAGCTCATACTGCTCAACATGTGCATCCTTGCCTTCCATACTCCCCAAACTCAAGGTTTGTCTGATGCTTTGTGGTCTCTAAAGAAAAATCTCCCACCTTAGATTTGGGCAGGCCTTATCTGAGTAGGTTTTTACAGTCATTACCCAGTAAATATGATTTGCTAAGCAACACCTTCTCCCAATTAAATACAGAACTCGTTGCTATGTGGAGCTGCAGCTCTGCAGTAATGGCTGCTGGTATCTTTGTGCTTTGTGTAGTGAATGGAGACACCCTGAATGCAGAAAACCAGAGAGACTGGGTTCTGCTTCCAGCCACAATGCAAATGGGGGGTGACTGCTGCCAGAGATAACTCCAGCACAAGCCCCTCTCCTGGCACACCAACTAGTGTTTGCATATACAGTGGCTGATACAGAGGGGGCTGCCTGCAGATTAAGCTACAGATTTCAGCCTCGTGACTATCCCTAAACGATGGCAAAGCAGAAAGCAGGGCTATTAGCCACACAGGAGGAGCTTGTCCTTCCTTGAGCACAGATCATTAGCCATTAGCTGGTCCAAGAGGAGGACTCTGCACCAAGCCCTTATTCTGCCCCTTTTCCCAACATCCAACTGTGCACACAAGGAGGGAGCCCACCCTTCACCTCCATGCAGTGACAAAATTGATCACTGGGTCCACCCCATGAGGTGCCACCTGCCTGTTGTGTGTATGGACACGAGAGCCAGCGAAGTGCCTAGGGAGGAAGAAAAGTTACCCTGTCCTGCTACCCTGTACTTGAGGAGATGGTTGCAGGCACCTTCCAGCAGCTGACGGCTGGCAAGAACAGGTGGTGAAGGAGAAGGCTGACACCTCTCTGTGCTTAATTGTTCCTGTTAGTAGCTTTATGAATAGCAGCCAAAAAGTGCCATAATTGCTGCAGTGACGCTCACTAATGACTTGAGTTAGATCTGGCAGGAAGTCAAAGGCAGGAGAGGAGAAGAAAAATAGCTGGAGCAGGATCAACATCTGAACACCTGCCTTTGACCACTGCAGAGGAGAGTGGACCAAGCCCATCTTGGGACCTGACGCTATGGAGAAGTACAGTGGGTGAGCAGGGAAAGACTTTACAGCATGGTTCTCTTCTCTTCCCAAGGGAAGGCAAAGGCTGAACGTGAAAGAGAAAAGAGAACAGAAAAACAAACCAAATTTTTCAGTTTAGTTCAAGATCTTTGTTCTTGGGGGATTAAAGTAACCTATCTCATAGATACCACCCTTTTACTCCCAAATTGCCTTGAGCTAGGGCAGCACAAGCCCTGGGGAAAGGAGGATGCTGCCAGCCTCAGCATCACTGCTGTTGCAGGGCATGTGCCTTGGGACACCCAATCCACAAGCCGTGAGAGTTGTTCCCAAGGAGGAACCCAGCCCCTGGTGAGCAAACAGCGTGCTCCTCCTGGTTGTGTATCTGTTTCTGAATGTTAACAAACAGTCGGCAGCATCTGATTGAGTGGGTTATTAGCAGAATGAAGACAGATGGTGGAGGATTAACTCTAAAGCGTCTTTATAGCAAGGCAGTCATTGCAGACAGCTCTACCTCTCTCTCCCTCTGTCTACAACTGTCACCAGCTTCATTTCTCCCCATGCCTCACAGCCACACAGCAAGCAGCCATCCCAGCAGGCAGACAAGGCACTCCTCCTCCACAGCAAAGGCAGAAGCATACAGAAGCCACACTGGCGCAGCACATTCTCACTCCCCAGCCCATACCAGCCTGAATGGTACCAAATCCAGCAACCTTCCTTGGGTGGGCTTCACATCACCAGCATTACCAGCAGCAATCCAGGTTGCTCTGTTGCCTTACAGCTGGGAGAGAGACCAATGCCTCACCCAGACCTGCTTTTTCATGACACATGGTGATAGACGTTGGTGTGAGGAACAGATATGTGTTAACACTGACAAACGCAAGTTCTCGGACACTTATTTTGGCTTCTCACCCCGGAGGACAGCTCAACCAGAAAAGCCTGCACCTGCAGTGGGTTGTGTTAATGGGCAACTGTCACTTGCCAGCTGGTAAATAAAGGACATAGTGCTACCAAAGGCTCTTGCTGGCCATGACCACAGAGCATCTGTAAGCCACAATGTTTATTTTACACCTCTGGGAAAGGTTACCATTCTAGTCCGCAAATGTCCGGCCTGGATCTTCTCCATGGGGATAGCCGAGAGGATCTCTTTCCCATCAAGAAGTGATTACTCCACTCTTAGAGGCCTCACAAGGCCTGTAAGTCCTCTTGCTCTTCTCTACCCACAGGCACATTTTGTAGATGTCTCCATTCAGTGACAGCCAGGTTCTAATGATCCCTGTAATTACCCATTTCCACTACGATGGAGACCCCACACCTCATCATTATTTCATTGCCCCACTGTCTACCTCTGCTTTCAGTTCCTTCAGCTACCCTGTAATTATTGATAGGGCTATTCATTAGCACCATCCTGCAAATAGAGAGGAAAAACTCTCACCTGGCAAAAACTTAAAAGAGAAGCTGTCTCTGCCCTTATGCCTGTGAGGTAACTGGCCCAAAGAGTCTGGCTCAGGTACTTAGGGCAGGAAATTCCTTCACTTGTACCTCTGTGGATGACCAGACATCTGAATCCTCCTTGCTCACATGCCATACAGTGTGGATCTGCACTGAAATCTGCCAAAATCCTGGGAGTTTGGAGGCCTGTAATTGTCATCTAGCAAAACCACAAGTCTTAGGTGGTCTTTGTAGCCATGGAAATCCCCCAACTTTATTTTTTTGGCAGATTGTACCTTTAAACATAATGGTCCTGCAGCCTGCGGGGGCCAAAAGCTCGCTGGCTGCACAGCATCACGCAGGCACACTTTGTTCCCTTTCCCACACAAAGGCTTTACTTTTGGCCTTTCATTTTGCTTTGTTCTCTCCACATAAAAGCCATGTTCAGCCTGAAAAGGGGGTTCACTTCATACAGCCTTTAAATTCACTGGGGGGAACGGTTGCTTTGGCCAACAATCCCAAAGGATGGCCCGGGTGCCCAGGAGTGCCCATGGTCCTGATGGCTCTCAGACACCCTAGGAGGATCCCCAGCATCCTCCTGCCCCTCTGAGTGCTGGTCTTCCTGGCTTGAGGGACAGGAAGATATTAAATGAGAGACCTTCTCACTGCACTTGGATGAGACTCTGCCATCCATCCTCCCAAAGGGCATCCCCTTCCCATTACAAACAGACTCTAATCAATGTTTAAAAAGCATGTGGTAATTAACAAGCACGAGGTGAAGTCTTGTGAAGTACTTTCCCCACGTTATCAGCTCAGTATCAGGGCTCCTGGGAAACTGAAGGAACCTTTGATCATCTAACAGATATTTGAGCCATAAACTTGCCTCCATAAGAGTTTTTCCCAATGAAAGCTAAGCACCTTTTACTCTCACCAAGACAAGGCTTCCTGCAAGAGCAGACACTTTCATGGCTCACTGCTGGCCATACACCATCCTACATAAATAAAAGGAAGTGCAGCAGGACAAATAATTTCCAATCAAAGTCCCCCAAAAGGATTAAATCCATGTTTGGATCAAGTTTGCAATCCCCAGAGTAACCTCCCAGCAGGCAAACTCTCCCTGACACACCTTCAAGACCCTCCCATCTCACAGGGCACTAAGGTCTTTTATCCTTCTCTCATCCAGCACTAACCAGAGATGGTGCTGCACCAGTGTTTGCTCCAGGAAAAGCAGCCAAGCAACGAAGCTACCAGAAGCAAGGATGCCAGTTCTTCAGAGCATAAATAGGCTTTGTTTACTTATTATACTTCGTAATTATTTATGATATTTCTATGGATTAATCAATGCTCATAAGGTACTTGGGGGATGACTAGAATGTATAATAGGGAAATTTTAGTGAGATCTCTGCCAGAGTGCAGGGGTTTGATGAGCAATGGAATGGTGCTTCTGACAGGTGGAAAGGCACTGAAAACTGGGACTCAGAAGGTGTCAGCCACTGCCACCCAACTAGAATAAAAACATTAGATGCAGCAATTGCTGCAAGAGCTTCCATGTGACAGAACCTTTCCACAGGAAAAGACAGTGGATTTCAGATGTCTGTAACTAATGAGCTCCTGCTCTTCTCTTACAGCTTGACACAGGGGGCTTCCCACGCCCACAAGGATGTTTCAGAGATCAAAAGGGAAGCAGGATTTTCTCCTCGGTGCGAGCAAGCACCTAGGACGTTCCTAGCACTAGCTCATCCACAACTCTTGCTTAAAGAGGAAGGAAAAATAGAAGGTGAGAGACCTGCTCACCTTCAGTCATCCTGCGGTACTTCTCCTTGTACATGAACCCCAGCACTAGGCAGCATCCTCTTCCTGGGAGCCCCAGTTCTGCAAGAGAAGAGAGAGCAACATTAGAAGACTAGTCTTGGGACAGAAGTGAGAGCACAAGGATGCTGCAGGGAACAAATCCTGCCAGTTACACTGGTCAGGTAAAGCACCAGTGAGGCAGACACCTCACTGAAATCTGTGGACTTCCAGTCAAAGAGCTGAGCTTTGCTTGAGCTCCCAAATCAACTGCTTCCAGCTACTCCTGCACCACTCCACATCCATCTAGAGACAAGAGGGTCAGCATCCCCTCCCTTGCCCATTTTTAAGTGCTCCTCTATACCAAGCAGAGGGAAGGAGCTGCATCTTCCTCCACATCAGTGTGTTGCCACAATAAGGACTCTTTAATCCCTTTCTCCCTTAGCAGGCAACAAAGCAAAATGGGAAATGGCCCTCAGAAGGGAAGAGAAGTCTGTCTTGAGGCATCTTGCAGTTTAGAAGCAAACAAGTGACCCTACAAGCAGCAAAGTGTCAGAGTCTGAGGAGGAACATGCCTTTGATGCCTTGATTTCTTAATGGGGCTCTTGGACTACCGATAGCAGAGTGAGATCTAAGCACAGGTTTTTCCAGAAGTCAGCTGCATGCATGCATGCTCTCCTCATGTGCATCTCAGAGTGGTGAAAAGCTCCAGTTCTTCAAACAAATTCTCCTATGTCACACTGGAGAAAATTAAGATACCATGTCCCCGATGCTGCCTGAGGACCTGTCGAGTTCCTCAGGGGTTTCTGTGCTCTGTGGAGCCCTGCTGATCAAAGCCCCTTTGAAGTTTACTTAATGTGGCTGTGGACTCTTCAGAGCCCCTCTCTCCGACGAGGAAGGAGCGCTTGGGGTTGTCATGAAGTTGTGCTGTATGCAGGAGGGGAAAGGCAGCAAAGCAGGAGGGCTGAGAGTGTGGCAAGAGCTTTGGAGAAGAGCAGTAGCTGCCTGGCAGCCTTGGCTTTTAGGGCTAGGATGCAAAGTTGGGTTTGAGCAGCAGATCTGGACCATGTCCAGAGGAAGAGGAAAGTCACCACAGTGTGATGTGATGTGATGTTCAGACACACAGATTTACATGGGTTTATACCCAGACATACAGTATCCCTCCCCAACACTGCTAGCTGCAGAGGTCAACATCCTCCTCACACAGTATGAGGCAGAATAATCAGAGCCTAAATCCAGAAAACACCCAGACTTCTTCTGATCCCAGGACACTCTGAGTACAAGTAAGACTAGTTAAAGCACTTTCTCTAATGTTAAACAGGGCTCCACCTTGAGAAAGGCTAAGCACCAGGTGGTCGTAAGGCTCCCACTTGGGAGAGCCTCAGCATCTAACCAAACTAAATCACATGTAATCCCAGTGAAGCAGATGCTCAGACAAAAGCAAGTCTCTTGAGATGCTTAAAGTAAACAGAAATTTAATTGCTTCCCTATATCTATATTGCCACCCAAGTTAGTGCCCCAGAGAGAAATCAACATCTCCAGAGTGACTCACTTCACCCACCTGGGATGACTTTGGAGTGCTCAGAACTCTCTCATCGGCCATAAAAAGTGGTTGTTGAACATCATCCATTGGCCTTGGCCCACTGATTTAGCCTAGCCAAATCCCCCTGTAGAGCCTGCTATCCTCCAGTAGATCAGTACTCCCACCCAACTTGGTGTTGTGTACCCACTCACTGAGGGTGCTCTCGATCTCCTCATCCAATAACTGATAAATATATTAAACAGAACTGGAAGAACCTTGCTGAGGTTTGAGTGGGGTTTCCATGAGGCCTGTGAAAACCAACACTGTAAGCCTGCCTGTAGCCTCCAGGTCCATTTACACTGAGCCTGGGAAGCAAGTGAGAGGTGTTTGTGTCTTTATTGATAGGAAAGCAGAACTGCATTGATTCTTATTGAGCCTCCAACAAGCACCAAGGTATCAAAGCGTAATTAAAACAACACAATCAGATTAGTGTCATGAGGCAGCACAGCCCACAGCAGAGCTGAGCAAACCAATGTTCCCATCGTACTGATTCAGATCTGCATTGTGCATCCTGGCACGCACAGGGGGATGTTGGCTGGATTCCTCCTGCCTTGGTAGCGGCTGCTACACTCTCTGCAGATCATGACCATAACCACCTTCAAGAGCACCCTGAACCAAAGCAGTGGTTTGTCAGGGCTGAACCACATGGGCTGGATCCAGATGAAATCTCTTATTACCTGTCTGGGCTCTGGATCTGTGCACCCCAGTGTGGGTGTCTATCTTTCATTTGCCTCCCTGAGGGGTGCTATAATTAATGCTTATAAAAGACTTTGATATCCCATGATGAAAGGAGCTCTAAATCATAATAATTCATACCATAAATTTTTGAGAACATGCAAAAAAATCTTTATAGCTAAAGGCACCTTTAAATACTTGAGAGTGCCTTTAAAAGGTAAAATACTTCAAGATGACTGTGGTGCCTAAGGATGTCTCACCACTTCATGGCTTTTAGTGGCTACCTAAAGCTGAAACAGTTAAGC
Source organism: Galbula dea (assembly GCA_013399015.1). Taxonomy (NCBI): domain Eukaryota; kingdom Metazoa; phylum Chordata; class Aves; order Piciformes; family Galbulidae; genus Galbula; species Galbula dea. The sequence goes on from VWZX01008139.1 coordinate 686,738, forward strand.
AGATACGCAGCATATTAAATGTTTTGGCTTTAGGGGGGCTGCTGAGATACCATTGAGAACAGAACAGCTTAACCCATGCATGTCCCCCACCCCTAGACAAATCCCATCATTTCCGTGCAATGGCGATTGATCTCCCAGCAGAGGGAAAGTAGTTTCGGTTGAGGTTTATCATCACAGAGGTGTGAACTGATGTATCTTGTTTGGAAAATACAAGGCAGAAGCACATTTTGACTCATATAAAAGCACCTGCATTAATTCACCTCCAAACTAGCACAAGAAGCACCCAAAGCACAAATGAGTCTAAACCACATGACGCCAGCATTAGTGAAAATGAAGCAAAAGCCAATTAAAATAAACAAAGAGTTCAGGGTCTTCTACAAAGGGATCATTATGTACAGACTAGGCAAGTTTGCTTATGAAGAAAGATTCCTCTTTGCTGCCCCACAAATTCTTCTCCATTGTTTGGGATTTCCTTACTCAATTTCAAAACGATTCCTGCACCCACAACTCAGGAATTCAAGTTTCTGATCAACCAGTGCAAACTGCAAAGCAGTAATGAAGGTTTATTAACAGCATCATAATCTGTACTATTGAGTAGCTGTATTCCACCAGGAAGGATAATAAATGTTTAATAGCCCAATAATACCTGCTTAATAATTTTTCAGCTCATCTTATCTAATTGCAAGTTTATTAAAGAGCGATAAACTTTATAATCATTGTACAGGCATAACTGCGATTCCATTGCTTATTTAATATTGAGTTAATTATATTACAACTGAGTTATATTTTCCCATACATATTAAATATCAATTAGGTGTTTTAAACTATTGATTTGTATTTAATTAACTATGCTATTATATATCAATTAAGCTCTTATAAGAAAAGCAGAAGCAGCTGGTCTCTTAAATTAAATTTAAAAAACTTTATATTAACATAAATACCACGTTTCCATTTTCTCATGTTTTGTTTCTACAGAGATAGCAATTTGCTACCTGTAAATATTTTTTTTCCAATTGCATGAGATAGCAGGAGCTTTACTCTAAACTTTTTCTTTCCAGATGGGGAATGGGCAAACTCCATGTCAGACATTCTACCATTGATGACACCAGTGTAAGGCAACTGGGAAGGTTGGAAAAGCCCCATGTCAGATGGAAAGAACTTGGGGGGGAGCTCTTGAAAGAGCACGACAGTCTCCAAGGAAAGAAGCACAACATCTTTGTTTCTAAATTGGCCAGCAAGAGGGATATGAGAAGATCGTACATCACCAAAGCAGTTCCACAAAGAAGAACCTGGGAGTGCTGGTGAACAAGTTCACCAGAAGCCAGCAAGGTGCACTCAGGGCCAACAAGGCCAGTGATCTCCTGGGGACCATTGACGAGAGTGTGACCAGCAGGTCAAGGGAGGTTCTTCTCCCACTCTGCTCTGCCCTAGTGAAGTCACATCTGGAGGCCTGGGTCCAGTTCTGGGCTCCCCAGTTCAAGAGAAACAAGGAACTACTGGAGAGAGTCCAGCAGAGGCCAGGAAGATGCCGAGGGCACTGGAGCGTCTCTGGTAGGAGAAAAGGCTGAGAACCCTGGGGCTGCCTAGCCTGGAGAGTAGCAGACTGAGAGGAGATCTCAATGCTTAGCAGTAGTTAAAAGGTGGTGCAAGAGGCTGGGACCAGACTCTTTTGAGTGGTGCCCAGGGACAGGCTAAGAGGCAATGGGCACAAACTGGAACCCAGGAAGTTCCACCTGACCAGGAGGAGAAACTTGTTTGCTGTGAGGGTGTCAGAGCCCTGGCCCAGGTTGTGGAGTCTCATTCTCTGGAGAGATTCCAAACCAGGCTGGAGGTGATCCTGGGCAACCTGCTGTGGGTGACTCTTCTTTAGCAGGGGGTTTGGACTAGATGATCCCCAGAGGTCCCTTCCAACTCCCATCATGTTGGGATAAAGTGAAAATCTAAGAAGTTTTGATCACTTTAAGAAATACCTTTTGCTCCTGCTTCAGAGTTTCTTGTCCTGATGGACAACGTTGTCTGTTGCTGGATATCTTGCTCAAGAAACACATTATGGACAGAAAAGCCTAGTCCCCCAAATCTTTCTATGGTCTAACAGTGATGCGTCCCAAATGTTAGAAAAAAGCGTGTGAAGGAGCGTTTTCTTCTTTGTTTTTCAGCATCCTGGTTTAAAGGCTCAGTAACCATCTGACTTTTCTCATGCAGATTTCCTAAACATCCATGTGACCTCTTCTTCAAAGGACTTTTCTCTGCACCCATGAAGCAAAATCTATCCTTCCACTCCAAATTCACCTTCTGCTGGGAGCAATGGATTCAAACTTCCTCTCTCAATGTAGTTTGCATCCAGGAGCAACGCTGAACAATCCAAATAGATGCTGTGTTTCGGCAGAGAGCAAATGGATCCTCGGGCACATAATTTCTATATTACACTGTTAAGTCTGCAGAGCAATCTAAGATCCTCAGAGATGAAAAAAGCTATACAAATGCAAGTTATTATTAAATCTGTGCCTGGTTAATTTATAAAAATGTATTAAAAAAACCTAAGAGGCTTCCCAGATGAGAAAATGGGCACATTACTGCTTGAAATATGAATGAAGCAGAGATCACTGTTAAATGCTGTAGTGATATTGTATTTTATTCTATAGCGCTGCAGAAAAAGTTGCATTTATAAACCCATTTATTGTGTTATGTACTTGCAAACCACCTTGTCATCCATTTATTGCACAAATAAAATCTTAAAAGCAGAGGATTAGTTGAGTGTGTCCCTGTGGGACCACAATCAGACTTTAAAGAATCCTTCAGTGAAGGAAAACAGATGGAGCAGAGGTGTTTGCCAGCTCATTGCTCCAAGATGTAGAACGTGACCATGCAGAAGGGCTATTCTCCGACAGTCCAGAGCCCTGGAAGTTCTGTTCTTGTTCAAGAGAGAAAGCATAGACGGCAGAGCTGGCAGAAACCAGCCCCCCTTCACCAGCCACTGTAGTTGAATGCTTTGGAGTGGCAGTCTTCTCTCACAGGGAAGAAGACCACCTTGGGGAGAGCAGCTCAACTTTGCATGTCAAAGGAGAATTCTCTGAAATTGAAACCCTGAGAAGACCTAAATTTGCTTTAAACAATGCTGGAAAGACACATATATGTGGCTAATCAAAAGAAGTCAACCCCAGTGATGTTTTCTCTAAGGGGAATGTCTGGTGCTGAAGGGGGAGGATCTGGAGGGTTCTTAAAACTTCTACCAAACATTTGTTTGAGTTAAAAGCCATAATGCAAAATGACAGGCATCAGAAAAATAAGGACCACAAAAATGATTTGGGGACTGGAACCCCCCTGCTGTGAGGACAGGATGAAAGAGTTGGGATTGTTCAGCCTGGAGAAGAGAAGGCTCCAGGCAGACCTTAGTGCAACCTCTGAGTAGTTAAAGCAGATGCAGCTGTTAAAGAAAGATGGAGACAGACTTTCTAGCAGGGCCTGTTGTGACAGGACAAGGGGTGATAGTTTTAAACTAAAAGAGGAAGATTCAGAGTAGATAGAAAGAAGAAACTGTTTACACTGAGGGTGGTGAGACACTGTCCCAGGTTACCCACAGAGGTGGTCGACGTCCCATCACCGGTACCATTCCAGGTCAGGTTGTTCAGGGCTCTGAGCATCCTGCTCTAGCTACAGATGTCTGTCCTCAGTGCAGGGTGGTTGAACTAGATGACCTTGAAAGACCACTTCCAACCCAAACCGGTCTATGATTGTATAACAGGAAAATTTGGATCTGCTTGTTTTCACTGAACCTGTTACAATCCAGTGAAAAAAAATGAGCCATTCATGACCCAGAAGGAGGTTCTCTGGAATAAACTGCTTTAGGCAAGCACATGCCTTGAAATATCATAGTTCACCAGCATCCAGCTCTTCATGATGCCTTGAAAGGCATCAGCACCAAAAGCTTCAAGGGGAAGACTAGAGAAACCATGCAGTAAGCAGGTCTTCCCAAGAATGAGCTCTGCCCTGGTGTCAGACAATTAAAAGTTGCTTCGTAGCAGGAAACACAACTGGCAGAAGGGGAAAGAAAGAAATAAGGTTTCATGCTGCTGAGCAAAGAGAATTATTTCCCTGTGTTCCCTGGCTAACGAAGACAGAAAAGGCACCTAGAAGTTGTAACTCAATACCAAAGTATTTTGAGAGTTGTTTCTTTTTGCCTCTAGGCACTACAGAGCCTTTGGTCCCTCAAGTGCAGTACACAGATTCTAGCTGTATTCCCCCTCTCCTTCCAAGTCCTCAGTGGCTGGGGTGCATTTTATGAACCTCTTACAAACACATCCTATTTGGGGACCATCCAGCAAGTGAAAAAGAATACTCATACAGCACAACAGCAGTCATTCTTAGGATATTTTTACTTTGTTCCCCTGAAGTAAAGAAGTCTGAAGAAGTTGCTGTAGGAAAAGCTATTTACCCAGAGTAAGATGGCCTTCATTGTGACTTTTTTTGGAGGGAGGGCTGTCCTGTGCATAGACAGTAGTTGGATTCATGGGTCCCTTCCAGCACAGGACTTCCTATGACTCAATGATTCTGTACTTGAATCTTCTTGCAGAAACAGCTCTCATTCATCTGTATGGTGAGGTATGTGTTTACACTAGTCAAATCATCTGAAATAAGAATCACAGAGTAGTAGGGGTTGGAAAGGACCTCTGGGGGTCATCTAGTCCAACCTCCTTGCTAAAGCAGGGTCGCCCACAGCAGGTTACCCAGGATCACCTCCAGGTGCCTTTGGAATCTCTCCAGACAAGGAAACTCTACAAGTTCTCTGGAAAGCCTGGGCCAGGGCTCCAACACCCTCACACCAAACAAGTTTCTCCTCCTGGTCAGGTGGAACCTCCCGGGTTCCCATTTGTGCCCAGTGCCCCCTGGCCTGTCCCTGGGCACCACTGAGCAGAGTCTGGCCCCATTCTCTAGTTCCCACCCTTTAGCTCTTGTTGAGTCTTGAGCAGACCCCCTCTGGGTCTGCTCTTGTCCAGGCTAAGCAGCACCAGGGCTCTCAGCCTTTACTCCTCCCAGAGATGCTGCAGTGCCCCCAGCATCTTCATAGCCTTGAAATTGTCCACCAGCACTCCCAGGTCCTTCTCCACAGAGCTGCTTTCCAGAAGGACAAACTCTAACCTGTCCTGGTCTATGGGGTTATTCTTCCCCAGGGGCAGGACCTTACACTTGCCCTTCTTGAACTCCCTAAGGTTCCTTTCCCCCAGCTCTCAGCCTGTCCAGCTCTCACTCGATGGCAGCACAGTCTGACAGGTGTCAGCAACTCCTCCCAGTTCTGTGCCATCAGCAAACTGGCTGAGGGTCCACTCTGTGCCTTCAGCCAGGTCACCGATTAAGATGTTGAACAAGATTGGACTCAGTCCTGACCCTCGGGAACACTGTGAGCTACTAAAATGTTTTGCAAAGGTCTTGTGACAGCAAGTTCCACAGCTTAACTACACCTCACAGGCAGAAAAAATTGTTTTAACTCTAATTCTTGTTGCAAAAGTTGTAACTTCCACACAGTGTTTGTTATGTTTGAAGGAAAAACAAATAAAAGGTTATGTAGAAACAGAGTCTATTTTCTTCACCACTAACAATAGCAAATCAACTTCTGTTGGACTAAGGAGAGCTCTGCCGGTCAGACACCCAACACAGCCAGACTTCCACAGTTGTCTTCTCCAAAATCCACATCGGGACATATGGAAAAGGCTGGTGGGGTTGCCCACGATCTCAAATCCATTGGCAGTATTGGAACAAAGCCACCTGAAACTTCGGGTTACCACTTACTCCCTCCACACTCTATTTCTGAAGACTTCACCAAGAGGAGATGTGCAGCCAACTGTCTACAGCATTGCATCCAGGCCCTCTCCACCCCGGAGGGGTCAACATTTCACTTCACAGTCTCAGAGCACAAATGTACAGCTCCAGCATTTCTCCCCCATTTACATGATTTCTGCAGTGTTTTGCAAGAGCTGCTATCCCATTGCTGCTTTCATCTCACTCAGCTCAGATCCTCTGAAGTTCCTTGGCTTGCTGCAGCCTGGAGCTCAGACCCTTCCTGGGAAGACGCCTGTATTGTTTGGTGGATCTGCAACCAATTTACCTCGCTGGTGGATTTGACCTTCACTTCAAGAACTTCCTGGGGATTTAGGCTGCTTTTGACTACAGCTCACTCTACACACTGCTCCACTCAAGTCACAAACCCCATTTCCTGTTTTAATGCAGCAAGCTGCTGCAGGAGGGTCAGGAAAAAGGCTTCAAGAGAAATTTAAGCAATATGCAAGCACCTCCCCTCGCATCCTTCAGTCTCTACTTGACACTTTCCCACATCAGCACCCAAACCAATGACGGTTCCCCATGTCATACCCCCAAATCATGACACACTACCATCCATATTGTCCCACCAGGAGATGTGCTCTGGTGAGACCACGTCCACCAACTCTGAAGAGTCAGCAGATCTACCAGGGCTGTTGGAGGACAAACAGGTGATGGGCACATCTGTTGTGGTCGCACTCCACTGGCTGTGCTGTGCCAGCCAGCACAGTCTACATGTACTCCATGGAGCTTCTTGTGTCCACCAAGGCATCAATAGAGAGATCTGGAGAGGCTAACAGGCAGTTTGAGCCTTGTCCCTTGCCCTGCCTGTCTGCTATGCCTCCCCCAGGCATCTCCTCTTGCAAGCTGAGGGCTCAGATGGCCCTGGGCTGTCTGTCACTTACCCCACGCTCTGCTTGGCAGCTGAGACCCAAATTTGCAGTCACTTGGGGAGCTGCCTGACAAGCTCTGTGGTGGTACTGACGTGGCATTACTTGTTCCTCCTTGTCCAGCCATCTTCCTCTTCTACCTTTCTCAAAACCAGGAGCTGCATATTGAACTCCGTGTAGCAGAAACACTGTCCCATCACAGATGAAAGGGGGGAGGATACATATGAAACCAATCACACCTTTCTGCAGCACGTCTTTCAACTGCGCTTGGTGAAACAAGCTCTCCAGGGAATCAAACCCTCTTTATGAGGACATGCTCCAGAACCCAGACACTGCGGCTCACAGGGTTTGTTGGAAACAGGACAAGCTGCAAGAAGAGGGATGTTTGGAAGATGGATTGGGCCAGTCTGAGCTGGGGTGATTCTTCCTGCCCAAACTCAAGTGATTGCACTGGTTTCAGGGCATGCTTCTACACACCCAGAGGGCTTTCAACAGGAGGGATTGATTGCTAGTGTCGAACAGGGTCTAAAATCTGAATCAAAAAGCTCAAAACAAAACTGACAGGGAGAAAGAGACAAAATCCACAAAAGTATTTTTATTCCTTAAGAACACAGTATTTTCTCTAAAGACCTGTTTTCACCATGAAATGCTCTGGTTTCTCATTTCATCAAGCCTCTGCACAGCTCCTGGCTCCTGCTATAGGAACCCCACACTTCCCATCACAATCCAAACATTAGCCATACACAGGATCCTGAAGGCTGGTGGGAGCATCTCATGTTGGAATAAACAATGCATTCTGTCCTTCCCTGGCACATAGAAAGCCACATCTACATGCAGGTCTGGGGACTGGCATAAAACAGAAGGCAATCCAGCCTCATATCCCACACAGACTACCCTGTAACATCTCTGCTCAACTATAAGGAGAATGTGGCAGTGGAAACCTCTATGCTTGGACACATCCAGTCAACACAGCTATCCTAGGAACAGCTGGACCTAAGAAATGGTCACTGCCTTCAAGCCCATCTGACCCAGATCTATTAGCAATTCCTGCCTCGAAGCCTGTATATAACCAAATCCCAGCATGGTGGCGTTCGGAAGGAATCTCTGAGGATCACCTAGTCCAACCGCCCTGCTAAAGCAGGGTGACCCACAGCAGCTTGCCCAGGATCACCTCCAGGTGCCTTTGGAATCTCTCCAGACAAAGAAACTCCACAAACTCTCTGGGCAGTTTGGGCCAGGGCTCCAACACCCTCACACCAAACAAGATTCTCTTCCTGCTCAGGTAGAACCTCCTGGGTTCCAGTTTATGACCAGTGCCCCCTGGCCTGTCCCTGGGCACCCCTGAGCAGAGGCTGCTCCCATTCTCTTGCCCACACCCTTTAGCTCTTTTTTAGCATTGAGCAGATCCCCTCTGGGTCTGCTCTTGTCCAGGCTAAGCAGCCCCAGTGCTCTCAGCCTTTCCTCCTCCAAGAGATGCTGCAGTGCCCCCAGCATCTTCCTAGCCTCTGCTGGACTCTCTCCAGTGAGTCCTTGTCTCTTTTGAACTGGGGAGCTCAGAACTGGACCCAGGACTCCAGATGCTCCAAATCCTTCACATGTTGGACACATCTGACAGATGCCCTGGTTCCTCTAAGACCAAGTAGCTGTGGCTGTTTAATCCCAGCTGAAGGCAGGGAAAGCACTGAATCACCATCCTACTCTCATTTGAAGTTGACACAGCAGTCAGAGGCAGGGAACCCTGCAGTCCTCCTATTACTGAGAAATCACGCTCCAGCCTCGCCAACGCCATTACCTCTTTCTAGCTTATAATTAAATTGTGTTTGCTGGTTACCTCACAGCATGGCTGCAATTCCTGCACATCTGAGGCTTTTCTTATATATTCCTGATCTTCAGCTTCTATTTTTTGCCTCCTTACCAACTTTCAGGTATTTCAGAAAAGTCTTTAAGATGCTTTCCATCTTTTGAGTTAAGAAGTGGATAGTAGACTTGCTGTGTTGTACCAGTCCACCAGTCAATCTCTTCTTGGCCCATCTACCAGCACCAAGCTGAAAGAGACCAGTGGTGTGAACAAGTCACCTTGGATCAGTAGATACACTGTGAAAACTTATTTCCTCCTTTGCTGTTAAAACTTCTCAGTTTGAGCTGGGCACCTAAATACCTTGGGGAATCTAAGTCATGGTGGTACCAAACCATCACGGATGAGCAGCTTTGCTGAAGGAGCCAAAGATTAATCCCAGTTGGAAGTGAGTTGGAAGTGCATTTGCTGTAGTCCCTGATCTTTCCCTTCCGTAACACTTGCTCAAGGAGTGCAAGGTGTTAAGATGGAAAGGGCAGCAGGAAAACAGGTCCCTGCTCACCTCCAACAAACAAGGCAACAATTACAGCAAAGAGGAGAAAGCCACAAGATTAAAAGGATTATCTAACCATTATATTTCCATCCCTTTCTGCAGGAAGGCTGCTGTGATTGAGGTATTGAAGCTTTACAGCATGCTGACAGGGAGGGCTTTGGCCATGCTCAGCAGTAGGACAAAAGGGAATTGAGTGGGCACAGTTCAGGCTGTGGGAGACTGATTGCTGCCCTGGCCAGACCACGTTCCTTCAGTGTCCCAGTAGCAGCACATTTGGTCCCACCACGGGAAACAAATCCATCATCCAGGCTGATAAGGCTATGCAGGCATTTTGCTACAACAGCAGCTGCTATTTCTGTTCTGGTCAGCACTCAGCACCTTGCCTGGGTCCAGAGAAGACACTGTGCCTCCACCACACCAGCATTCAGCCTGTATCTTGAGTCCTGCAAAATTTACTTTGCTTCGTGACCATCCCCGCTCCCTTTTAGAGTATTATTCATTTCCTTATTGACCTGAAAACTCCATTTCCACAACTGGTCCTTCTGGCTGGAACTTTGTTGCTAGTGCTTTGCTAGAGGTGCTCACCAGCACCATCAAAAAAGGCTCACACAATGTTAAATGCTTCCTCCACCCCTACAGATACTATTAACCCAGGTAGGAAGGTAAACCAGATAAGACAGGTTTAAAAGAAGGACTTGGCATCCTGCTTATGCTCTTACACAGCCCAAAGCATGCACAGGCAGCAGGGATCTCATATACTCCTCATGACATGCCTTGACCAAATCAAGCCCCAGCTCACAGGGACTCCCAATACATCAGTGCCTATATGCACCTTCCCTAGTATCGCTCCTCATATCTGCTGCCAAAACCTATAACTTACTGCAAGCTGCTTGGCTTCCACTTCCAGGGAGCCATTTCCTCAGCATTGGCCATAACTGGAATGATATGTGCAAACAGCTCCCCAGCTTCCCCTAGTGCTAGCACACTTCTCCCAAGCGTGCATCTCCCAATCCCATTAAAAGCAATGGCCTGAGATTGTCCAGCCCATTACTTTCAATGGCTTTGTTTCAGTCAGCCTAAAGCTCCCATCTCCCCAAAACAGCAAGAGGAGTAGCTCCAAAACTTCATTATCACGTCACGTATGCCAGCTTGCCAGAGTTTAATTGGAAAGACAGCCAAGGCTGTGTTTAGGTTTGCTAATTGCTGCAGGAGAGACACAAGCACTCCTTGCACCACTGACTATTTCCTCGCTCAGCAATTTCTGGGTTTTTTTCCAAGGTTTTACAAAAACAGTCTTTTTTTAACAGAAGAAACATACAAACACAGCCACAGGAGAGATACTTAATGAAACTGCTGCATGCTCCAAGATTTACACAGAATCCTAGTACGGCAGAGGTTGGAAGGGAGCTCTGAGCATCACCCAGTTCAACCTCCCTGCTACAGCAGGATCACCCACAACAGTTTGCCCAGGATCACCTCCAGGTGCCTTTGGAATCTCTCCAGACAAGGAAAATGCACAACCTCTCTGGGAAGCCTGGGCCAGGGCTCTGACACCCTCACAGCAAACAAGTTTCTCTTCCTGGTCAAGTGGAACCTCCTGGATTCCAGTTTGTGTCCTTTGCCCCTTGGCCTGTCCCTGGGCACCACTCAAAAGAGTCTGGCCCCATTCTGTTGCCCCACCTTTTAACTGCTGCTAAGCAATGAGAAGATCTCCTCTCAGTCTGCTCCTCTCCAGGCTAAGCAGCCCCAGTGTTCTCAGCCTTTCCTCCTCCCAGAGATGCTCTAGTGCCCTCAGCATCTTCTTAGCCTCTGCTGGACTCTGTCCAGTAGTTCCTTGTCTCTCTTGTAATGGGAAGCCTAGAACTGGACTCAATACTGCAGATATGGCCTTGCTGGTGCTGGAGGGGAAGTAGCTGCAAGAAACATTAGCCAGGGGAAAATAGCTGGTGGGAAAAGCCAAGAGCAAAGCCTACTTTTAAGATGCATCATGGGAGCTGTAGTTTGAGTGCTTCTGAACTGTGAGTCCAAGAATACACCAAGAAGAGAGACAGGCCAAAAAATCAAACCACTTTGCTTCCAAGACAGTTTGATATTATGACGTGCTCAGCCAAACACCTTTCTTTGTGTTCTTGAGAGATCTCGTCTCTGGTCTGATTTCTGACCTTGCCTTCTGCTCTGGTTTCATAAAAGCCTGTCAGAATGTGACCACATAAAGCCAAGTGACCCCCTTACAGCTAGGAAATGGATGTACATAAAGATCTATCTAGGACACTGAAATAACAGCAGGCACCTCAATACCTGGCCAAAAAACAGTGTCAAGAGCTGACTAGTTAAATGATTAAGAAGAAGAGAAACCTCCCCCCAGAGGACAGGAAACACCAGAAAGTCACTGAGGTGACACAGGCAAGTGATGGATGTTCTGAGCACAAGATGGACTTTTCTTGCCTCTCATCTTAGCAAAAAGAAGGCTACAAAGTTCACCTCTCCTGTTCCAAAGCCCTGTTTGCTCCTCGACTCGATGCCATGCCCTGTTGCAATGCCGAGTCTATCTGCTTCTGCTTTGAAGATGTAAATGTCTTGGTGCTCACAGCCTTGTCCAATCCAGCACAGATGGTAATAAATTTTTCAGTGGCTCGAACCAGAGTGCAGCGACTGTGTGATTAGCATCTTTTTCTCCACTGCACATTTCAGCTGTAAACTAAGATTAAATACCTGGAGGAAAAAAGCCGCAGGAAAAAGGGAACTTTAATATGTTTTCGCTGCAGAGTTCACACGAGTGAGCAAACAGCTCGGATCTGAGGTCAGGCATGGCTTGAGGTTGGGGGAGCTTTCCCCATGTGCCAATTCAAGTTATCCACTTTTCACAAAGATGCTCTTTCTGTATCTTGGAAATCTTCATGATCCAAGCAGCTGGCCTTTAAGCCAATGCTGCGAGGAGCAGCAAGGTCTGCAATCCCCTAAAAGTGAACAAGGAAAGGAGAACTGCTCCATTACCTGTCTGGGTTTGAACTCTCAACTCATTTAAACCCGACAAAACCTATTCCAATTGCCTGTCAAGCCTCAAGGACCTCACTTTCCTGCAGCTCAGCCAGAGATAGAACAAGGGAATGAATTTCATGTATTGCATGGGAGATTAGGGATGGTGCCTGCTGTTGAGAAAGAGAAGAAACCATCAGCTACAACTTCGGCAACCATCAAAACGTTGTTCTTCATCACTGCAACACCAGTACAAGGGTAGTGCTGCTGATAAGACACCTCAGGCAGCAAGAATTTTAGATTAACATATTTTAAATAACAAAAAACCCCAAACAAACAAACCAAGCAGAAAAAAACCCCTACACCACAAGCTTTGGAGTACATAATACTTAAAGCCAGAAGAGTGGTGTTCAGGCTTGTAAGGCATCCTCCTCATCATTACACATCCTCTTCCCTTCCTGCACACCCAAAAAATAGCTCACTGGCTCACTCCTTTGCGCCACACTTCTGTTCTGCTCTCATTTAAATGTGGTCAGGGTATCCTGCACACCAAACTCTCCTTTTGGTGGAGCCAAAACACAGTGGGAGAGATCCACCTGCCCTTAGAGGGAAAGCCAATGAGATATGAATCCTTCCGCATCTCTTGCAGGAAAATTTAGCTTGACTATTTGTTGGCTTAAAAATTCAAACATGTCCAATAGGCCAGGATTGAGGTCACTCAGAGAAATATCCCAGTTTGCTATTCTTTCTCCAAACATCTTCTAATTGTGTTCAGCTTTAGGGTCATCACTCCAAGAAGGACATAGAGGCACTGGAGCCTGTCCAAAGAAGGACAACGATGGTAGTGAAGGAACAGCTGAGGGAACTGGGGTTGTTTAGACTGGAGAAAAGGAAGCTCAGAGGAGACCTTCTGGCTCTCTCTAATATCCTGAAAGAAGGTTGGAGTGAAATGAGGGCTGGTCTCCTCTCCCAAGGAACAAGTGTAGGACAAGAGGAAACAGCCTCTAGTTGCATCAGGGGAGGTTTAGGTTGGACATAGGAGCAATTTCTTCCCCAAAAGAATTATCAAAGCCTGGCCCAGGCTGCCCACAGCAGAGGAGGAGTCACCATCCCTGGAGGGGTTGAAAAGACATAGAGATGTGGTGCTGATGGCCATGGTTTAGTGGTGGCCTGGCAATGCTGCTTAGCAGTTGGACTTGATGATCTTAAATGACTTTTCCAAACAAAACCATTCTGTGACTTGATGATTCTCTTCTATAACACCTTCACCATTCCTGGTGACCTGTCCCTTCTCTCTCCACATTGAGCCAGGGGAGCAAGGCAGAATATGATCAACTTGCATTTCCAAGGAGCAAGAAGATCCACATCAGGAGTGCTGATGGATGGGAACAAGCCACCTGCCTTTCAAAGGACATTACACACCATCGTTGTAATCAATAATGTATTATTTCTTCTATGTTTTATGTCCTCGTGTTTATTATGTGTAAATAGGGATTTACTGTGATCTGAGTGTGTTCATTTAGTGCAGCTGACACCCTGTGTATAAGAGCTGCCAGCCGCCCTCTCAGGACCTTTGGGAAAATGAAGCTATGCTCCTTCCAGAAAGCCATCTTCATGAGAGAAATGGGGAAAGGAAGAAAGAAGAATAAAACAAGGTCAAGGTAAAGAGATCAGAAACTGTGCACATGAAACAGAAAACAGAATAAGAGTGCCAGTGCCGTGATTCAGAGTGACACCGACATTACCGTGAAAGGAACGTTAAGTATTGCTCTCATCTCAAGTCCAAGGTGCTGCTTCTAGAAGAAAAAGGTTGGGGTGAGGGTAGAAACTTTTCCCTGAAAGGCATTGGCATACGTATGCAAAGTTCCTTCTTATTTGATCTAAGGCACAAAGAGCTGAACAGAAGCGTATCACCCTTTGCAGCTAAAATGAAAAAATAAAGAGGACTTTTATCCCAGATCCATTTATCTCAGGTAATAAATTCTGCTCCTGCCTGCAGCCAGTCAGTGTTTTCCAGGTGGGTGGCTTTCTTGCTGGAAAAATGAAGAAAGCAATCAAAATAATTTGCTAATTCATTTCATACTTCTATTTTTCTGAAGTGTAAACTGCAAGTTAAAACAAATCTGAGTAGCCTGGTGTGTTGTGTCAACATTTTGTTCAACAAATATCAAAGCAATGTTGAAATTGTTAATTGTATCTTCAAAGATCTTAACATACTTCCAGAAGTCACATAGCAGTTCCCAGAAGGAACGTGACACCTCAGTTCAATCAAACAATCACATACGTTTTCTGTATGATGGTGACAGCCTAAAGGTCTCCTGACACCTTTCAGAACACCACTACTAAAGTGCCTTTGCCTGTCTCAACAGAAACCTGCAGCATGTTCATCTGGAAACACCTTGGGATGCGAGGACATGACCCTGGCTCCCACCTACCAGCTGGAGACACCAGACAAAACAAAGCAACTTGGCTTGTTCAAGCCAAGTTCTTGATCCATGGTCTTAATCAATGGAGCAGTTCAGAAGCACTCTCAGGCACATGCCTGTCTAAATACAAGGTTGGAGCAGCCTTCCTGTGCCATGTTATCCCAGAATGCTCATTGCCTGTGCCTTCCCCAATGTGTGAGCCCTACCTAACAGCCTCTCAAGCTCAACTTGGTGCTTCCATACCACTGAAAGAGAAAGTGTGTCTCTGCACCATAAACAAACCCCTACAGCAAACATCTTTCCTCCTGGCTCTGCCAAAAACTCCTTGTGAAGCCTCATCTGTGCTATTTACTCACAGGCTTAGCTGAGAAAGAGCAGCAGTGTCCTTCTCCTGCTTCCAACAGGAGGCAGGGTCCACATTTTTAGCATGCATGAAGCATTCTGAAGCACTACAGAGGAGCAGAAGCTTCTCTTCGCTCCCTGAGCTCATCTACCTCACCAGGCTCTTTTGTGCTATTCAACAGCTGCCACGTTCCACCTCAGAACTTCCTGCATATCAGCAAAAGAGACCAAAAAAAAAAAAAAAAGGAGCCCTAGCACAAAAATAGATAAGTACCCTAAAATACTGGAGAAAACAGACAGGCACCCGTTGGTCAACAGCTGTGTGTTGCTTTGGCATCGTCCCTCACTAGGAGACACTGCATTAGAGGAAGCAATGATCATCATCATTAAATGCCTTGATGGAAGCCAGGCATCTGGTTTTCAGCATTTAGCTGATGAAATAAATAAGGGTGCTTTTGGCAAACACGGAGGGAAAAAACACGATACCATTGGAAAAGCTGGAGGCATTCCAGCTTCCCTAACAGCGTCCTTCACTTTCCCCAGCTCAGGGACTTCCCACAAGAGAGTCCTGCAGCACATCAAGCCTTTCACATCACGCTTCAGGGATGCAAAGCCCCTCACTAAGGGAACTCAACTCTCCTGGGGTGGGAAGAGAGACAAACACACAGAGGCTTGAGGGCGTGAGTGGAAAACCTGCTGCCCCAGTTTCCTCAGCCCTGCTCCAAATGCTGAGGAATGGATCCCCCTGACACTGCTGTGGGGCTCACAGGACAAGAGAAGACCAACTTTTCAGGTCACACACACACAGAGCAATCTGCCCAAATAAAATACCCTTGTCTGAGACACTTGCTGCCTGAGGAACTCCTCCAGCTGCATGGTACCCAGTGCGGGACTGTACTGCCACCCCATGCCTGCAGGAAGGACAGAAGGCTGCCCACTTCCTCCATCTAGACGTGGAGCAAGTCATTGCTCCTTAGACCAGTCGTTCCTTCCACCATTTGTGTCCCTACCTTGCAGGACTGGTTTACATAAACCACTCAAGCTGAGATACCAGGGCTATTCTAGCCATTAAAAAAGGTGCACAGCCTCAGAGGTGCTCAGTCAACGTATTTCTGCCTTCTAGACAGCTTTTACCTTTCTCTAAACTGAAAATGCACTGCAATATATGTGACTGATTAGGCTATGTAATACAGTTCCTGCACATTTACATTAGAAATGATTATGACTTAAATAAAATAGCTCAACAAAAATTCTTATTGCCATCTATTTCCCACTCTCCCCTCCTCTTTTGAGTGCAAGACATCAAGTTGGAAGCATAAAGCAAATCTAGAGGAAGAATAAAAACACTAGGATTCAGCTCTTACTCTGCATCTTGTGTTAGGGCAGCTGAAGCCCAGGAATGCAACTACAGAGGATTAAGACAGTGTCTTTCACCTCATTGGTCCTTAAACAACCTCCCAGAGAAGCCCCTCTTCCACAGCAAGGGGAGATAGCAACAGGACAAGAGGAAACAGACTCAAGTTTTGTCAGGGGAGGTTTAGGTTTAACATTAGGAACAATTTCTTCCCCCAAAGGGTTGTTAAGGCCTGGCACAGGCTGCCGAGGGAAGTGGTGGAGTCACTATCCCTGGAGGGGTTGAAAAGCCTTGGAGATGTGGAGCTGAGAGACATGGTTCAATGGTGGCCTGGCAGTGCTGTTTATCAGTTGGACTTGACCTTAAAGGTCTCTTCCAAGCAAAACAATTCTATGATTCTATATCCTCTCATCTACAGGACATCTTACCAAAGCCAGGTGTGCAGAGGGCAGATGTCCACTCCATGCAGCCCCCACTACTGTCTTGGGCAGCACAACACAATAACAGCTTTGTAAGGGAGGACATAAGAGATTCTTTATAATAGGAAGGCTGGTAGATTCCCTTAGGAAAATTCAGAAACACTGGACCATCCTCCATCACACCATTATAGCAGACCAGAGAAGGAGGAGGTTTGCCCTAGTCTACAGAACACTGCACCATGGCATCTTGATGTCAGTGACATTTAAACACATATTCCCCTAGCACGCTTTAAATGCTGCAGGTGGCAAGGTGGGAAACAAACTGGAGACCACATTCCTGGAAGCCCTCCTAGCATGCTATAAGCAGGGTAACTAGAATAAGCCCATCACTGCAGCCAGCAACAGGCTGGTGGGACTTGTCAGACCAAAGAGGTTGGAAGGAAGCAGGCTATGAGCTGGCCTTTCCCAAAGCTTATCGCAGTACTACCAACCTGGCAGAGGAGGTTCAATCACTAAGAGCCATGGGAAGGAAGTGTAAATTCTTTTAAAGCTTTGTCGAGCATCACACCTTAGAGAAAGTCTTAGGAAAAAAATTTCTCAATCCACATCAGGGGAATATGACATTTTGGGGAGATACAGGCAGTGTCACAGCTCTGCTGGGCCATGGAAGAGAACAAGTTTAATGAACTTTAAATGTCTGACCTCATGGGGACCCCAATATCTTCCTGCTCTCTAAACCATTAACAGAGTGAAGCACATGAACAAGTCTGTTGCAGACAGTGTGCTTTCCCCTTTGTGTCCCCAGGAAGCCACCTTGAGCCTCTCCTCACAGAGACACCTTTTCCTACTGAAAATGGCTCCCACGGCACTTGTGATTCCTCTGCCAGCCTTACAAGTACTGGCAGCTCCAGCATGTGATAAGCCTGAGGGAACAGCAGGGTCTTGGGTAAATTTAGGGCTAGATTATAGCCCAGCTGACTGTGACTAACCTTCTGAAATGAAGGTCAAGGCTGGTATTTCAGGATGTGATTTTCTTCCATTTATTTCTTGATGGGAAAGTGATGAAGAGTGTAATTACTGCTGTACTACTACTCACAAGTTGCAAATGTCCTAGCTCAGGAAAAATGAAGACTCTGATACAAGTGCTGTGGGAAGAGAGGGAAAGGGGGCATCAAACAGCTCCCACTGTATGTCGGGGGAAAGCTGCCAGGCTATCATAGAATGGTTTAGCTTGGAAGGATCCTTTCAAGGTCATCTAGTCCAACCGCCCTGCAGTGAGCATGGACATCTTCAATTAGGTCAGGTGGCTTGGAGCCCCAGACAACTTGACCTGGAATGTTTCTAGAGATGGGAAATCCATCATTGTCATCCTGTGCATGGGAGATGCTGCACAGCAGCCACCGTGCTGGTGTCCTCATGGTTATGGGAAGCAGCACCCATTGGCCATGTGCTCACATGAACCTGTCATGCCCTTCTGAAACCTTCTCCATGCAACCAAAGCAGATCCAGCAATGTTTGACAAGAGCCTGTGCTTTTGAAAGATTACAGAGATGACTGCAGCAAACCCTTGTAATCCTGCAAGACAACCTGATGTTGGAAGTGACCTGCAACACACCTCTCTGCTGCTTCACAGAGTAGCAGATCTGGGTGCTGCATAGGGCAAACTCCTAATCAAACCCTGCTGACAGCTCAGGAAATCCAGAGCCATCTCCTTCGAGCAACAAAAAAACCCCAACTCTAAACCAAACCCAAAAACCAACCCTGAATAACCTTAAAGCCACTTCACTGCAGCTTCATCAGCAAGCCACAAAAGAAGATGCTTAGCTGCAGGAGGTATTAACCACTTTGCCAGCCTGTAAGAAAGCCCCAGGGTGAGGGTGTGCTGAAATGCCTCCTTGCCTCCTGCAAACTCCCTGAGAAACAGCACCCATGAAGCATCACCCCAAGCGCTGCACCTCAGGGCTGCAGAAAGCAGAGACCACATAGCTTGTACATTTATATTTTGTTAATACCTTTCCCTGAGGGCCTTTAAAGGGAGGACACTCACTGTTTCTACAGAGTATTTTGTGTGTACTTGTCCTCTGTCACACAGGCCTCAGGCTTCCTGCTGCAGGAGCTAGCTTGTTTCTTCACCACAGCACTCATCTTGTCTCCTCACCTCTCCAAAATACCATGCCCAACATGGCCACAACCACCCTGAACAATCTCTCCCTTAGCAAAACAGAGGGGAATGGCAGGAGGAGCTAATTAGGGCCTTAATTAGCTGAGTTCTGGTACATGGGCCTAACAAGCCCCCACATCCAGTGGGCACCTTCTAGAATCTTCTGCAAAAAATAACTCTGAATAAACATCACTAGAGGAACACCTGAGGAAAAAAATAAAATAATCTAAAATAAAAAAATTCCCTTCCCCTTACCACAGGAGATTGAGGGTAGAAGGTACCTTGCCTTGAGCACCCCCTGTCATGTTGGGAGAGTCCCCAGGGAGCCTCTCCACACCCCACCACCCTCAGCAGAGACATATCTGCTTTGCTTCCCTTCACGCTTGTATAAAAAGAAAGGGACAAATAAATTGAGATTTATGGGATGCCAGGAGAGCTTATATTTTTTTTCTTTGTATTATTTTTCCCTCCCCCCTCCAACTCATCTTCCCCCTCTTGCAGTGACTGTTTGAAGGCTGCAGATGGAGCACCAAGAGCAGCTGGGATCTCCTTAGAGAGAGATGCAGTAACAGGAGGCTGGAGTGGCAAAGATGTCTGGACACACACACATCACCCTGGATAGAACTCACCACAGGAGGATTGTTAATCTTCCTGCTCTGGATGTCCATTTTGTCCATCAGGTTCATCAGGATGTGGTGCTGGATGTCCTTTCTCATGCTTGTTCAGGAAGCACCTAAGCAATGTCCAACCTGGTTTCCACCATTTAAGCAACAAATACTTCTCTACAGCTACTCCCCTATGCAAGTGGTTGTGGGAATTGCTTGGCACACGGGCACTATGCATTGGAAATCAAAGAGATCTGGGAGCTACTGTTTGTCCTTTGATGGGACTAGCTCCTACAGCACCTCCTGACAACCCCAGGCAGAAGTAGTACACCATCACCATGCCTTGGCCCTGCCTTTATGGGGGATTCCAGTTGGCAGCTCTGCAACCTGCCACAATATCCACCTTCCTAGTACTAATTAAATCCAGAGTGAGTTTATCCATGTGGGTGTCTCTGTGCCTGAGCACAGTCTCACAAAGCCCTTCGTCCCTTGCCAATGTCAGTGTTGGTGCCAGCACAGCAGACCTATGCCAACATCACCCATGGGTGTCAGGATAGGGTGGCACTGAGCTGTGACTATGGACATAGGTTCAAGCAAACACAAAATGGAAAAAATGATATCAGCTACCCAAAAGCTTTTTTGGCAGGTCTCAGTACTTGGAGGGAGTAAAAACTCTCACTTTATTTTCTCTGCCTTAGTTGTTTCATCTCTTTCTTGGCCTTTCTTCTCTCACTTGCTCTCATTTTTTAAGGATAGCAATTTTTTTCAGAAAGTTTTTTACCTCATTTTTTTTGTCTTTTTTTAATGATATTTCCTCCCCCATACAGTCTAAATTTAGCCATCTGTTTACACTTAGCTCAGTGTCTTTTGCCTGTTGTTCTATGGGTCCCAGAGTATGCAGATAAAAGCCTTGCTGGTGCAGACAACATTGCTCATACATTTCTGAGAACATGGATCCAGAATCAAAGCAGAAATCTGGGGGTTTATGGAACCAAGAGATGGACCAACCTCACCGTGGTCTCTACAACCTCACTGTGGTCTCTACAACCTCACTATGGTCTCTATCACAGTGGCTATCATTGGGATCACAGTCCCTAAACTGCCCCCCTTCTTCCAGGAGATAGGCAGCAACCACCTCTTCCACAGGGTAGCTTACCCCTGCTGTGCAAACAGCTATGCCATCTGAGTGCAGGCAGAGCACAGTTGTATGCCACGTGCCTGTCCTCATGCCCACAGGAGGACAACACGCACTGCATCACAGCTGTACCACATATGGACATGGATGCAAAGATGCCCTGCTGCAGGGCTTCCATCTATCTGGGTGAGAACATAGAACCATAGAATGTCCTGAGTTGGAAGGAACTCACCTGACTCCTGTCTATGTACAGGACAACCCCAAAAATCACACCATTTGCCTGAAGGTGATGTCCAAATGCTTCTGGAATTCTCTCAGGTTTGATGCCCTTACTACTTCCCTAGGGAGCCCGTTCCAGTGCTCTACCACCCTCTGGGTGAAGAACTTTTTCCTAATATCCAACCTAATCCTACCCTGGCACAGCTTCATGCCATTCCCTTGGGTCCTGTCAATGGTCACCAGAGAGATCAGCTCCTGCTTCTCTGTTTCCCCTCATGAGGAAGTTATAGACTGTGATAAGGTCTCCCCTCAGCCTCCTCTTCTCCAGGCTGAATCACAGAATCACAAAGGTTGGAAGAGATCTCTAAGATCATCAAGTCCATCCATACCTATCACCATACTACTAAACCATATCCCTAAGCACCACATCTAAATGTTTCTTAAACACCTCCACGGACGGTGACTCCACCACCTCCCTGGGCAGCCTATTCCAAGGTTTCACAACCCTTTCAGTAAAGAAATTTCTCCTTATATCCAACCTAAACCTCCCCTGCTTCAGCTTGAAGCCTTTTCCTCTCATCCTCTCACTGTTGACCCTGGAGAAGAGACCTACCCCCATCTTGCTACAGCCTCCTTTCAGGTAGTTGCAGAGAGTGATAAGGTCTCCCCTGAGTCTCCTCTTCTCCAGGCTAACTAACCCCAGTTCCCTCAGCTGCTCTTCAAAAGACTTGTGCTCCAGACCCCTCACTAGCCTCACTGACCTTCTCTGGACATGTTCTAATGCCTCTATGTCCTTCTTAGACAAAGCAAACCAAGTGACTTCATCTGTTCCTTATATGGTTTCTCCTCCAGACCCTTCACTGTCTCTGTGGCCTCCTCTGGACTCTCTCCAACAGCTTCATATCCTTCCTATATTGTGGTGCCCAAAACTGTACACGATACTTGAGGTGAGGCCACACCAGGGCAGAGTAGAGTGGGACTGTCACCTCCCTTGATCAGCTAACAATGCAGTGTTTAATGCACCCCCAGGCCACAGTTGGGCTTCTTGGCTGCCAGGGCACACTGCTGACTCATGTTCAACTTGCCATCAGCCAGAACCCCAAACACCAACCTCGTAGCCACATGCAGATACACATCCTACACATGGCTCCTGGTGTGCACACATGACATTGCCTGTAGCATACAGGCATGGTACCTCCAGGAACACACCTACAGATGAACACAAAGCATGTATGCTGTAGCCATACTCACAGGAATGAGAATATTTCACAAAAATGCCCCCCTTTCAGTACCTGGTCTCTGTTTTTGCTGGAAATCACAAACTATTATTGCATTAATGTGCTGCATTTTCCATGTTGCATTTAAAGCTATTCTCTGACTTCACCTTCCTCTGGGTCTCTCACACCCCACTACAAACCACCTCACTCTGTAGTTGCTTCTTTTTAAGTCACTGCTGACTCCTCATTGATGGGAGGCAATGGTTAATATTACATTTTTCCTTCCAAGCACAAAAATGCCCAGAATGTAGCTGAAAACAAGAGACTTCTGACCAGAGCTATGTGATTAGGAAATGCAGATTTTTCCTCTCCCTGAAGTACTGGTGATTGGAGTCAGGTCTGTGTCACCTCTGCAGACTGGCTCTGTCAAGCAACTGCCTTCAACGCTTCTTTTAATGAAGTCTCATTGATTGATTGCTCCCTGCCCTTATAGGGATGCTGCTGTCACCCCAAGACGCTCCTGCCAGCCTGAGGACTGTGGCAGAAGGGTTCAGCCCAAACCAGCCTGGGGCCTGTCTCTCAGCTGTAATTTCCTACCTTCCAGCATGAGCAAAGTGACAAGTTTGAGCTGCCGTCAGCAGAGGAGCCAACAGTCTCATCTGAATAACGGTGTTTGAGCTTAGATTTTAATTAAGCCCTTGTGGGTTCCTTGAAAGGTTTGAGATGACACAGCCTCCTCTGAAGCTGGCCTAGGGAGACATCCAGAGCCAGCACCAAAGCCTACCTCCTCCTCAAAATGATATGAAATTCTGAACCTGGAAAAAAAGATGAATTCTGAAGATGAGAAAAATAGGGTGGTTTTTTTTTTTCTCAGTTGAGCTTGGCTCTGGGAGAAAGCTTCTTCCAGGCTTTGCTCCTGCCCATACCTCCACTGCTGAAGGTAGGGCTGAGGAGCGCACGACCCTGCGTGGTGAGACATCATTCTCCATCTCTGTGCCTGGTTGTCCCTTTAGGGTATCACAGTGATGAGCGCAATGTTTCTTCTTGGATTTATCACTGTGGTCTACGCAGATACCAACAGGGAAATGCTCTCCCTTGCATTTACACTACTGGATACTCAGCCATCAAATATCCTGAATTAAAGACCTACGGCTACTGTCCAATAAGTCCTGATGTGCCAGTATCCATGTAAATCCTTACATGTGCTGTTTGTTTTCAGGACAGATAAATGTACAGCTTCCCCTCCCCATCCTGCCCTGCAATATTATATTTTAGTACTGACTAGAAGATTTCCATCACGCAATATAAACACATTTGTCAAAACTGTTCTTGGTGGCTGGTCTTCTCCGAGGAAATGATTGCAGAGGAGCAGTGTTTAATTCCCAGTTCAGTGGGATTCCGAGTGTGGTGTAATTTGAGCTTTGTTTCCTCCACGCTTCCTTCTCAGCTTTTTCTTTTTAGGTTGGAAAATCCCCCAAGGTAAAACACTTCTACCTGGATTGCACTCGTTTCTAACCAAAACAACTAAAAAAACCCTTGTAGTTTTGAACTATTTTATTAAAAAGTAAACCAAACAATGACAGAGGAATTTTTTGAGGAGGGAGAATGTTTTTTTCCTGGTTCCAACAAGAACAAGTCTGCCCATTTCCCCCACTTCCCTATGGCCAGTTTAACATGAGGATAAATACATGGGGAAAATGATTTATGGCCAGGAAAATGAGATGTGAAAGCCCTGTGGGAGGAAGCATGATGGACTTAGCACAGGAAAGGGAAGCTGGCACAGCAAAGCCTGTGAGGTGATGCTAGTCATCCAAAAAATATTTCACAGTGGTAGTCTGGGTGATAAACATAGGTGGAGGATGATGATGATGAAAGTTTCTACTCACAAAGAACAGATAAAGGGATGCTTGAATGTCATATCATTTATTGTGGCAGTGCCCTGCATTGTCCCCCTGGACCAACCTGCCCCTCTTTTCCCCTGCTTTGTGCAGGGGCGAAGCAGAGATGTCTCTTGAAGCTGTAGGTCAGCATCAGTCACAGGTCTATGACTCCTGGGACTCTGGCTAACAGAACAGCCTTGACAAATGTCCTGTGGACAATGTGAAGTGGGGATTGACAGTTAACACCACTTCTAGAGCCACTTCTGCTGCCACAAAGCCCAAGAGCACTCCTCCTGCTTTGAAGAGCTCTCTTCATGAAACACAAGGGTTTGGTTCAAGCATTCTCTTTCACATCGGTTCCCTGGACTCCTAGAAGACCCATGTTCATCTTCTGCTCTACCACATCTTTAAGCATCTTTTTCTTTCCCTAGTTCTTGTTTAAGAAACAGCACAAAAAGGCCTAAAACCTGTAATTATTTACAAATCTCCACTCCAAGCAGTTAAAAAGGCATGAGAGACTGAGATGTTTTCAAAAAAAGAAACTATGAGATTTTTCAGAAATAGAAATAAATAGCAAACTGCTCCTGCATCCTTTTTATTTGCTCCCTGGCTCTGCAGAACATAAAGGTTATGTTTTCCAAATTTTCCCTGCTATAGTAAAGACCAAACTGTGAAAAGGTAAGAAAATCTGAGCTCCTCATTTCACATCATGACTCCAGGAGCTGGGGCCTTTAGAAAAGCAATAAACACCATGGGACTGATGCTCTCAAGTATTGGCAAGATCTGTAAGTAAGTACAGAATTTTATGGGCCTTGACTGTCGTTTGCCTTAGGATCCTTCAACGGGGACTTTCAGTTATCCTAAATATAACTTGCTGCCTTTTCAAAGCCCTTTTTCATCAGCCAGGCTCAGTGTGGCTTGTGCTAAAACCTATCCATAAGACATTGCTGTATGGAAACTCTCTTGCACTGATAAGAGATTTCTCCTACAGCTTTCCATAGCTGTAAATGGACACATAGATGCCACTCCCAGAGCTGCCTAGACCCTTTGTGCATGTCCCCTGTATATGCCTCACCCCTTGTACATGTCTCAGAGCCTGAGCAGTAGCTTCCTGCAGACCTCAGAAGAGTTTCTTTTCCCTTTTATTTTTTTTTTTCCTGTGATGGGCCAAGTACACAGAAGAAAGGCTGCAGCCCCAGGGGATACTGCTCTTGAGATCGTTCCAGCTGGGAGCAGATGGCGATTGCACATGAGCATTTCAGGCATTGCTACGATTACGGATGGCCTCACCTTAAGTAAACAGAGAAACTCATTTGTCCTACTATCCAAATCCATGTCTATATTCTCAGCTGACAGAAAGCAGCCTTCCCTCATTGACATACACAAACCTAAGTTGATTTACTTCAGGATGGTGTGTGTAGCACATGAAGGATCCCAAACACCACCGTGTTACTACGGAAACACAGCAGCCATGCTTGGTACCACGCTGTTGACTGCAGCAACACTTTTCTATAAGGGTCCCACGCAACATAGCTCTTGGAAAGAGCTCAAGCCAATGTCAGAAGTACAACCAGACCCCCCTCATCCGAGAAGACGGCTCTTGCTGACTGCCCACAACCACCCCGACAGCCACACCAAGATTTTATTAAGTGCCAAGCCATTCCCTTTGCCTCTCGCTCTGTCTTATTTCCATTACCTTTCAGCAGGGAAAGATTTAGGATCCATTCCCTTGGTTAGCAACATCCATTTGTAACAGCGGGATCACTGGGGAGCAGTCGATAAGCACTATGCTGGCCCATCCCTGCTAACCGTGCAGCAGTATAGTGCAGAATATGAAATATATATGGCTGCCTTCACCTAATCTAAAACTGTATCAAATGGCTCTTAACCTTGCCCGAATGAATTCAATTTGGCTACCGGATGCGGATCCAATTCCTTGGGCTAGAACAGAAAAATCACTTACTAAAGCGATGCTCCCGAGGGACTAGCTTCTGAAAGAAAACTCTGAAAGATTTCCAGCTCGCTAATCTTGTGATAGCTCACGCAAGACAAATCTGGAATGATGAGGTCTTTTCGTCAAACACAAGCAAAACCCCAGGAAACACGGGAATAGCATTACAAGTACATTGGAGAGGGAATCGTTAGTGAGGCTCAGGGGAGACGCAGGAGAATACAAGGATGGAGACATGAAATCAGAGGATCTTTGCATATTTCCTGCAGTTTGATAAGAGAAGTGGGTCTGTAGAGACTGTAAAGGCAGATAGTGCTCAAAAGCAAGGTGAGCAAAGAGTGGGGAGCTGCAGCCTGTTGGCTGGCTGGTGTAAGAAGAAATACAGAGTAGTGCCAAGGCTGTGAGGTGACAGTGGATAACATCAGCTCAGCAAGGATATGTCCCAGGCCTGTTGTCCAGCAGCGAGGAGCTGCTTCTCCAGAAAATCCCACTGTCACCCTCTCTCATACTATCTGCATCACAAATACAGTTTTGACTCTCCACCTAGTTATCCCTCAGTAATATCATCTAGATCTTCCCCTTTCATCTTTTTTATCCTATAGAATCATTTTGATTGGAAGAGAAGTCTAAGATCGTTGAGTCCAACTGTTAACCAGCACTGCGAGGTAACCACTAATCCATGTACCTCGGTACATCTCCGCAGCTTTTAAACCCCTCCAGGGGTGGTGACTACATCCCCTGCCCTGGGCAGCCCAAGCCAGGGCTTGACAACCCTTTTGGGGAGAAGTTTTTCCTCATGTCCAACCCAAACCTCCCCTGGTGCAACTTGAGGCTCTTTCCCCAGGAGATGACCTACGATGCCGGTGGCTCAGCTCTAGTACCTGCCTCATCACTCCAGGGGATGCTCTAGGAGGTGCTTTGTTTTTCAGCATCCCTTTCTCCACCACTAGGATGGCAGCCGTTGGCTGACAGGAGCTTTTGGAGTGGTTTTATTTCCCCTGGCTCGGGAAAGACTGCGCACCATGCTATTGACTTCCGCTCACAGTTAATTGAATTGTCTTGTACTACACTTTGTTTAAGCTGATGAGTGATGGCTCTCAATCCAGTATCCAGCTCACGGTGCAGCAAGGTTGGACATGACATGCTCAGTGCCCCTTTGGCCACTCAACACCATTCCTGAAAGCTGCTCCCCTGCCATGGGGACACAATTTGCAGGGTGCTGGCAGAAATTTATCATCTCCCAGCCCTTTTCTCCTCACATCCATGCAACAAGGGATGATGCTTAAGGGGAAAATCAGGATGATTGCAAACAGGATGTAATGGGAATGTGGGGGGGGAGGGAGGGGAGGGTGCAAAGAAATGTTGCACAAGCAGTGAAAGGAGGAGACAAGAAGGATATGAGGAGAAACACGCAAGAGCAAGTCCTCAACAGCTTCATTTTGCAAAGGATGGCTGCCGGCTGCCCCCTCCACACAGCTGGGCTGTTGCTGGGCTGTTGCTGGGCTGTTGCTGCTCAGCACTGTGGCTAATGAGGCATCTGCTCCCTTTGACAGGCTGCATCTGCTGCCGTTTGCCTCCTCCTGCCAAGCTCCCAGCAGCCGTGCATTGAGCTCTCGGCTTCCCCTCCCTTCACAA
Organism: Galbula dea; assembly: GCA_013399015.1. Taxonomy (NCBI): domain Eukaryota; kingdom Metazoa; phylum Chordata; class Aves; order Piciformes; family Galbulidae; genus Galbula; species Galbula dea. The sequence goes on from VWZX01008139.1 coordinate 714,107, forward strand.
CCACCTACGATGCCCTGGGCATCCCCAAGGCTGGATCCAAGCATGCCAGGGGACAGGGACAGAATTACAGAATCACAGAATTAGTAGAATCACAGAATTGTTTTGGTTGGAAGAGACCTTTAAGATCATCCAGTCCAATTGTTAACCAGCACTGCCAGATCACCGCTAAATCATGTCCCTCAGCATCACATCTCCACATCTTTTCAATCTCTCCAGGGATGATGACTCCACCTCTGCCTTGGGCAGCCTGTGCCAGGCCTTGACAACCTTTCTGGGGAAGAAATTGTGCCTATTGTCCAACTTAAACCTCCCTTGGCACAACTTGAGGCTATTTCCTCTTGTCCCATCATTTGTTCATTGAGAGAAGAGATTGATCCCCACCTTGCTCCAACCTCTTTTTGGGGAGTTGGAGACAACAAGAAGGTCTGCCCTGGGCCTCTTTTTCTCCAGACAAAACAACCACAATTTGCTCAGCTACTCTGCACAACAATTGTTCTCTACACCCTTCAGCAGCTTCGTTGCCCTTCTCTGGACAGTCTCTACCACCTCCGTGTCCTTCCTGGAGTGAGGAGCCCACAGTTAAACCCAGGATTTAAGGTGTAGCCTCAGCAGGACCCAGTACTGGGGGATGATCATTGCCCTGGTCCTTCTGCCCACATTACTGCAGACACAAGACAAGGCTACACTGCTGAGGGCTGAAGGCATCCAGAAATGTTGTGCAAATACAGCAGGCCTTCTAAAGAGAGGGAGCAGGAACCTTTGCTCCAAAATACACCCATGTCTCTCTCTAATTGCTAGCATTAAGCTATAAAATTTTATGTTTCCAGTCTCTCCTTTTATGTAAGACTCCTAGTTTACAATCACTTAGAGCCAACTGCCAGGCCTGGCATTAAATATACTATTCAATTAATGTGGGATCCCAGGGCGGTGTCAGGGAGTAGAAGGCAGCAATGTGGGATGCTTTTCCATCCAGGAGATGGGAAACACACTGACCAGGACTGGCTTTAATGGAGGTGAAACTTGGCAACTCAGACAGAGACAGAGTGAGAACAAAGCCCAAGACTGGAACAACCTGGAGATGAGGAGAAAATCAGGATCTGGATCTGGATTTATCCTCTCTAAACCAGAAACAGGAGACTTCTGCCTTGGCAAAAAGAGTCTGTTTAGAAGTAGAGGCACCTTTCTCCATTGCTGAGACCTATGCTAGCCATTAGTTTTTCCACAGGAACCCCTCTCAATGCTGCTGGAAGCTGCTGTCCTCTTCCAAGCCCTCCTGCTAAGAGCTGCTGAATTAGTTAGGGCTCCTCTCTCAAGATGAAATCATAAATCAACAACTTGATCACTATTGGTCACCAAAGACCCTGCAGGGCTTTTCTAATCACAGATGTGGAAATCCACTGCCTAAATCAAACCCTGGTTAATTAAATTCCCTGTCGAAACTCAGTATTTTCACCTTATACATTTCCTGACCTGCATGGCCATGACGTTGTGCTATGTGGTGCACAGAAAGCTGTGGTGTGGGAAAGCTTTCCAAGGCTCTTCATGTGGGTCAGTGTCTGTGGTGGTTTATGAAATCCATTTGTGAGGCTTGTGAAGCACGGAGAGATCCATCACAAGTGAGTGGTGAAATGGACTACATAAATCTAAAGGCAGTTTGAACATCTTATCTGAATGGTTGCGCTCCTGCTTCAGTTTTGCTGTCTAATGAAAAAATATGTGTTTCAGGGAGATACTGGCATGTCATTAAAAGTAACAGTGAATAATACTGAAATAAGGGGTCAGATGAGTGGTGGGTTTAAGGCCCAACCTGATCTCCATATGGGGAATTCAATACGCTTGGGTTTTCCTCTTGACCTTGGGCCAGGAGTTGTTTTCTTTGCTCTACCTCAGTTTCCTTACTTAGAAACAAGCAACAACCTCCCATTGTCAACATTTAATTGCACAGAGATGAACCCCTTTCATAGGCACTGAGAATGGCCAAAAGGACAATGTGCACAGCACCCCCTGAGCACTCCTCAGCTGGAGAAAACTTGCTGTGTGTAGAGATGAGCTTCGCTTTTCCAAAGGGATGAAGCCACATGTGAAGTTAATGCAGTGCCCAAGCAGAACAGAGGGGAAGAAGCAGGTCTTTTGCATACCCAGCCCAGCATGTCACCACCGGCTCTGAAGCACAGGGTTAATTGAGGACTTCACACAGTTCAGACCCCCACCCAGCCTGCTCTCAGCAGTATCTAACACCTTAAGTGATGCCCAACACAAAAGCTGGCAGAACACACAGCTGGGCAGGGGACAAAGCCTCTTTTTTTGCTCCATTTTAATCCAGACCAACTATTCCTCTTTGCCAGGACCCCAAGCAGCATTTCCTCTTTGATCAGGACCCATCTGGCTTGCCTCCTTCCACCCCATTGCAGCCAGCTTCCCTCCTCTCCTCCCTGGCTCCGCACCAACAACGTTCTCATCTATTAACTGATCTCACTAGTCTCTAAAATTGGGACTATGCAGGCTAACATCTTAAATCCGAGGCTCTCCCTGGATATTTCCATATTTCGGAGGTTTAATGCATTGTATTTAATGTACTCAATTTGGAAGCCAGCAGGCGATGCAATTTTCAGGTGCACGCAATGTGAATAATGAAAGTCTCTCAGTCCTTGGCTCTCTATCCACCTGAGTCCCTGGAACTGCATTAGAGGGGGAAGAGAGGAGGACTGTCCAAATGAAACCCAGTGGCTGAGGGATAACGGGCAGAAATGAGTCAAGGGCTGATGGATGAATTTCAGCTGTCCCAGCCAAACTGGAAAACACGCTGTGCTAAGCGCACACTGGCCACACCATCTCCAGGAGACATTTAACTGTCCTTAATAATGTCAGCGTCACTTAATGAAAATGGTGTGTTCCACTTAATAAGTACAATGCACTCTCGAGCCATCAATCTACCTAGCACAGGGTTTTTCAGCAGGCAGCACCGGGCAGCTTTGGCTCTCCAACGGAGCTGACCCCGTCAGCATCGGGGAATTGTTAGCAAAGGCAGCTGAGGGCGTAGGAGTGCATTCTTCCCTCCTGTCTGCTTCCCAATTAACCCCAGCCTTTACAGAGCAATCACCAAGTCCACTGACAGTGTGATTTCTTGTGTTATTTATGTGTGTTCCTGCTGTGACTGGGAAGACAAGAGTCCTACTATGGCATGTAGCAAATGGTCAGCATGGGAGAAGCTCATGCTGAAGCCTTGGATACTGCAAAGCCCTGCACCAGGTGTGCTGCCTCCTTCATGTCCCATTAACTTCGAACCTGCAGAAACCTCCTCTGAGGGTGAAAGAAAAGCCATTTCCCCTGGTTTCCTCACACTAGCACAAAATGAAGATGAATTTTAGGCAGGTATTAAACCCACAGAGACTATTACCTCCATCGCAATGAAGTTGAATAAAGATCTCAGGGTGTATTGTCTGCATGGGAACCACATCCTCTGGTCTTCTGGGGAAAGAGCAATATGCAGAGGAAAATACTCTCCCTGGAAACACATGGACTAAAGCAAGAGAGAAATTCTGGGGTGCAGAATGAGCTGAAGATAAAGGGCCTGTGACTGACGGAAGAGGGAAACAAGCCCCTTGGTGCAACAGAATCTCAGCATATAATTGGGACTACCAGGCACTAACTTAATAATGTCAGTAACAACAACGTTAATAATGAATTTGCTAGTGTGGGATTTGCCATCACTGTGCGATCGAGGTCCTTCAGAAAGCAGCTCTGAAATTGAAACTACTGAGGGAGGTGAGAGTCTAGCCTCCCCTGTAACTTGCTCGGTTATCATGATGTAACTTAAAATCTGCTTCAGCAATTACATTCCTCGCAAGATCTGAAGTGCTGGAAAGAAGAATTATAATGATAATATTAACATACAGTCTCTTCCTAGCGAGAGTAAGTCATTAGGCAGAGCGCAGAAAAGATGCATAGGCAGGAACAGATGGAAAAAGGGCTACATCAAGAGTTTAAAGGGAGGCTTACAAAAAAATGAAAAGAGCTAAAAATTCTAAGTGGATTATGGAAGGCAGGCTGCAAAAGGAAAGCAAAAATTGCTCTGTGCCATGCAGGAAAAGGCTGTTCACACACAACGTGTCAAATGAAGGATGCATGGTGGGAAAGACGAGCATTGGGTGGCAATGTGAGTATGCTGTGGATATGCTTCACTCCACGTCATTTCAGATGCTCAAGAGGTGGCTGTCGATGTCTCTTGGACATGTCCAGGCCCTTTCTCCTCAAAACAGACAGATCAGTACCTCTGCCAGGTGATGTATCCTACCTCCGACAGATGGGCAGCAAAATTTGGGTGGGATAAATGTCAGCCTAGCAGTAAAGTCACAGTCTCATAGAATCATTTTTCTTAGAAAAGACCTTTCAGATCATCATATCCAACCATTAACCAGCATTGCCAGGTCGCCACTAAACTACATCTGTCAGCACCACATCTACAACACCACTTCTACATAGCTTTTAAATCCCTCAGTGATGATGACATCACCACTGCCCTGGGCAACCTGTGCCAGGGACTGACAACCCATTCAGTGAAGATATTGTTCCTAATATCCAATTTAAGCTTCCCCTAGAATACTTGAGGCCATTTCTTCTTGTCCCATTGTTTGTTCCTAGGGATAAAAGCCCAACCTCCACCTTGCTCCAACCTCCTTTCAGGGAGTTGGAGAGAGTGAGGTCTCCTTTGAGCCTCCTTTTCTTTGTGCTAAAGAACCCCAGTTCCTTCAACCACTACTAACAAGACTTATGCTCTATATCCTTCACCAGTTTTGTTGCCCTTCATTGGACATGCTCCAACATCTCAATGTCCTTCCTGGAGTGATGAGCTCGGGATTCAAACTGAACCCAGGATTCAAAGTGCGAAGTCCATGAGTATGCACCAGGATTAATGTGGGGAATCTAAAGTCAGTGTAGTCAAATCTGCCAATTAATTTCCTCAGCACCCTAAGAGGACACCTGATGTATTTTCATCCAGGACCACCAAAAAGTGGGAGGAATCAGACTTTAGAAGCACACAGTGTTTTTCTTTCCTTCCTCCCAAAGTATTGGCACATCTTTCTACTGACTTGTAGCTATCAAGGCCATTAAAATCAGTATTGTTGTTCCTCCTTTGATCTTTGTCCAGCTCTTTGCTCCTCTTCCTGGCAATGAGAAGGAGCCTGGGTGCCTATCAAGGACTTGCTGGATCACTTCCTCTCCCACTCCCAGCTAGAAGGAGCCTTGATCTTGCACACAGCCCTGCACACTCACACACAACCATCAGCATTGAAATCCATTGGCATCGATTTGTCCCTGGTGTTTGTGATACTTCTTCTATGCTTGCTTCATACACAAAGATGGCAGCAAAGGGATGTGGACTCATCTCTGGCCTTCAGGGTGATGAAGCAATGAAAAGAAATTTGCTCTTGGTGACCTCCAGTAGGTGTCATGGGGAAGGACAACCTCATAGCCTGCCTGGGGCGACCTGTTCACTTGCTGGCTTGCACAGCTCAGTGCCAGTTAATTACTTTGGATTTTGCCTCTATCTATTTCAGTGTAATTTTGATGATTTTGGGACTCCATCCCAGCCATTTCCCCTTCCCTGGCAACCTCGAGGAGCTATAAACCTGGCAGCTTCATCAGCTATTTACAAGAGCTGGGTTCACACTGAACCTGGCTGGGCATGCTTTGGAAGAGCAGGCAGAGAGCAGTTGCAATAATAATTTTTGTCCTCTTGCTCCTCACTAAAGCAGCAGAGATTCACTACACATGAAATTCATTAGGAACCTGCAGCCTGGACCTGCCTAGGACACTCAGCAGCTGCCAAATAGTTCAGCCAAGGCATCTCCAAGAAATGCTCACTGTGGTTTTGGCTATCTTCTTGCTTCATGTATTTGACAAGATAAATTGAGGTGCTCCTTGGCTGAGCATACCCTGGAACTCAATGGTTAAAGGCACAAACCACACAAACTCTCTATCCTCTCCACATCGCTGAACCCCAGCTCCTAAACAGAGAGTGGGACCATGGGATATAACTCAGCATGAAGAGGCCACTGCAGCCTTAGAGTCACCAAATCGTTTTGGTTGGAAGAGATATTTAAAATCATCAAGTCCAACTGTTAACCGGCACTGCCAGGTCACCATTAAACCACAACCCTCAGCACCACATCTTTTCAAGCCATCAAGGGATGGTGACTCCACCACTGCCCCAGGCAACCTGTGCCTTTTGGGGAAGAAATTGTTCCTCATGTCCAACTTAAACCTCCTTTGGTACAACTTGAGACTGTTTGCTCTTGTTCTATTGCTTGTTCATTGGGAGAAGAGACCAGCCCTAACCTCATACCAACCTCCTTTCAGGGAGTTGGAGAGACTGAGAAGGTCTCCCCTTCTTTTTCCCAGGCTCATACAGGGGACAATCACCTCCCCAGTCCTGCTAGCCACAAAAGCTCCTCCTGCAGATTTTGGGCTGCTTTAGAGGAGGGAAAGCCACGCAGTAGGACATGGTGGATGATGTTTCCATTGTGCAAATGAGAGGACGGTAACCTACTCTACCACAACAATCAGCTGTCTTCGTTTGTCAACCTCTCCACAATCAGCTAACTGATACGCAATTATCTCCACAACACTTAGCTATACATCACTCCCTTATTGTTATCTGTGCTGTTCCATGCCAGATAACCTTAATTTTCCCCTATTTGTTCCAGCATATAATTATTTGTTTGCAATCATTGCCTATTAGATAGATAAATACTGCAAAGAAACAAACGTTTTCCCTCCCTAATGCCGTCCTGAAAAGTTCTAATATGTTATTTGATCAAATAATCTTTGCCATATCAAAGCAATAGGATTTTCCTCTTCGAAACGATGCATTTATTAAAATGTAAAGCAGTCTGATCATATATAGAGAGAAAAATAAAAATAAAAATAGGGTCTTCTGCAAGAAAAATATTGCATATTTATTTTGGTGGATTTCCCTGGAATTTTAATTCAAACCTTTTTATATTTATTTCCTTTCCCTGCCAGCTAGGGATTAAACCCATTAGTTTTGATTTTTGGATATTTTTAAAGCCCTGTGTTCAGGACTTTAAATTTGATTTTAAGAACTCCTTTTGGGGTTTGATTTACAGCAGAGATCTTTTTATTATTTTTGTAGAATAAGAAACAGAGCACATCCTGCTGTTGCATATGGGGGGTTGGCACGAGGGGGTTTAGCTGCTCCAAGGAGAAGGAAAACAATGGGAATTTAGACAACAGTCAGACTGCTCCAAGGTCTGCTCAGAACTGGACTTTATGATCATCACTATGTCAGGTGGAGAAGTACATTTTAAAGGGCTTTACAAGCTTTAAGCATCCATTGCTGTCTGGCTCCAAGGAGAAAAAAAAGAGAGATGTATTTCCCAATCCAAGTGTTCCAATAATACCATGATTTATGCTCCCACCTCATGGGACCAACTTGAAAAAAAAAAATCATAAGCACTTTTAAACCAAGTAAATTTTAGTGTTTTCTTTCTATTTCCCTTCCGAGCCTTGAGCTTCTAAAGGGCTGTATTTTAAAACCTTCTCTCTGAAACTGCAGAAGAAAGAAACCTTTAAAGATGTTATCCCTTTTAGCTTCTTAGCTCCAAAGATTTTCAGATGGTAGCAGGTAGAGGGTGTTGGGGTTCTACCCAACGGAGAGAAGCGGGTTCATGATGGCAAGATGCAAGTTGACCCCATCTCCTGGAGGTGCTCCCTCAGGGACAGACTAAAAGATCAGCCCAACTGTCTCACAAATCCCCTAGCAGACAGCAAGAAAGCAGCTGGGTTACAGAGAGAGCCCTAGCGAGTCCCAGCTCTGCGCCTGTTCTTATGTACAAGGTGACTCTGGTCCCAGCACCCAGCAAGATTATCAGAAGCTAAAGGAGGATGCCAAACCCATGAGGTTTGTGGTATTAGAATCACAGGATGATTTGGTTTGGAAGGAACTTAAAAGGTCACCAAGTCCAACTCTCCTGCAGTGAGCAGGGACATCTCCAGCTAGATCAGGTTGCTTAGAGCCCCAGACAACCTGACTTGGAATGTTTCAAGGGATGGGACATCTGCCACCTCTCTGGGCAAACCGGGAGAGCATCTCACCACCCTCAATGTAAAACATTTCTTCCTTCTACCTACTCTAAATCTCCCTCTTTTAGTTTCAAACCATCCCCCCTTGTCCTGTCACAACAAACCCTGCTAAGAAGTCTGTCTCCAACTTTCTTATAGGCCTCTTTGAGTACTGAGAGGTTGCACTAAGGTCTCCCTGGAGCCTTCTCTTCTCCAGGCTGAACAACCCCAAGTCTCTCAGCCTATCCTCACAGCAGAGGACTTCCAGCCCTCAGATCATTCCTGTGGCCTTCTTTGCACTCACTTCAACTGGCCTGGGTCTTTCCAGAGGAGCTAAGGACTCCAGATCTGGCCCCAGCACTGCAGGTGAGGTCTGACCAGAGCAGAGCAGGGGCAGAATCCCCTCCCTCCACTTGCTGGCCACACTGCTGGGGCTGCAGCCTAGGATGTGGTTGGCTTCCGGGCTGTGAGTGCACATTGCCAGCTCATGTCCAGCTTTTTACCAGTACCCCCAAGTCCTTCTCTACAAGGTTGCTCTCCATCCCTTCATCTCCAGCCTGGACTGATAGCAGCTGCAGGACCTTGCAGATGGCCTTATTGAACCTCTATAGGTTCAGACAGACCTCCAGATTGTCCAGGTCCCCCTCTAGAAGCTGATCTCCAGCTGACAGAGCTAGTGTACACATCTTAAGCACTGATACCCTCACAGGTCTGCTTGCTATAAGATGTTGAATGTGTAAGAGGGAGAAGAATGCATGGTTGGTTCTCCTGATGAACGCAGCTTTGGGTTTCTTACACCAATGCTCTGAAAGAGTTTTACTGTATTAAAAGAATGTGGTGTGGGCCTTTTGATCACAGCTGTCCTTGAAAAGGGTGGAGTGCTGAAGGCTACAGGGGCAATAAAGAGACTCCAGCATAGTTAGACCTTAAAGATATTAGACCTATGGGAAGGGAAACAAGATGTTCAAAGGCAAAAGCCCAGTGTCAGCTCATGTGTCTTGGCATTGGGCAGCACCCATCACTGCAGAGCTGGATGTCACAACATTTGGCTCTGTGACAAGAGGGACTGGATTAACCTCATGAACTCATGAGTGAGGTGTTTTCTGTCCTGGACAGACAGTTTTTGCCCAGTTCTAGTATCAGGACACATTGGTGACAGGAGCAGGCATGGGATTTGGGCACCTCCTGCCTGCACTTAACCCACCTACTAAACAATTAAATTGGGAGCTGGGTTTCATTCAGCTGCATGGGAGCAATTCAAAAGAAAGGAAAGGATATTAAATTAAAGCACTTCATTTTAATATAAAGCACCACGGTTGAGGGTTGGGTGGAGGGGTGGTGGGAAGAACAGCTATGCTTTTGATTCCATCTATTTAATAGATACAGAGAAAGGCATGTGAAATGTGCTTATATTTCCTAAACCACCCATAAAATATCTTGCAATTAGGGTCCAAGCACATGAAGGATCTTTATTAAAATTGAGACCCTCCAGGAGTTTCCCTCAGTGTTTGCTTGTTGCTGTGGTGGGGAAGATTGCTGGGAAAAATGTAATTTTGTGTGTTCAAAGACTCGAGAGTGTGCTGAGTGGAGAAGGGGGAAAAAAACCCAACTACTGTTAAATGGTATCTTAAAAGCATGGGAGAGGTTGAAGAAGTGGATCCATGCAGAAAATAATATACTATTATTTTAAAAAAGTAAATTACTAAAATGACACTTTTCTGTGTTTCTATCTCTAGAAAATTCAACTTGGCTGAATCCTTAATGTACAAGGGTTTGGGATCTTTTATTTTATTTTTTTTTTAAGTGACACTATAAAACATGCAGAAATATCTTAGTTATTTACCAAGTGATTAAACCACAGTCATTTATTATGGTGTTACTAGAACATTGTTCTCCTGGTTCTTCCAGGGTTTATTGCCTCCAATATAACACACCCCACCTCTAATAATCCCCATTGCTTTGACTCTATTGCCTTATATTTTTAGATTTCTTCTAGCGTGTTGCATAAAATTCCAGCTCTAATGGGCTTTATAAAATGAGATGTATTGTCATAGATCCAGGCCCTTATGAAGACAATTATCTTGTCCATTTGTGTTTTCATTATGTGGAGAAATACTTTTTTCTCTCTCTCCCCCCAACATTTTATTTCCTAGCCCAAATCACAAAGGCTTTTTATTTTTTATTTTTAAATCCATTGGCAATGAAAGAAGGAAACCCAAGCTACCACCATCCTCCACTTTGTTTGGTGGAAGATGGTCCGTTAGGTGGCACAATTTTCTCTGGAAGTGAAGTTGGTTGAGAACTGGCTGAAAGACAGAGCTCAGAGGGTTGGAATAGGTGGTGCAAAATCTAGTTGGAGGCCTGTAGCTCACAGGGTTTCACAGGGATCAGAACTGGCTCCAGTCTTGTTCAACATCTCCATCTGTGACCTGGATAAAGGCAGTTTGCTGATGGCACAGAACTGGGAGGATCCTCAGTTTAAGAAGGATAGGGAACTGCTTGAAAGAGTCCAGCACAGAGTTACAAAGATGATTAAGGGGTGGAACATCTTCCTGATGAGGAAAGGCTGAGGGAGCTGGCTCTCTTTAGCTTGGAGGAGACTAAGGGGTAACCTCATCTATGCTTTTAAATATGTGAAGGGTAACTGTCAGGAGGATGGGGTCAGGCTCTTCTCAGTGAAGCCCAGTGACAGGACAATGATTGTAAGCTGAAGCATAGGAGGTTCCATTTGAACACACGTAGAAATTTTTTTCACAGTGAGGGTGCCAGAGCAGTGGCACAGACTGCCCAGAGAGGTTGTGGAGTCTCCTTCTATGGAGGTATTCAAGACCCGTCTGGAAACGCTTCTGTGTGACCTGGTCTAGGGAATCCTGCTGTGGCAGGGGGGTTGGACTAGGTGATCTTTCGAGGTCCTTTCCAACTCCTAATATTCTGTGATTCTGTGATTCTGTGAGTGGCTGACACCTGTCAGGCTGTGCTGCCATTGAGTGAGAGCTGGACAGGATGAGAATTGGGAGAGAGGAACCTCATGGAGTTCAACAAGGGCAAATGTAGCATACTGCCCCTGGGGAGGAATAACTCCATGGACCAAGGCAGATTAGGGGTTGACCTGCTGGAAAGCAGCTCCACTGAGAAGGACCCGGGAGTGCTGGCGGACAGCAAGTTGCACTTGAGCCAGTAATGTGTCCTCACGGCCAAGAAGCTCAGTGGTCTGCTGAGGTGTATTAAGAAAAGTGTGGCCAACAAGTGGAGGGAGGTTGTTCTCCCTCCCTACTCTGTCCTAGGGACACAACATCTGGCGTCCTGGGTCCAGTTCTGGATTTCTCAGTTCAAAAGATCCACATGACAATAGTCAGAGTAGAGCCATTAAGCCAAGATGGCCAGAGTTCGGTGTAAAGTATAGGATAGGCTCTCCAGGAGAAACCCCTTCTTTGGCTCTTCCAAATGTGGATACAAAGCATGGTAACACCACTGATCTCACCAGGGAAGCATCTCCAGACTGCTTAAGACAAGGGGGGTTTTTTATGGATTGTTAATACTGTAAGGCTGAGTCTGTATTTTCACATACACATGCACAGTTTCAGACCCAAGGTATGGCGCTGGTCTTTTCTGGGGTCTTCACTTCCACATTTACATGAGTGATATTGAGAACTAGGTCCCTTTCTTGAACACACCTTCCAGGCTGTTGTAGCTATGGAAAGCCAATATGAGACACATGAAGAGAAGCCAAGCGCAACACTTTCTGAAGATTGCTCCTGGAAAGGTTTTACTGGTGACTCATGGCAACTTGAGTCTTTCTTTTGCCTTTTCCCAAAAGCTTGTTGTGTGGAAATGGGAATATGTATCGATTGTTCAAGAAAAGCTCCCATGGAGCTGGAGAAGGCAATCAGATAATGTGGTAGGTGGGGGAGGTGGCTCTGCCTTTTTATGCAATTAGGCCATATATATTTGTATATATGGTATATATGTCTATATTCCTATAAAACTAGGATTATTATTTCCACTTGAGATACATCTGTAGCTCCTTGTAAAACAATGATAATTATAGCACAACAACAACGTACAAGCTATACCATTCACCTGCCTAACTGGGCCTGTGTGTATAGTCCAGGGTGTACTGGGAAATAACTTTCATCAGTTCAGAAGCATATTGCTACCAGGAGTCAAGGAGATAAATACTGCATCAGAGTGAGACCCGGGGTTTCATAGCTGCACCAAAAAATGAGCCAGATTCTTCCCCAGTTTACTTCTGCACAGTTATGCCAGAGATGAAGATTTTTCCGTAAACCGAGAAACCACCTGGCTTGAAATCAGCCAAAGGAACCTCATGTCCAGGGCTACGGAGTAGTTTTCCCCAAAAATAAGCTACTGAAGGTGTCATTTAAGTCACTATAAAAGTTCTACTAGTCCCATTAATCTTGATGAAGTTGTGAGTAATGAGGTGACCAACCCAAAATGACATATCATGGAGCAGTGAGTGGTCCTCCAGGGTCTCTTGCCCCAGCTCTTTGTGCCCTGTAGGACACTGACATTTTGGGTTGATGACTTCCATCCTGCCAAGAAGGACCTGACCCCTAAGGTGCAGGTGCGACACTGGGGTCCTCCTGCATGGCCAGAGAGGTATGGAGCAGATGGCTGGAGCTGTGAGTAGATGCACAGGTGAGTCTGCAACCCATGTTTTCTCCCAGGTCACCCAAGCCTGGGTGCGGCCCCCCAAGATGGGCCTCAGAACAGGTTCGTATCAAAGCAATGGATCCAAGAACAGCCAAAAGCACTGCCTAGGTGAAGGTAGAGTACAAGAAAGGCACTGCTATAACCCCAAACCTTCCACCTCAAGAGACACCGGACTACCAGGTACCCATGTCTGGGTGACAATGGAGACACTCTCTAAGCTGGTGTCCTGGCTTTGTTCTTCCTTCAGGAAAAAAACAAAGCAGAAACCTGATGTCTGAGTTTGCTCCCAGGCAGGGAAGGTCCCTCTGGACCAGCCTGCGGACAACAGCTGCAGACCTTGAACAAGCCAGGGCCCTGGTGCTGGGCTGACACCTCGCTGTCAGTGCATGCTTCCCTTTAATTAAAAGCGGCATGTGTCCCCCCCTCTCTTCACTATGACTGACGCTGCCAATTCTGCTGTGCTTTAGAGGTGTCATCTTGCGGTACATCACATCCTAATTAACGCATCTTGTCAGGTCCAGCAGTTGGCTGCAGTAACAGGCTTCCAGCAGCTGTCACTGGGACCCAGAAGAGGGACTGGGGATGCCTTGTTAGGCAGCAAGTCACTATACTGAATGTTTCATTTAAGGGGAAAAGGACAGAGCGTGGTCCTAAATTCAGGATTGCAAGGGAGTGGTGGCTCTGACCTCAGTGGCCACCTGGGCTCTTAGCACAGGGTCTGGGTGGAAAGAGGAAGGCACATTTTGCCATCTCACCCTCACCTTGTGGTGAGATGAAAGTAGCATCCTGCGCTTCTTTGGCAGCTAGGCTTCTTCTCAGAGCAGAGGCTGAGTGCTTGGTAAACAGAAACGAGTTTCGGTCTCCCAGCAGCCCTGCATGAGGGATGAAGAAAGCTTCTCTGGGACGGGAAGAGGTATCAAGGTCACCTACCGCCTTGAAGGCTCAGAGTTTTCAGTTTCTGGCATCAGGAATAGAAGGAAACAGGCTTGACACATTCAGGAACTGCACTTGTGCACCCTGACTCCTGCCGCTCCGCTAATTATTAGGCAAGACAGCTTGGCAAGTGTGAGCATCCAACCAGGTGTACTGGCCTCACTGCTCTTCTCAGGATTAAACATTTAACCATGGATGTACACAGCCTGGCTTAGACTACCGTGTGCTCCTCCCCTACCCAGCATCACAGCCACAAAAAGCAGCCGAAAAGGGGAAAATGCAAGGAATGAAGGAAATATTTTTTGCCTACATTATAGGCTATATTTGTATTCTGGATCCTAAAATCCATCTGGTTTCCTTGAGGTGAAAAGAGAACGTTTCTATGCAGCCCAATTTGGAAGGGATAATTAGCACTTTAATTGAAACTAAGGCATGGATCTGTGGCCGTGAAAGGTCTGGTGCCGCGTCTCACACCAAGAGGGTTTAGGGACCATGGCCACACTTTGCAGAGCTCAGGCACAGAGCTCCTCACAATGGCAGGGACATGGACGAGGATATTCACTGCAAGATGCTCATGGGCTCAGCTACAACCAAGCAGCCCTAAAGCTCCACTAGAGATACTCCTTTTGACTGGGTCAGAGTAAGGTGTGACTGGAGCTGCAGCCCCTAATATGCCCTTAGTAAGCCTTGAGTAGCCGAATTAGCTCTCTCCAACAAACATGCATTTAATGATCACACACCTTCTTTCGCCTTTCTGCCTTGTGCAAGCTCACAAGTGCCCCACTTAGAGATTGCCTTGGTGGAGTATATGTTGCAACAGCTTCAAAGGCCATTAGCCATCTTGGCAGTAAAACTGATGGAAGAAAATAACCAGGATCAGGATTCTTCCACCCACAAAGACAGTGATTTCTGCTTCTTCCTTCTGCTGCTGGCCCAGACCCACACTGGGAACCCAACCTGCAGACAAATGGAGCTTCTTCAAACAAACATATGCACGAAGTCAGTAGAATTTGTACATCTTTGATAATGAGCATTTAAAGGGTGAAGCCTAATGAAGGGATCTAGAAACAAGACACAACTGAAGGCGGGATGCAGCTTTTTAATTAAAACTCTGATGCCTTTTTATCTCCTTCCCTCTCCCTTGCTCTTCCCCCTGCTGACGGAGGGGATTTCTCAATCCGAGGCCTGCTGCTGCACAAAAAGCTCATCTTTAATATTCTCTTTGATTATGTGGGATTTTTCTTCCTCCTCTTCTTGTGGGTGTTTCTGTCATCTCCTTTGGTGAAGATTTAAAGGAAGAAGGGCCCTGCCAGTAGTCAGGCAGAGAGGAAAGAAAAACAGTAGGCCAACCATGCTTGTAAGAAGATTAAAGCACTAGGGTGGCCATGTGCCTTTGGAATACCAAATGCAACTTTCTCCTGCATCTCTTGTCTCATTTTTTCTCCAATGTTGGATGCTTTTAAGATTCAGCTGGACAGGGACTGAGCCATCTTGTCTAGACCATGCTTTTGCCAAGAAAGATTGTACCAGATGATCCTTGAGGTCCCTTCCAAGCTGTTTTTCTATAATTCTTCAGCATCCTCTAGTAATACCAAGCAAAATTTGGTGGTACAAAGGGTTAAGCAGTGAAACAGAGGGAGAAGATCAAGTCCATCTGAAGGGATGATGAGCCACTTTAATTTGATTGATTTTTACTGAATTCATGGCACTTCTCATTTGCAGTTTCCCTCCTTTTAATTAGCTGATGCTTGTAGCTATCATATTCGATTCTCATTACTTAATTAAATAGGGTCCTGCACCTTCAGGCAGTGCTGGGAGATGGTGGATGAGACCGGCTGGAGGGAAGCTTGGACAGGGAGAGGAACATCCTCTCTTTCTTCCTCCACATTGGCATGTAGCTGTTGAAGCAATGTGGACATCTCAGGTTTATCTTGGATTGCCAAATCCCCTACCCTGGTTGCATCCTGCTTGACAACACAACCAATCAAAGACTAAAAGGGAAAGGGCCCGAGCAATCATTTCATCCCCTGGAAGGTTTCCATCTGCTCCACGTGAGCTGTATTCAGGAGCTGGGCTGGAGCGTTGGATCAACACAAGTGGGATTCAGATCACAACTGAACTGTGTGGGCAAAGATGTCTTTGCCACTCTGGTACTCAGCTCAGTTGGCATCAGAAGATATTGTGCTCCCCAGCACCACTGCAGCAATTCATCTCTGCAGGAAGAGCTACTAAAAAAAGGATGAAATTTAAAACCCACAAAATATATTCAGCCACCTGCCTATAAACTGGACTGTTAATTGGTGCTGCAATTAAATCCACCCCCCCCCCNTAATGAGGAAGGCGTCGGCAATGTGGTGGTGTTGTTACTCCTTGGTGGGAAGTAACAAGGACAGATGTGTTGGCAGGCACACCAGTTGTATTTTTCCTCTTCTGGTGTTGTTTCCTTGCTGTGTGGTCCTCTGTTTTATTTCTTCCAGTTTGGACATTACTCTGTGTTTTACCACCTGTTTACCCATCCCAGCTGAAAGGTTCGACCTGTATAAAGGGATATCTCTAACACAGCACATTTCCTTTGGGGTTATCCATACCCTGAAGGAAATTGAGCCTCATGCACAGAATTGGTACATGCTGGTTACCCAGAGAGGTGGTAGATGACCCATCCCTGGAACCCATTCCATGTCAGCTTGTCTCAGGCTCCAAGCAACCTGATGTAGCTGAATGTGTCCCTGCTTGATGCAGGGTGATTGAACAAGATGACCATGGAAACTGTTCTAGGGTCAGCTTAGAGATTAATCACTCTAAGCATATGGAGGTGCTTCAAATACTACACCTCTTCAGCTCTTCAATGGTGGATCCTGGAAACACTCCCCAAAATACCCTAGACAAGCGTGTCCAGGCACCCAGTCAGCTTCAGCCCATGTCCATGGTTGCATTGGCACTTAATAAACACCACTCACTTGAATTTCAGTCTATGTGCATGAACACACCAACCTATTAGAGTTACACATGTTCCCAAGTGGATTTGGGGTGCTGACAGTGCCCAGATGAAGGGACAACCCTCAAGTTACAACTTATTTTTGATTTGCAATGAAGGCAAATTTTGTATTAAAGGCTTCCTGATTTCACAAAGATTTCATAGAACCATTTTGGTTGGAAGATACCTTTCAGATAATCAAGTCCAACTGTTATCCCACCACAGCTGTTCTGGTCCCTCAACACCACACCTCCATATCTTTTCAGCTCCTCCAGGGATGCTGATTCCATCACTGTCCTGGGCAGCTTAATAACCCTTTCAGGGAAGACACTGTTCCTCATGTCCAACCTAAACCTTCCCTGGTGGGTCTTGGTTAATTGTCTCAAATGTACTTTGAGATGAAATGGGCTGCAGAAATAACACTAGGTTATTATTATTCTTCTGGATTTCCATATGAGTCACCAGGACCTTCCCTGTTGGAGCATAATATATTCCATCAATTGTAGGAGAGCAGCACGATGCTTAATAGGACCCTGATAATGAGGGGCTCTTTCATTTCCGCTGCGCATGCACAGACCAGTCCACAGGCTGGTAAATTAAGATCTCCCCCCGCCTTCCACGGATGGCATTTGAGAATTCTTTCAGCAGAATAATTTTATGGTTCTTGACTCAGGAAGTCGTTTTGAACTTTGGTTTTGGAGATTAAAGGGCTGACAAAGCATCCCCATAGGACTCCTGGACTCGTTTGCATTCAGAAATGTGCAGCCAGCACAACAGCCCTTTTCCTCACGCCAAGAATTACCTTCACTCAAAGGTTTTTCTATACTCACTTATCATCTAATGAGCAGTGTAAGAAACTTCATTTCAAGGAGGAGAGAAGTGGAAGGAGGATTAAACATTAAAAAAAAAAATGCTCTCTTGTTGGATGCTTTTAAATGGGATTTGATTTTGTGCCGTTTTCATATTCTGCCAGGTAGGAGAAAGGCTAAGCGTAAAGAGTGAAGAGGTAAAGAGGTGCAGAGTCCTGATGATGGAGATAGGCTTGGAGGGATGTTGCAGAGCATTTGAGAGCTCAGAGTGGGCAGGACAGGCAAGAGGGACCTGTCCAGGCTGCCAAGGTGGGGAGGAGCAAAAGGGTGGGGGAAGGAAAATGTCATCAACATCCAGATCGGTGATTATCCTCTGGAAAGGTCACCTCACTGACAAAACACATTGAAGATGGAGGACTGTGTGCCTGGGACAGCTGGCCCCGCCACTAACAACACCTAAGAGCTTCTGCCTGTTGTCCCAGGGACATCTCAACCTCAGCTCAAAGATAGGACTTGCAGACTGGTGAAGAAACGATACAGCAGCGATAGAGGCAATACCTGCATGCATGATTCAAAGAGCCCATGTCAGCTGAAGGCAACCAGTGAAGTAGCTGATAAAGAAGTAGAACTGCTCATCCCATTGACAGCCCTTGCCCTGCCTGATGCTGCTCAGTGAGGCCATTACCATGGGCAGCAGAGCCATAAACCCTGTGTTTGTGAGCTGTGGACAAATGAAGGCAGCTCAGCGCAACACTGCTCATCACTTGGGCATGTCAACACTTGGCGAGGCAAGGTGCAGCTCAGTAAAGGCAACAAGCTGGGGAAGGGAGGGGAAACCCTGTACCTCATAGAGTCCTGGAATAGTTTGAGTTGGAAAGGATCTTTAAGGGTCATTCAGGCCAATCCTCCTGCAACCAGCAGGGACATCTCCAGCAAGATCAGGTTGCTCAGACCCTCGAGGTCCAACCTGACTTGGAACGATTCCAGGAATGGGGAATCTACTATCTCTCTGGGCAACCTGGGTCAGTGTCTCACCACCCTCAGTATCAAAAATGTCTTTTTTCTAATTCATCTTAATCTCTCCTCTTTTAGTTTAAAACCATCACCCCTTGTCCTGTCACAGCAGGCCTTGAAAAAACGTCTGTCCCCATCTAGGCCCCTTTAAGTACTGAGAGGCTTCTCTTCTCCAGGCTGAACAACCCCAACTCTCTCAGCCTGTCCTCACAGCAGAGGGGTTCCAGCTCTCAGGTCATTTCTGTGACATCCTCTCGACCTGTTCCAAGAGATCGATGTCTCTCCTGTGCTGAGGACTCTAGAGCTAGAGCCAGCACTGCAGGTGAGGTCTGACCAGAGCAGAGGCAGAATCCCCTCCCTAGACCTGCTGGCCACACTGCTGGAGATGCAGGCCAAGATATGGTTAGGTTTTGAGCTTGACTCTCTGTTATCATCCCTTTAGAGCTGTCCCTGCTTTCTCCCATTCCTGGAGGTCTTTTCGAGCACAACGAAGAAAAACAAGCTGTTCCCCAAACACATAAGGTCAGGGAAACACCATGATTGTTTCTCTTGGCCTTAAGTGGGAAACTCTCAAAAAAATAACTCTGAATTGAGCTAGTGAGAAGACCTGAACAGTACCAAGGAGCTCACACTCCCCAGATGACACCTGGTAAAGATCCCCAGCCATCAGCATCCACGAAGGAGTAAAGAAAAAAAAAAAAAAAAAAGTGGCACTTTGTAAGTCTTCAGATGTGTCTTCTCTGTGTACCAGCTTTCCAGTCAATGGTGCATCAAGTAAATGCCTCTGAGGAACTGGTTCTCATTCAGATTGGCTGCAATTGGTTAGCCCTGAAAATCCTTAGATTTTTAGAATAAGAAAAGCAAAAATAAGGCCTCTAGTGATGCCCGTATCTCAGGGTCCACACTGAACCCCCAACAGTGCCATCTGAGAGTGTTTGTCACCCTGCACCATGGGCAACAAACCCTTCTGGCTAAGTTTTAGCTGGGTGGGCTTTGTCCTGCTGGTGGAGCTCATGTAGACTTCGTTTGTGGCAACCATACATCTTCCAGCAATTGCTGTGGAGAGATCTTTGCTGCTTTATTCAAGGAAGATGGGTGATAGCCTTAAACCTATGCACGCATATCCCAGGTTCTGAGCACTTTAGCTGGTAAAGGTATTAATTACAGTAATCTAACGTAGCCTTCATCCATTAAAACTCACCCAGAGTGCACCATTACTCTAATTACACAGAAAATACAAAAGGAAAAGGCTCCTTTACGGTGCTTCTCCAGGTGAAGAATCACCAGTACTTAATTTTGGTCTTGCAGTGGAGCAACTAAACTGCATTTTTGTCTGAGTTATCGCTGTGGTTATGAAAAACACAAGAGTGGTGAAACACGGATTTTCCCATTTATCCATCCCGCCAGTGCTATCCAGCACTTTCCATTCCCCAGAGAGCAAGAGGCTTTGTTTTAGTTGACCCACCTTGATTTCCCAGATTCCCAAGCCTGGTGGCAGGCCCTAGGTAGCAGAGCTTAGTCATGGCAGCAGAGCCCTGGCTGGATGCAGCTCCAGCAACCAAGAGGTAGCTGCTTGCAGCCCCATTTCACAGAAAGCATCTATGTTAGTAACGACCTCAGTGATAATTCTGGAGTTTGTCTCTCCCCTTTAAAGGCGAAGCTTAGCAAAGGCTTCCCATGGCTGAAGCATGCAGAAGGTTGCTGTTCTGCACAAATATGTCTTAAGTTTGTAGGGTAAGTCCCTTAGGCTTGGAGGTCCCACTGCCTCCAGGTGCTCGGTACTAGCTTAACCTCCCAGTGCTGCATCTGGCTTAATTTAGCACAGTTCTCAGATATTCCTGACATTTTGGAGCATGTTTTGGCTCCCAAGATCAACCTAACTCCTCAGGAGGTTAAAGATAAGTGCAGGGCATGTAGACCTTAAGTGGCTTAGTGGCAATAAAACACAACAGACTTTGCGATTCCTGATACCTCAGTTGCTTTGTGAGGCATAAGGAAGCAGAAGCTCAGGGTGATAGCTGGGTTGGGACACCAACAATCTGATGTACTTGCCCAAAGTGTGTTTGAGCAGCAGGTCTGTGCTGTTAAAGGCAGTAAAATTAGTATTCGCAGCCAGGCTGATTGCGTTCAGATATATTGCTGACATCAATCACCTCTTCCCAAACTCATCTGTCTGGATCAGTCAATTACAAACTTATTTTCGAGCTAGTGGTTCTCTTAGGAGATAGACTCAGGGAAGGAGCTAAACCTATTTAGGGGGTTGACCTTTCTGCCTCCCTCTTTGGCAAGATGGTTTAATAACTTCTTTGGTCCATCTGCTCCAGCCTGCGCACAACCTCCCAAATCACTGCCCTAGTGATATAGGTGCTTATTATATTGCAACACAACACCTATGGAAGGAAGGTGCTGCCACGTCTGCATGAACACTAAATGAATTCATTATGATCTGCACTGTCACTATGAATACGAAGTGATTTCATAATGATAACACAATTAACCTGCTACCTTTCTCAGCCTTTAGCAGCATCTTTTATTCCCTCTGCCATGCAACATGCAAGCACAAAGGACATTTTTTCACCCAATAAAATTGGTCCCATTCCTCTCCCCTCATTCTCCCAAGTTAAAAAATGCAGTGGATGAGACCAGCCTTGGTTCATCCACTTTTTCTGTACTAAGAAGTAGAGAAATAAAATAATAACAGATGATGAATAACACTGAGAGCTTTGCAAATATTAATGAATTGATCTTGTTGCTGGAGAAGAATGGGAGAGGTTTAGATTTAAAACCTTGATAGATTTTCTCCTGGGAAAGCCTGGTGATAAATACTGCGTTAAAATGCTATTTGTATCTGTGTTGCTAATATTAAGTTCATGTGTTCATAGATTCGAAAGTGCAGAAGGAGAATTATGTCACCTGCTCTGACTCATAATGAAGGCCATCGACTTTCCCCTGGTGAAACAAGCAGACTTTAGTAAAACTGAAAAGGTGCCTTTACAGGGAAGGTCTCTCTGAGGACCTTCTGGAGCTTTTTCTTGGAGTTCTTCCATGCTGGCTGCTCTCAATTCACACTGGTGGACCAGGGAAGGACACACCTTGGATCATCAAATCTGCCCCCATACCTACATTTCTTACCCAACAACCATCTTCGTTCTCATCTACCCTCAATTAGACACCCCACCACAAATAATCCCAGCAGCTCCTAGAAAGAGGTAAAGCACACCAGTCCTCCTGTGCAAATCCCTGATGCTCCTCCAGACCTGTTAGGATTTTAGGGGAAACCAGCTCTGCCTCTACTTTTGTCTTGTGCAACCTGGAACTGTTCAGTCCGGAGAAGAGCAGACCCAGAGAGGATCTGCTCAATGCTGAGCAATGTCTAACGGGTGGGGGCAAGAGGCTGGGGCCAGACTCTGCTCAGTGGTGCCCAGGGGCAGGCCAAGGGACACTGGGCACAAACTGGAACCCAGGAGGTTCCACCTGAACAGGAGAAAAAAAATCATTTGCTGTGAGGCTGTCCAGAGAGGTTGTGGAGTCTCCTTGACTGGACTGATTCCAAAGGCACCTGGAGGCCATCCTGGTCAACCTGTTGTGGGTGACCTTGCTTTAGCAGGAGGGTTGGACTAGATGATCCCCAGAGATCCCTTTCAACCCGCACCATGGTGGTACTGTGGGCTTCTGTGACTCTTCATGAGAGATTGCAGTGGTAGGATGAGAGGTTAATGGTTTCAAACTGAAAAAAAGTTGATTTAGATTTGATGTAATGAAGAAATTCTTCACTGTGAGGGTGGTAAGACACTGGAAGTAATAGATGCCTCCTTCTTGGCAGTGTTCAAGGCCAGGTTGGATAGGGCTTTGAGCAGCCTACTAGTGGAAGGTGTCCTGGCTAATGGCAGGGAGGTTGGATGAGACAATCTTTAAAGTCCCCTCCAACCCAACTCATTCAACAATTCTATGAATCACTGCTCTGCAGAGCTAAGGACCTGCTCCTGGGTGCCTGGGGAGCACTATGAAAAGACCCTGCAAATGCATCCCCAAATCTAGGTCAACAGGGCAGTGAGGTACCACACTCCCTCAATCCCACAGACCAGGTCAGACTTCTGGGTCAAAAAACAACTCAAAGAAGGACTAAACAAGAGCAAGACCCTAGGTCTAGACCTGCCCACTGAAAAAGGCTTTGTAGTGTCCTTTTGTGGCCCAGCCATGTGCAAAGCGGTGATGCCAAGCAGGGTCCCAGTTAAAGGAACTTGGACCTTTAACAGCAGCACTAATGCTCCTGCACACAGTAATTGAGGCTGAATGGAGGAAGGTTGAATATTGAACTCTGAAGTCTGTGAAGGTCAAGCTATATGCTACTGGAGAGGCATTTATCCCTGAGCTGTAATAAGGTCTCACATCTGACCTATTAACTGAATGTTACATGATATTAATAATCTCCCTGCAGATCAGGGAGAGACAAACAAAAGTCGAGTTTGGAGGCTGCTGGACACGAGTTAACCCACAAAATGGAGACTAAGGAGAGCACACTAAAATCTACAATAATACTGATTGATTTTTTTAACTGAATATGCTTGATATGCTTTTTGATGAAACTGTGTGTGCATCACACTTCACACATACCTTTCCTTGTAATAAAACTCAATGAATTATTCATCCCAATGTTATTAGTCCTGTATATAGGACACTCTCCTACAGATGGGCAAGTTCCTTCCAATCAGAAACCTCATTTGCTGAAAAATGAGGAGTCAGATAATGTGCCCAAACTGTTGACAGCCAGCTTGAAACACTTCTAATTGGAAAAGCTCACACTTTTGCAGTGGGAAAATTGGGAAGGTTTAGTCCCTGTTCTCTCAAAGCAAAACATTAGTGCTTCTTTTCTTCTTTGAAATGATAGTTGCTTTAAAATGTACCTAAATTTAATGTAAAGTTTTTGTGAGAAAGAACCACAAGACAATCCTTAAAACACAAGCACTTCACTGCTGCTTCAGCAATATATTTCATTTTAGTCAAACCCCAAACGTTTCATTTTCAGGATATCAAATGTCTTTGATTTGCTTTTATTGTTTCAACTTTATAATCATATGATACCATAAACCAGAGAGGAAGCACACGCAGACCTCATCAAAGCAATGGGTTTCTATCAGGTTATGTTGATACAGCAGGAAAACAATTGTGGGACTGGTTTTTGTTGCTTGTTTGTTTGTTTGGTTTGGTTTTTGTTTTTGTTTTTCTCTTCTAAGAAACATCATAAGCTAGCAATGCATCCTCAGGGCTAAGAAGGCAAATAGTTTCCTGGGGTGCATGAAGAAGGCTGTTTCCAGCAGGTCAAGGGAGGTTCTCCTTCCCCTCTACTCTGCCCTAGAGAAGCCATATCTGGAGTCCTGGGTCCAGGTCTGGGGTCCCCAGTGCAAGAGAGACAAGGACCTACTGGAGAGAGTCCATTGGAGGCTAAGAAGATGCTGAGGGGACTGGACCATCTCTGGGAGGAGGAAAGGCTGAAAGCTGTGGGGCTGCTTAACCTGGAGAAGAGCAGCCCCAGAGGGGATCTGCTCAATGGTGAGCAAGAACTAAAGGGTGGGGGCAAGAGGCTGGGGCCAGTCTCTGTGCAGGGGTGCCCAGTGGCACAGAGGCACTGGGCACAAACACAGAAGGTTCCATCTGAAGGTGAGGAGAAACTTGTTTGGTCTGAGGGTGGCAGTGCCGTGGCCCAAGCTGCCCAGAGAAGTTGTAGAATCTTCTTCTGTGGAGAGATTCCAGCCCCACCTGGAGCTGACCCTTGGAAAACTGCTGTGGGTGACTCTGCTTTAGCAAGGGGGTTGGACGAGATGATCTGCAGAGGTCCCTTCAACCTCACCATGCTTTGATTCTAGGATTTTGTGATTTGCTTTACAAGACATGCCAGGTTTTCTTGCAGCTCAGGTGAACTATGCTGTGTTGGAGTACCCTAGAGAGAATAAAAGCCAGTTGCCAGCTTGCTCCTGAGCTCCAGGACTAAGACAAGTTGTGGCACCTTATCAATATGCACAGCTAGTGGGCTGATCCACAAGAAAGGACAAAGGCTGGAATGAAAACAATGTAGATGGTATGACATGGGGAGAGGTTGCACCTTGCTGGTGCTATAAATCTTGCAAGAGTGGAGCATGCCATGAGGATCAGAAAGGTTCATCATCTGAGAGACTCAGAGGAGGCAAGCACAAGCCCTCCAAGATCATGCACAAATAAAGTAACTTTGAGTCAGGGCAAGATGGAGAAAAGCCCAAATGACCATGTCTTTTGCTATGAAGTTACATGGACATCCATGAGTGACAGCCTTGACCAAACCTGCCTTCACTGTGATGCTGACTGCTGCAGAGCTACCAGAATTATTGGTGCTTACCTCCATCAACCTCATATTGGGGGAGAAGTGACAAATCCACAGTTTGGGTCCAGCCTGAGCTGAGCAAATTTTTTTTCAAGCAATTTGATTCTTCAAAGACTCTGCCCTCAAGGAACTTCAAAACAGAAAGGGAAATAAACCCACCCAAGTCACACAGATCTCAGATGCCAGAGGAGAAGGAGGAGCTCAGTGCCTTCTACAACATGATGAGCTCACCCCAGCCATAGCATGGAGTAACTATGCTTCAAAAATAAAACCCTAAACTGAAGCCCTGTTTGAGTTCAGCTGCAAAGGTAGGAGAAAATAGAGATGTTGGGGACAATGCTCCTTGGGCAAAAGGGGTCAAAGCAGTGGGCAGGCAGCCGCAGAGATGACACCCCCAGCTCCAGCTCCTGTGTACTTTTGATGGCTGCTACCACGTCTCACTCCATTTCCCCGGCGGCTGATCAAAGGGCTTTTACAGGAAAATAGAGTCTTCCACAAAATATGAGAGTTTCTCAGTCGTTCAGTGGCTCAAATAATAATCCTCTCCCTGAAATGCCATTAAAATTGTTTTACAGCAGCTAGAGATGTCATCTGCTTCCCACCAAGGTCACTGAAGGATGTTTTCTGTGCTGTCTCAAGCTCCTCTCACTAAAACAACTCTGAGGATGCACTGTAGTCCCCATAACTCAACTCTCACTGGACCATGACACCTTTCAAACCTTTTTCTTTTCAGATGCCGAGACCAGAGCCTCTACACATACCCAGCCCATCTCTTGCTCCCATCAGCTGAAACAGAGGGATGATCCTGACCATGTACAGAAACAGTTTGGAACCACAGAGGCTGGAAGGATGCCCAGGTTACCTTCCACTTTCTGCTCCAAACCCTCTTCCTACAGCCTGGAGTAGAATCATAGAGTTATAGAATCATCTTGTTTGGAAGAGACATCTAAGATAACCAAGTCCAACCCAGCACTGTCAAGTCACCACTAAATCATGTCCCTCAGCATCCTATCTACATGGCTTTTCAACCCCTCCATGGATGGCGACTCCACCACTGCCCTGGGCAGCTTGTGCCAGGGCTTGACAACCCTTTCAGGGAAGAAAGTGTTCCTTGTGTTCAACCTAAACCCTCCCTTGACACAGCTTGAGGCTGTTTCCTCTTGTCCTATCATTTCCTGGGAGAAGAGACCAACTGCTACCTTGCTCCTTTCAAGGAGTTGTAAAGAGTGAGAAGGTCTGCCCTGAGCCTCCTGTTCTCCAAGCTCCAGATCCAAGGGCAGGACTAAGCATTTGGCCTTGTTGAACCTCATCCTGTTGGCATTGGCCCATTCATCCAGCCTGGCCAGATCCCTCTGAGCCTCCTACCCTCCAGTAGGTCAACACTCATGCCCAACTTTATGTCATCTTCATAGTTATTGAGGGTTCCCTTGATCATTGATAAAGATGTTAAAGGAAACAGGTCCAATACTGAGCCCTGGGCAACACAAGAGGAGAACAAGATACAATATAAATGGTGGGATCTAATGTCCTCATGTGAGGTGGGACTTGCATTTTGCTGCATCAGCACTGTAGTTACCTGTAGCAGAACTGCAGGAGGAAGCAGTCTGATTTTCACAGGACAATCCAATCCCTCACTGCTAACCTCTTTGATAGGCATCTCAGCATCATCCCTCATTGCTAAGAACCTCTGTGGCATGGGGTGGGAAGACACCCTCCCACCTGCACCGTTGCTGGCATCCATCAGAAATCACTGGTCCCTCTGAATCAGGGCTTATGCCATGCAGACAAGAGAATTTTTGCTATGTGAAGTCCTGGAGAGGCTCAGGGAGGGGCAGGGAGGTTACATGCAAAAAGAAACAGAAAAAGCCACCTTTTGGAAGTGGGAGAAAAACAGTGCAGAAAAATTGGAGCCAGCTCACAGGGAGACAGCTGCAGTTGTGCACGCAAGCCAAGAACGCTGCTTTTCCAGAAAATGAGGTTTTGATTCCTTTTCAATTTTGTTAAAAAATGACAAATAAATGTCTTCATATTAATAAAGAAATAATAGATCTTCTGTTGGGGTGAATGTATAATGCGATTTGACGTACGGAATGGAATTAAATTAGCGAAATACAATGGGCTGGAAAGAAGATCTGCTTTCCCTTAGAAGATTGGCATCGGAGTGGAACCAAAGGAGGGCATTTCACACTGGGATGCAGAAGACTATTGCTCACCTCATACCTCAGTTGTCTGTGTGCAAGGGCCAAATACTCAGGTGATGCAATTTGGCATGGGCCCCACATCCCACCAGCATGGTGATGCCAGCTCCTGGCAGCTGAGGTTGTGGCTGGTGAAGAGCTCATTGTGCAAACTGCTAATGGGGGAGATGTGGGAATGTTGTGCTGCTTATCTGTTTATCACATCTGTAAAGGAGTATTTGGGAGCTTCATGGGTGGAAATCTCTGAGTGGAAAAAGTAAAAGGGTTCTGAGCTCAGATGGCCTTGAAAAGTGGCACTTCTTTCTCATATCTGGAAGTTTCTGTGTCCTCCATTTGGGTCACAACATCCCTATGAACGCTCCAGGCTTGCAGCAGAGTGATTGGAAAGCTGCCTGAGGGGAAAAGGACCTGGGGTGTTGGTCACAGTGGCAGAAGATGAGCCAGCAGTGTGCCCAGGTGACCAAAAAGTTCTACAGCATCCTGGCTTGGATCAAAACCAGTGTGGCAGCAGGACTAAGGCAATGATCATCTTCCTGTCCTCGGCACTGGTAAGGCTGCACCTTGAATCCTGGGTTCAGTTTTGGACTCTTCACTCCAAGAAGAACATTGAGGTGCTAGAGAGTGTCCAAAGAAGGGCAGTGAAGTTGTTGAAGGGTCTAGAGCACAAGTGTTGCGAGGAGCAGCTGAGGTAACTGGGATTGTTTAGCCTGGAGAAAAGGAGGCTCAGGGGAGACCTCCTTACTCTCTCCAACTCCCTGAAAGGAGGTTGAAGCCAGGTGGAGGCTGGTCTCTTTTCCCATGGAACAAGTGACAGGATGAGAGAAATCAGCCTCAGGTTGCACCAGGGGAGGTTAAGGAGGGACATGAGGAACAAAGTCTTTGCTGAAAGGGTTGTCAAGGTCTGGCATAGGGTTCCCAAGGCAGTGGTGGAGTCCCCATCCCCGGAGGATTTTAAAAGACATTCAGATGTGGTACTGAAGGACATGGTTTAGCGATGACCTGTCAGTGTTGGGTTAACATTTGGACTGGATGATCTTATAGTTGTCTTCCAATCAAAATGATTCTATGATTCTATGTCAGAGATTGAGAAGAGCCCTCAAGGCTTAATATAAAGAAACAGCTAGAGAAACCATAGCTTTGTCTCCTAATCTGTAAGTTCAATCAAGGCAGATGACAAGTTTGAGAGCTCCAAACACCTTTCAAAAGTTTGGATTGTGAAGATCAGCATTACACCCCTCAGGGCAGTTTTGCATGGGTAGAAATAGCTGCATGGTCTCCTGCATTGAGTGAGCTGCTGCACTCAGGGTTTTACACATGTATTTGTAGGTGGTGGTTCCTTCACTGGTATTACAGCCGTTCTCATTCTCCTCATTTTATTCACTTTCAGATACTCAAATTTAAATGACAAAGCACTGACAAGTTGAGATTCAAAAAAAAAAACACATGGAAGGAGTGGTGAAATTACGAAATGTTACATCCTTCTGCAACTCCAAGCCTCTGAAGTTTGGTTCATCTCTGCTGCAACAAACTTCATGTGAACACAAATGATGCTCTTTCAGACAGCTCTGCCAGGGTGACCTGCCAGCTCCAACCACCCACATCCAGCACTTTACCCCGTCATCCTCAGCCCCACCCCTGGAACCATTCCAGGTAAGGTTGGCTGGGGCTCTGAGCAACCTGATCTAGCTGAAGATGTCAGTGCTGACTGCATGGGGGTTGGACTAGATGACCTTGAAATGTCCCTTCCAACCCAAACCACACATGATTATACGATCTCCTATGACCTTGCTGGCAGGTTGCATTTTCTAGTAGGGTATTGATTAGCCAATCACTCGAAATTTTAGTACTGTGCCTACATGATAATTAAATTATCTGCCTTTGCTTAAATTGTAATTTTATTTACTCTTGATTCTACTATATAAAATTCTGCGGGCTTACGGAGTGTTACGTGTTTTATTAGTGCTTAACTCTGGTGCTAATTTTCAATACTCCATCACCATGAAGTATTAGGTAATTGCTACTGTTTATTCTTTCTGATTGCAGTATGCTCTGGCTCTGCTTGCAGCATCGTAAGCAACCAACGAGGAGGGGAGTAAGTCCCAGCCCTGCTGCTCAGGAGGTCCAGGCAGCAAGCTTGAACTCTCCTTGTGTACAGAATATCATCTCCCACTTTGTTCTCCTCCTCTCAGGCTGGTTAGCACAGAGTAAGGAAGGACTGCATAGTCACAGACATGCCCTGGAAAGTGGAGCCAAAGTTCTGTATTTATGTAGCTTGGTTCCTGAATTTCGTTCTGCCTTAACATGGGGATGAATCGTTGGAGGTGCAGAGCTCTGTGGCTGCGTATCACCCAGCACCTGTGGACACATGCCCATTTATGGGGACAAATCCAGCCCATCTGGCTGCTGCAGGACCTGGGGGCAGCTCTGCCCCACTGGCTGCAAGTGAATGTGTTGATGAAGGTATCAGCGATGGTTTCTCAAGGCATATCATTGGTTCTGAAAGCCACTAGTGCTGCAGAGGTTGGTATGAAGGAAAGACTGCATCTATGCTGGAGAGGCATTTGCTGCTGCTCAGTCCTTCACAGCCTGGCTTTGTGGAGAAGAAATCTATGCTTTTAAGTATGTGAAGGGTAACTGTCAGGAGGATGGGGTCAGGCTCTTCTTGGTGAAGCCCAGTGACAGGACAAGGGGCAATGGTTGTAAGCTGAAGCATAGGAGATTCCGTGTGAACACACGTAGAAATTTTTTTCACAGTGAGGGTGCCAGAGCAGTGGCACAGACTGCCCAGAGAGGTTGTGGAGTCTCCCTCTATGGAGGTATTCAAGACCCATCTGGAAGCACTTCTGTGTGACCTGGTCTAGGGAATCCTACTGTGGCAGGGGGGTTGGACTAGATGATCTTTCGAGGTCCCTTCCAACTCCTAATATTCTGTGATTCTGTGAAATGGGCAAGAGCACTACAGGCACCTCTGGAACGAATGCAGTGATTTTCATGGGTTTAGATTAGTGTGACATGAATTATTTTTCATAATTAACAAGACTGTTGATTTTGCATGGGAGGTGTTCAGGTACTCTAGTGATCCGTGGCTGCTAAACACCCAAATGTAATTCTAAATGCTGTTGATCTATGTCTATTCTCAAGGGATGACTAATCTACATTCCTCTTCTCCCTTTACAATTAATCCCTGGATAATCTTATCTGCAAACATAAACTCAGTACCTGGAGGCAGATGAGTCACAGATTTGCAGTGGAGGTTCAGTTTAGAGCTGGGAAGATATCTGGCACAGGGGAAGCAGTACCAAGTGGAAGACCCAGCTACAGTTCAGACTCTTCTTGGAGGTGTCTCACCATCAAGTCAAGCCCAAGCCAGCTGCTATTGATCACCTTTGGATCATTTCTCCATTCACACGCAATGTCACCCCACTGTATCATCTTGATCCTGGCCCTTCCCTCACAAAGCCTTTCTGCATCACCCTACCACTCTTTCACCCTCCTCCTTCACCTACCCAACTCAATTCCTCATCCAGGCTCTAAGTCTTTCCTCCCTTGTTACCACAATGTCCTTTCCTCTGACCTTTCTAAATGTAAACTAGCCTTGCTCATGTCCAGCCTGACTCCTATCACAAAGATCACTGACTCACCACCCTCTGCCCTCCTTGTGATGTCCAGTTCCACTGGCTCTGATGCCAGCTGACACCAGATTTTCCACCACTCTCCTGTTATACACTTGAACGCACACTTCATTGATTCCCTTCATCCCTCCAACCCCCTGTAAATCTCAGCAGAGTCTCCTCCAGCTCTTCCGTATCCCTCTGCACCTCCAAAAGGCAATCCTTGATATCAATCCAGGCTGGGGAGGAAGGAATGGAGAACAGCCCTGAAGAGGAAGACGTGGGGGTACTGGTGGGTGAAAAGCTGGACATGAGCTGGCAATGTGTGCTTACAGCCCAAAAGCCAACCATATCCTGGGCTGCAGCCCCAGCAGTGTGGCCAGCAAGTGGAGGGAGGAGATTCTGCCCCTGCTCTGCTCTGGTCAGACCTCACCTGCAATGCTGAGTCCAGCTCTGGAGTCCTCAGCACAGGACAGACATGGATCTGTTGGAGCAGATCGAGAGGAGGCAACAGAAGTGATCTGAGGACTGGAAGCCCTCCGCTGAGAGACAGCCTGGAGAAGAAAAGACTCAATAGAGACCTTATTGCGGCATCTCAGTACTTAAAGGATCCAATTATAAAGATGGTGTGAGACTTTTTAGCAGCGCTTTTTGTGACAGGACAAGGGGTTATGGTTTTAAACTAAAAGAGGGAGATTTAGACCAAACAGAATGCAGAAATTTTTGACACTGAGGGTGGTGAGTCACTGTTCCAGATTGCCTGGAGAGGTGGTAAATGCTCCATCCCTGTAACCATTCCAGGTCAGGTTGTCTGGTGCTATGCGAAACCTAATCCAGTTGAAGGTGTCCCTACTTGACTGCAGGGGGGTTGGGTTGGATGATCTTGAAAGGTCCCTTCCAACCCAAATCAGTCTGTCCTATGACAAAACACACCATCTGGCTGGGACTGCTCCCCCACTTCACCTCTTTCCATATCTGTGTTTCCCTGTGTGTCTGCATCCCTCCTGCATCCTTTCTTGGAGGTTATTTGCGCCAGGAGGCATCTTTATTTCTGCATCAGCGCCTTGTTCAGCAGGATGCTGGACAAGGAGGATGTTGTGCTGTGCAAACCATCATGGTAACACAAAAATAATGAATTATGAGAATCATTAATGCACTTGAGCTGCCAAGCAGTGAAAAATTATTCACAAATGTAATCACAATGGCACTCGTTAATTCTGGGCAGGGGTCCACAGGTATCTCCTACAAGACATCTCCTGGTGCAAGCAGCCTTGCAAGGCTGCAATCCTCAGTGCCAGGATGCGATGATCCATAAGGATCTTGCTGGGCTGGAAGCATGTATGCCCTCTCTCCTGATATCCTTAAGGACAGTCATAAATCATAGTGGGTCTTGCCACAGCCCAGTTCAGCGCTGGTAGATTTTACATGGCATGCAGCAGTGCTTCCTGGGCCTCAAGAGACCTTAAGTGAGTTCTCAGGATAAAGCCAACGAGTTTGGTCACACTTTAAAGTAAGTGTCAGTAGTTCATGCCTAATTACTCCTGAATTAGCTAGGTGATTCATCAGGTCTGATTATGAATGCATAATGAATTTACCAAATCCACATGTATTAGTGAGATATTAATTCCATATGAAATCCCACAATTCATTCATGTGCCATTTGTTTTCATTCCCTTCTTTTAATAAGCTAATTAGTTCAAATTATTTGTACTTCACTAAAGGCTTGAAACACATATAAGGAATGATTAGCTTAAAACCCAGCAAATGGGCAAGTATGTAGCTGACATTAATTGTGATGGGAGGTTCATAAAGAATCATTATCTCTCAGCCATCTCTGTTTTCAGTAATAATAATAATGTCTAATTGTGACAAGTGGATAAAACACTGTGAAGCCCCAAACTAATGCAGCTGTACATGAATCACCAAAAAGAATATCTTAAGGCTCGACACTTTTCTTTGAAGTTGAGCTCAGCAGAAAGTTTTGTCTCTCTGTAATGGAAAACAAGACCACAGCTTTAGAGTGGATCCACCCTTTTCCTCCTCTCCACCCCCAGTGTGCAAAGAGCAAAGAAAGAAGAAAAACAAGAAGAGGAGATAGAATGAAAACCCCCCTCACTATGTGTATATCTGTCAGCTGTGCCACTGCTGGTGGGACTGTGAAATTATAGATATGTCTTGCCCCTGCACACAGGGATGCATCAAATAAGGGATTTGCTTGCACCCAGAGTGCCCTGCTCACTCTCAGCAGATGTCCCACTCTTTCAGGACCGTTTCAGGATATGAAGGACCTGGGAGTCATTGTGAACAACAAGTTCAGGAAAAGCCAGCAATCCATCCTCATGGCTAAGAATGCCAATGGGTGCCTGAGGAAGAGTGTGACCAGCAGGTTGAGAAAGGTTCTCCTTCCCCTTTATTCTGCCCTAGGGAGGCCACATCTGGAGTCCTGGGTCCAGTTCTGGGCTCCCCAGCGCAAGAGAGAAAAGGAACTACTGCTGAGAGTCCAGCAGAGGCTAGGAAGATGCTGAGGACACTGGAGCATCTCTGGAAGGAGGAAAGGCTGAGAGCCCTGGGGCTGCTTAGCCTGGAGAAGATCAGCCCCAGAGGGGATCTGCTCAGTGCTTCTCAGTATCTATCATATATTAATATCAGTATTTATCATTGGACTGGATGATACCCAGAGGTCCCTTCCAACCCCCACCATGCTGGGATTCTGTGATTCTGTGAGGGAAGAAGGAGAAGAAAAGTTGCCTTTTTGCTCACTGGAGTACAGGAAGGATGGAGGCAGAACAATAAACTAAGAGTTTTAAGGGTGCGAACCCCTTGCCCGTACCCCACTTTAAAGACACGCAGGTTTGGCAGAGACAAGCAGATATTTTTGATAGAAGGGAGGAAAAAAAATAAAGGAGGACTAGACCCTTTCAGGGAGACTTTTTTCCCATTGTCAAAGCTATGTTCCTTTTTTCCCCCTTGTTTCATTACTTCTATTCAAAGGGAGAAGAAAAACTCCCACTGGCTACTGCTCTTGGAAGAAGTGGGTCACAGGGAGGCTTCCAAATGGGTCCTTCCAAAGAGATAATTTTCTTGCTTTGCTGGAGACTCGTGATCTGGCAAACTCTTCATTTATTTTCATGCAAACCTTGACTCACTGAAAGATGCCAGCTCCCCTTTAACCCCTCGTCATCCTGCTCCCCTTCCTTCCCTCTGTTTCTTCTTGAAGCCAGTCAGTCCCTCTGGTCCCTGCTGCCTTCTCTACTTGTTTTTCTGCAAGGAGGTAAAGATGTTGCAAAAGATCACACCTGAGCCTGGAGCTATGGACCTCCCTCATGAAGGATGTGGGTTGGGATAACAGCTATGTACATGAAGACGACTTGGTATTTGGGGGTCTAGATGAAAGTCTGTGGGATCAGGAAAGCACACAAGCTCCATTAGTTCAAACAGTCAACCCATAGCCAACATCCCCTGAACAGGGAAGCAGGACCAAGGCAGAGATCATCTTCCTGTCCTCAGTACTGGTGAGACTGCACCTAGATTCCTGGGTTCAGTTTTGGGCTTCTCACTCCAAGAAGGACATTGAGGTGCTGGAGTGTCTCCTGAAGAAGGGCAACAAAGGTGGTGAAGGGTCTAGAGGACAAGTGTTGTCAGGAGCAGCTGAGGGAACTGGGGTTGTTTAGTCTGGAGAAAAGGAGGCTCAGGGGAGACCTTCTCACTCTCTACGGATTCCTGAAAGGAGGTTGGAGCCAGGTGGGAGTTGGTTTCTTATTCTAAGGAACAAGCACTAGGACAAGAGGAAATGGCCTCAGGTTGCATCAGAGGAGATTTAGGTTGGACATTAGGAACCTTTTCTTCCCAAAAAGGATTGTCAAGCCTTGACCCAGGCTGCCCAGGGCAGTGGTGGAGTCACCATCCCTGAAGGGGTTTAAAAACTGTGGAGATGTGGCACTGAAAGACATGGTTTAGTGATGACCTGGCAGCATTAGGTGGATAGTTGGACTTGATAAGCTTTGATGTCTGTTACAACAAAAATAATTCTGTGTTTCTATGAACGTGGCTCCCACCTCTTTCCTGTCTAAGGAGAGCACACCCTCTCTGCTTACTATTTCTCCTTCACCAAACCCAAAGCCATGGCAGCAAAAGATGAGTACGTTGCAGAAAGAGGTAAATAGGGCCACCAGGAGCATGGGAAAGGAGCTCCAGTTCCAAGGAAGGACTGTCTTTCTGCAGCTGAGGAAAGCAGCTCTGGAGAGTTGCACTGCTGCCATGACCCTGATTACCTCTGCTGAGGGTCCCTTGGATGTTTTGGAGCAAAGCATCTGTGACCTTAGGGCATGATCTTGCCCTGGTGCACTCTCTGCTACTTTGCACTGGGAAACTGCTGGGTACTAAGGGACCTGCATCCCTTCAACATTATGCACAAAATGTTTTGGAGCTGAACAGATATATTTTATTTATTCATGCTCTAAAATCCAAGTCTAATGCCTTGGAGGAGAAGAAAATGAAAGAGAGGTGTACAGTGAAGGGGGGAGTAATGCAAGTAATTGATTGATCGACTTTCCAGGTGCTTTGCTTGGGAGGCCCCGGAGGTAAAAGTCTCCCTTTGACGCTCAGGCTCAAAGCCATCGATCTCCTCTTAAAACCCTTCCTTTGCACACATGGCATAGGGTCTGTGATGGAAAATCCATGAACTCAGCAGCATGGGGTGAGCAATGCAGGTTTCACATGGGGGAAGCCATTCTGCAAGGCAAGGACAGTGATGCTCGAGAAGACAGGAACAATGGAGCAGATCCTGGGGCAAAGTGGATCCTGTAGTTACTGTTTTGTGGGACCAGGATTCATACAGAATCACAAAAACCAGGGGTTTAGGCTTAGGTGATCTTCTCAAAGCTTAGCAATAGCTAAAGGGTGGGGGCAGGAGGCTAGGGCCAGACTCTCCTCAGAGGTGCCCAGGGACAGGCCAAGGGGCTCTGTGCACAAACTAGAACCCAGAAGGTTCCACCTGAACATGAGAAGAGTCTTGTTTTGCTGTGGCCCAGGCTGCACAAAGAGGTTGTGGAGTCTCCTTCTCTGGTGAGATTCCAACCCCCACTGGAGGTGATCCTGGGCAAGCTGTTGTGGGTGACCCTGCTGTAGGAGTGGGGTTGGACTAGATGATCCCCAAAGGTCCCTTCCAAACCTCACCATGCTGGGATTCTAGGATTTGCAGCCTGAGAACTCTGTTGCTCTTGCCTCTCCCTTAGATTCCTTGATACAAGAAAGCAGAGTAAGATTCCAGGGACTTGTGTCAACAAAGCTGTGGAGACCCTTGGCTTCTCACCATGGAGGTGACAGCTTCCTATCCAGCAGGTAAACTCTATTACAAACTACAAGATATAAACCCATATAAGAGGTGTGCACTGTATAAACACTGAGAGCTGGTAGCCAAGAGCAGTGTTTAGTTCACCAGCCACCCTATAGAAAAGACTATTTACAGGATGACTGCTCTGGAGAAAATGTGACCACAATATTTAAGACCAGGATATGGGCAAAGATGAGCAAGGCATGCAGCAACAGAAGCTCATAAAACCACAGGATTTGTACTCAAAACTATTCTGCAAGTGTCACTTTGGGTATGTGTGTGTACAAGGGAAGGTGATGGGGTGGGGATGAGCAAGGCTGAGAATCTTCAGCAGCCTGCAGTGAAATCAACTGGAGGCTTCATTTCTTCAGTAAGCTCTCCACTAATGACCCAGTTGTTTAGGGCAGTTGAGCTCAGCACATCGTAGCTGTGCCTCGCAGCTCTGCTCCTTCAGAAGTGCCTGCAACTTCAGCCTCAACGTCTGCTCTGGCAAAAGCCCTGTCTGCCTGATCCAAGGAGACATGAGTTTGGTCTAATTAATTCTTTTGGAAGTTTTTTTCTCAGGGCTTTTTCCTCTCTTCTGAAGAAGCAATAAAAGTCTGAGCAGTTAGGCAGGATTAAGGGATTTTAAGAGGCAAAGCTACAGCAGCACAAAACCTCCGTAACCAAGAAAAGGTCCTGCCAGCCTTCCCTGTCTCATCCCCACCACAAGTGTCTGTGTGGTGAACCACACTGGCAAAATAGCAGCCCCTGAGAAACCCTGCTTCCATCACCAAGAGGTGACTGACAGCCCTTGAGCCCTGTGTTTTGAGGCAACCAGAAGTCCTAGGAAAGCCTGAAAGTACCACAGTTTATTCTGTGAGGGCTGAGAGCAGCCCTAGATGAGATAAACAAGATGAGTTAATTTGTCACTATTCTCTCTCACCTATTTAAACAAAAGCAGCATGTGGGGTAAAAAGCAGTGATACAATTTGTTTTTTCTCCCTCTAGGGCTGATTTAACTCTCCTGGACTCCCCTGAAACCCTCACCCCAGAATCCATCCAGTTCAAGCACAGCACCAAGGTATATAAAATATTCCAAGCAAATAAAATCTACAGAAGGAGGTTAAAAGGAATAAAGGCAATCAGGCAGTCTAAGACTAATGAATTCAATAGCAGCAAAGCCCATTTCCTTCTGCTGGCTTTCTATAAACAATTTACAGAATAAATGTATTTTGGAGGGATACAAATTGGTCTGTATTGAGATGCTTGATAAACAGTTTCTGGGTAAAGACAGGCTATGAAAGCCTTTGAGTACTTCCCGAAATGCTAATCTATTTGCACACACCCTCACTTTTAAAGGAAATGAAGCATTTTTGTGCTGGGAGTGAGTTAAAATCCTGTGTGAGGTTTGCAGGAAAGAATTATGGCAGAGCTGGAAGGAAACCCAGAAAATTGTATATAAAATTAGATGGAGACACATGGTGTTGGCTCAACGCTACCTCTCATTTGCAACATATATTTGTGTTAATATGCCTAAGAGAAGACATAAATAATGCAATGATACAATATCCAGGTGAGAAGTTTTTTCCAGTGCAACCTGGCAAAGTTTCATTGATTTTGTTATGGCTTTGCCAGCTTTCTCTGGTTATGAAGCAGTGGAACTCCAGTTTCACCATCATTTTAACCCCAAACCACACTTAAAACTACCTGAGGTGCTATTGCAATTTTCAAAAAGCCCTGAAATTTTGCTTTTTTACCCCAGCCTGTCCATTTGATGACTGTCACCCTTGCAGAGATGGCCAGGGTAAATGGAGTTTCACCTGGTGCTATGCATCTTAGTGTGGCAGACATGCAGGATGCTTCCAGTGCCACACCATCACCTACACATCCAATATCTGGTTTAAGAGCTCTGGAGAAAGAGTGAGAAAGGAAAAAGGATGAAATCCAGCTTGCAGTCAACTGGATCTTAGCCTGCAATGTCTGAGAAAGTAGAGAAATGACCCATCACATAAGAACAGCTCTCTCCGACGTCTTCCCTGTCTCTCTGAGAGGATTTTAGGGTCCATAAATCAGAAAATGCTGGGGAAAGCAGCCCAAGAAAGTAATGAAATTCTACTATCAGAGCCACTATGGTGAGGAGACCAAAGGACATTACTTAATGCAAGAAACATGCTGAGCCAGCAAAATTTCAGCTGCCAACACCTCCTGGGGTGGCTGGTGGCAGGGGAAATGTGCTACCAGCACCAGTAACATTTACTGGGCCACAGAGGAGGGGGATGTGAAGGCACCTTTAGCAACCTTTAACTCCTAAATCCTTCAGCTCTTGAAAATAAGATAGAGACTCACGGTGTTTGGATAACTCCAGGAGAGCCTGTAGACATTATGCTAATTCTCAGGGAGCGCTGTGAAGAATAAGGCCAGGGCACCGAAGGCAGGGAGTTTATAATTGCTTTTTAATATATTTTCTGAATTCATTGTGCATGCGCCATCTGTCCCAGGGGCTGAGCTGGCAGAGGGGACAATGTCAGGTGGAATAAATAGGATCTCATAACTTTAGTCATTCTGTATTAAATAGCGTCAAGCAGCACAATAAACAGAGGGACTGGGAAGCACATGCAATAAGGAAATAATTCAAGCACTGTGCATGCAAATCTTTCCCTCTCAGATCACCCTCATTAATCACCTCACGCTCATTTATACACTTAAAGAAGCTATAAACAAAGGCAGAGATGGTTTCTCTCATTATTAGTTTTTTTATTGAGTTAACTTCCAGAATATTTTATAATAATAGTCATGGCTGGTGATGGAGTTGCCTGCTCTAACCAGCTCATAAAGTTCCCCCTGCTCCTCCTGTCCTATTGTGATATAGGTAGTTCTACAGAGATTATGAAGCTTATTGAGTAAAAAGAGGGAGAGGCGACGACAGCTCTATCATTTCTCCTGCCTCTGGCTTATTCAGAGCTTTAGCAGGCACCAGGGGTTCAACATTTTGTTATCAAGACAAAGAAGCTGGTGGAGAGGGAGGGAGGAGATGGATGAAGCCTCCAATCCAAAGCCAAACAAGTTGTTCATTTGTGAAAACTCCCTGAACCTCTGTGCATCTCCTGCCTTGCTCAGAAACGAGAATAAAACTTTGGAAGAAAACAAACCTCCTATTTCTTCTCAGTGAAACCCATCTGGAGGTGATCCTGGGCAACCTGCTCTGGGTGACCCTGCTTTACCATGGGAGTTGGACTAGATGATCCCCAGAGACCCCTTCTGTCTCCCACCTTGCTGGGATTCTGTGATTCTGTGAAAGACTTGAACTATCACAGTATCACAGAATGTTAGGAGTTGGAAGGGACCTCGAAAGATCATCTAGTCCAACTCCCTGCCAGAGCAGGATTCCCTAGACTAGGTCACAACAAAGCTTCCCTGACCAGGAACTGAACCCGGGTCCTGGCAGTGAGCGCACTGAATCCTAACCACTAGACCATCTCCTCTTTTTTGTTTGTTTGTTTGTTTGTTTGTTTACAACCACACCAGGACCATGGCACAGACATGCTATAGCAGATGGTGAGGCAGTGACAATATTTGGACCCAGCAGACACATCTCTGTAGCCTACATCATTAGATGAAAGTATTGAGAGCAGCCCTGCAGAGAATGACTTGGGGATTCTGGTGGATAAAAAACTAGACATGATCTGGCAATGTGCGTTCACAGCCCAAGAGCCAACCATGTCCTGGGCTCCAGCCCCAGCACTGAGGCCAGTAGGTCAGGGAGGGGATTCTGCCTCTGCTCTGCTCTGGTCAGACCTCACCTGCAACGCTGGGTCCAGCTCTGGAGCCCTCAGCACAGGGGAGACATGGACCTGGTGGAGCAGGTTGAGAGGAGGCAACAGAAATGATCTGAGGGCTGGAAGCTCTCTGCTGTGAGGACAGGCTGAGAGAGTTGGGGTTTTTCAGCCTGGGGAAGAGAAGGCTCCATGGAGACCTTTGTGCAGCATCTCAGTACTTAAGCAAAGATAGAGACACAATTTTATGAAGTCCTGTTTCGACAGGACAAGGGAGTGATGGTTTTAGACTAAAAGAGGGAGATTTAGACTAGACAGAAGGCAGAAATTTTTTGACACTGAGGGTGGTGAGACACTGGTCTAGGTTGCCCAGAGAGGTGGTAGATGCCCCATCCCTTGAAACGTTCCAGGTAAGGTTGGACACTGTTGCTGTGAACAACCTGATAAAGCTGCAGATGTCCCTGCTCACTGCAGGCAGTTGGACTAGATGATCTTGAAAGGTGTCAACCCAAATCAGTCTGTGATTCTATGATTTGTGGTGACACTCTGCCTATGTCAGACAACACTGCTACACTCTCCTCCCCCTTCAAAGTGGTTATGGCTCATTACTTAATTGTTGTGATGCTATTATCTGTATTAAGTAAGGCAAAAGCAACCTCAGGTTTACTTAAAAACACATGAAGGGAAGCTGCCAGATGCTCCATCCCTTTGGGGTACCATCAGAAATAAGGGGCTGGGGAAATACAGGCAGCCTGACCCTACAGCACCACCTCACAGAGCCCCCACTCACCTCCCCCTTGCACCTACCTCAACCCCCCTGGCACAGCTGACTCCCTTCACAGTCCCTAAATCCCAGCCAATACATCTTGGAATGCCTCGTCCATAACTCTGTCAGGGAGGAAGATAAAGTGATGTTAACTTAGTCTAATATGAGGCTGGGTAATAAATTTCATTAGAAGC
This sequence comes from Galbula dea, assembly GCA_013399015.1. Classification (NCBI taxonomy): domain Eukaryota; kingdom Metazoa; phylum Chordata; class Aves; order Piciformes; family Galbulidae; genus Galbula; species Galbula dea. The sequence goes on from VWZX01008139.1 coordinate 754,807, forward strand.
TGCTGGAAGTGGGTGACTCCACGTCGCTGCCGAGTGTCAGGTGGTTGGCAGCTGCACCGTAGATTTTAGAGAACTTATCATCTAATTAGAAAGGCTAAAGCATATTTTTTCAGTATGGCTACATGTGGTAATGAAGCATGCAGAAGGCCCCACAAGATAGATGGGCACTTTCACTCCTGAAGCTGAAAACTTGCTTAACTTAATAGTCTATTTATTGCATTTATTCCCCAAGCATACATGGTCTGGATAATATCTGCTGGTTCATCCCATGCTGGGCAATTAAAACTACAGCAATGTGCTCACACCAGGAGGATCTGCATGGTTAGGAGTGGGGTTTAATGCCCCAGGAATAAGCTGAGGTTAAAGCCTGATGCTATAAGGTCACAGAGTACCAGTGTGGTGAGGGTTGGAAGGAACCTCTGGAGATCCAGTTCCCTCAGCATCTTGGGAACCTCTGCTGTACTCTCTCCAGTAGTTCCTTGTGTCTTTGAACTGGGGAGCCCAAAACTGGACCAGGACTCCAGATGTGGCCTCCTTAGGACAGAGTAGAGGGGAAGGAGAACCTCCCTTGACCTGCTGGTCACACTCTTCTTCGTGCACCCTAGGAGACCATTGACCTTCATGGACACCAGGGCACATTACTGGCTTCTTGTGTCCACCAGCACTCCCAGGTCAGACCATGCTTCACCAAGGCACTGCTTCCCCTTCCAGAGACTGATCTGGGGGCACACATACACCCTGCTGTCCCCCACCCCAAAATGGGCAATTTCTGTGTCAGCTCAAGGAGAAAACTCTTCCAAAACCCCATTCCAATGGACATTTTGCATCCAGCTCTACTTATCCACTCTGAATCCATTTGTCACAACAATTGCTAGAAAACATTTCTCTCCATACCCGAGAGGGAGGAACGAAAAGTAAACTTATGCAAGGACAGGGCTTTAAGCATCCCATTAAGATTAACTTATCTGCAGTAATTGACTTAACGAGTGGATTTTTAATGCTTTTCAAGTTTTCTTGGAAGGAGGTTTTGCAGCAGCCAGCAGTAAAGATGCTCCTAAAAAAAAAATAAATCTGTATATAGTGTGAGAAGTCCAGAGCTAAGACTTTCTAAAGCAGTGATTCCAGGGGATTTAATAAGAATGTAATTTGTATAATTAACCATTCATCACTGTCAATTTCATTAAATGAATGCCAGAAATATTACCTTCACCAGCACGACCTAACAGGATTGGAATATATTATGTGAAAAATGAACGCTCAGTAGGGCTTTTTTTTCCCCTCTCTCTTGCTTTCCCTGCCTGGGCTCTGGCTGTCAGGAGCAGATCTGCAAAGCTGTGAAATAATTTAAAACAGTAGTAAATGAAAACGACTGAGGAAAATGTGTGGATTTTGGTAACTAACCCTCATCATTATGTATGAAAGTTCAAGTCAAAATGTTTTCACTTATGCAAAAACTAAATGACTGGAGGAGCTCCCATTGGCAGGGCTGCAGTGTTGGGGAGGCATCTGCTGAGGTCCTTAAGGCAGAGTGGAGGCAGCTGAGAAAGAGCTTTTGAAGAGGGATGGGGAAATGCCATCTCAAATACATAATTTTGCTTATTTCTCTTTAGAGGATACAGGGATGAATGATGTGCGGGTTGGAAACGCAACATTACAGAATCCTACAATCCCATTATGGTGGGGCTTGGATGGAACCTCTGGGGATCATCTATTCCAACCCCACTCTCAAAGCAGGGTCACCCACAGCAGGTTGACCAGGGTCACCTCCAAGTGCTTTTAGAATCTCTCCACAGAAGGACACTCCACAGCCACTCTGGGCACCCTGGGCCACAGCTCTGGCACCCTCATAGCAAAGAAGTATCTCCTCCTGCTCAGGTGGAACTTCCTGGCTACCAGTTTGTGCCCAGTGCCCCTCGGCATGTCTTTCAAGGAGAGCTTACCATGTATTTCTAATTGACCTCTGCTGGGAACAGACCCTTTATCTCCAAAAAACCCCCATTTCCTCCAAGGAATAATACAGGAAAATTTCCTGGGCAGGTCTCAGAGCTTTCACGTAGATCAGCCATTAGAGGGCAACATCAGACAAATTCATGTTAACATGAAAAACCCTACCCGACCTACACCGAAAGAGGACGAGGGCAAGGGAACATAGAAGGGAAGTGATTTCCACTGGAAGTGCATGAAGAGATTTCGACATGTTGAGATTTTTACCTTCAGACAAGTTGAATAATCTCTTCGGATGGGGAGGAACCAGGAGAGCAAAGTCGTTCCTTTTTTTTTTTTCTTTTTTTTTTTCCCCTCTTTTCCTTTGGGTTTCTGTGCTTTTGTCTCATTTGAAATGCAAATGAGGAGTTTGTGAAAATGTTCATTTAACAGGTCTTGGTGGCTGTGATCACAAGGAAGAGGAAGGAAGCAGTGGAGGAGCAGCCACAGAGACAGATGGGATGCTGGAGAGATGAAAGGATGTTTCCAGACCAAGAATCTGAATGTTTCTAGCTGTTTTTTTGGGATAAATCAAGGCACAGAGGAGACTTCAGCTTCATTGTAATTAAGAACGAGTCATGAAAATAAATACCAGTGATATTTAAAGAAGGTGAAAGCTCATCACATCTACAGTATCATCCTCCTAATGGCTGCACAGAACGGCTGATGGGAAAAACTGATTCCACCTCTCCCCACCTTGCATAAAATTCTTAGCTTCCCCATGAAAACAGAAAAACTGCCCTTTTCTTCCTTGCTTTTGCAAAAGTTTGGCAGAAGCTGAGTAGCTGCTCCTGTGTCCTTCCCTACAAAACTGATGGAGAGACCTTGGGACTGCCCAGGAGTAGTGTCCTCTCCCTGTCCTCATTGTGCCCCCAGAGTCTGTGGTTATTTTTCAAGACAATCTCAGGCTTTTTTCTTCATTTGCAACAACAGTGTGTTGCTGCTGTCTGGCTAAAAAATCTAGAGCAAATCAACATTTCAAGTCAAAATGTCAATTCAAACCAAATGTTTCCCTTTAATTTCCCGTTAAAATGTCAGCACTGCTAGGTTATTTTTGGTTGGTGGAAGAGAGAAGGTTTTCAAAAACATGGACTCTAAAATATAAGTCCAGGTGAGGTGACTGTTTCTTATTGCATTTCTACATGTGGTCCTGTGACAAAATCACTCAGCCCAAACCCCTTTAGATTTCCCAGTGCAAGAGCAAAACTCTTCCCACCAAAAAATTTTTCTCCTTGAAGTTCCCCCTGGGGCACATGTGGGGTTTCCAGCTGCCTGCTAAAACCTGATGGGATGCGCCATATGAGGACCTTGCTTGCCCACTCCTGTTGCAGACCTGAGCTGCTCCTGGGCAGTTCCTCTGGAAACAACCTCAACTCATCCAGCCTTGAAGCAGCATCTTGGGCTTCCTTCCCCCAGAACATGACTGGGCACACTTGACTTTCCTTCAACACCTCCCTGCAGTGCCTGCACAGCTCCTCATCTAACTTTCTGAGCCCTCCATCATCATTTTTGGCTGCAGCACTGTAGACTCAGCCAAGGGCTTGATAGCCAAGTCAGCAGAGAGCTCCTAAATAACAGTTGGCATCAGCCTACACCAGAAAGCTGGGTCCAAAGAGTAACTAGCCACATTGCACACAGTAAGCTTGGGTTAGGCTAGCTCAGCCGTCCCTCTGCTGCCCCATCATGACATTCAGAAGACCCTGGGTTGCATTTTCCCCCTAGAGACACCTGACATTGTCATGGTCTTGCAGAGCCAAGCAGGAAGCGGATGTTGCCATCTCACCTTCCAGCTGTAGCACTGACCATGAGCCCACTTGGCTGCCAGGCATGTAACAGTCATCCTAATTCACAGAATGGTAGAATCGTTTTAGTTGGAAGAGATCTTAAAGATCATGAAGTCAAATGTTAATCAGCACTGCCAGGTCACCACTAAACCATGTCCCTTTAGCACCGCATCTACATGGATTATAAACCTCTCTGGGGATGCTGATTCCACCTGGGCTGCCTGCTCCAGGGCTCAACAACTTTTTTGGGGAAGAAATTGTTCCTAATGTCCAACCTGAACCTCTCCTGATGTACCTTGAGAAGTTTTCCTCTTGTCCTGTCAGTTGTTCCTATTCACAGCACTACTCTAGACAGTAATACTGAGGTTGCTATTAAAATCTTTACGATTTCTTCATGGCAAGAATACACATTTATTTCTAAGACAATGATTATTATTACTAATTTATTTCTGCTTTAAATCCAGGAGGGACAGCAAAGTGAAGTAGAAGGTGATCATGTCAGATAAAACACAAAGGAAAGAGAAGCAGAGAGCAAGATGAGATACAATGTTTGGTCTGTATTTTTGTGTGTGTGTTCTCTGCTTCCTGTGTCTCTCCACTCTCAGCACTAGCATGCCAACGACTACAGAATCCCAGAATCCCAGACTGGTGAGGGTTGGAAGAGACCTCTGGGGATCAGCTAGTCCAACCCCACTCCTAAAGCAGGGTCACCCACAACAGGTTGCCCAGGATCACCTCCAGGTGCCTTTGGAATCTCTCCAGACAAGGAGACTCCACAACTTCTCTGGGCAGCCTGGGCCAGGGCTCCAACACACTCACACCAAACAAGTTTCTCCTCATGTTCAGGGCGGAACTGGGTTCCAGTCTGTGCCCAGTGCTCTTTGGCCTCTCCCTGGCCACCACTCAGAAGAGTTTGGCTTCATTCTCTTGCCCTCATTCTTTTGCCCCCACCCTTGAGTTCTTGCTCAGCAATGAGCAGATCCCCTCTGGGGCTGTTCTTGTCCAGGCTAAGCAGCCTCACAGCTCTCAGCCTTTCCTCCTTCCAGAGATGCTCCAGTGCCCTCAGCTTCTTCCTAGCTTCTGCTGGATTATCTCCAGTAATTCCTTGTTTCTCTTGTCCTGGGGAGCCCAGAACTGGACCCAGAACTCCAGATGTGGCCTCCCTAAGGCAGAGTATAGAGGGAAAAGAATCTTCCTCAACCTGCTGGCCACACTCTTCTTCATGTACCCCAGGAGCCCATTGACCTCCTTGACTTCAAGAGCACATTGCTGTCCCCCAGCAGAGATCATGGCAGTGGGGAGAAGTGAAGCTGGGTGGGGTGAAGGATTGTGCATTGCTCTGGCATTGCTCGAGGCTAATGTCTGTGGGAGAGAGGACGAGAAAAAACTTTGGAAACTCCTGTTTCATGCTTAGCTGTGAAGGATGAAATGAGAAATAAATATATAAAGGGACAGGAGACAAGAATTTATCATCTGCTAAAGGTGCAGAGCATTTAAATTTGAGAGGTAAATAATTATATTTATGTTGATGCCAAAGTAACAAAGATACATGACTTTCTGAAGAATAACTCCTGTCTCTTCTAGCGGGTCAATGCTGAAAGGCAAATAATGATTTTGTTTTTATTATTTTGAATCTTTTTCTCCCTTACACATGAAGATGGATGCACACTAACAGCATCGTATTGTCAGCTGTAAATTAGGGGAGCAAAGAGAGATGGTTTCCTGCTCCTCCCTCCACCTCCTTCCACCTTTTCAAACTTCTTCCAAACTTGGGCTGCAAGTTGCGATTTTCTTTCTGAGAGAAAATCCCTCACTCTGTTTTATGACTTACAATAAATTCTCCTTTTCCCACTTCTAATGTGACATGACACAAAGGGTATTGACTGCAATGCTCAGGTGGAATGAGGAAAATGGGGGGAAAAATGAAGTGAAAACAAGGGAAAGGGGGAAATATATTCTGGAAAAGGAAAACAAAGATCCTCATGGATTTTTCTGGCTGGAAGTAGCAACCTCGTGGTGATTTTTCTCCTGTTGGCAGGTGGAACTAGGGGAAATGTCAAAAAAACCAACTAGGGGGGAGTGAAAAAATAGAAAGGAGGGAAAAAATACAAATAGGAAAAGAAAACAGAAATAAACTGTGGTGAAATGATGGGTGGGGTGAGCACATCCTTGCTTATCCAGCAACACCACTCATGCGTCTAATCACAATTAACTTTCAGTGAGAGGTTGTAACCCAGCCCTGAAAGAAAGAAGTGAAAATGTAAGCGGCTGGGAGGGAGGTGAGGGGTGGGAGGATGAGCATCACAATACTCCAGAGCACCAAGAGGCTGGAGCAAAGAGGAGATCACTGCCAGGGAACTCCTGCCAGGGAGAGCTGGGAAGCACTGCTGAATCCCCTGTCAGAGCCTCTGAAGCCTGTTTCCACCAAGGATCACTTAAAGAGCATCAGGCTTGGTGTGTGAGCATCTCCTTCCCGGCACGCTGCAGTCTGCCACATACAGCAAACAAACAAACGCAGCCTCCCACGTCCCCTCTGCGCGACTCCGATCCAAGTGGGAGCCAGAGCACATCACGCCAGAACAAGCCTCAACTGAAATAAGATCCTGAAGGGTGTTTCTCCACTATGAGGACATCTCTTGTCAGTAGAGGAGATGGGAATAGCTCTGCGATGGCTAAGAGCTGCCTGTGTCCATGCCGCTGTCTGCAGAATGTCACATATGCCAGTGTATGCTCACTGTGGCCTCAAAATGACATCAAAGTGTCTAATTGCTTCATCAGAGCAGGCCAGATGGGACAGGAGAGGTTTTGGGAGGCTCAGCTTCTGCTGGATATGGCCCTCCCTGCAGCCACACACCGTGCCTTTGCAACCCTAGCAAGCACCTAGCAAACCCTGGCAGCAAAGCACCAAGATCATCGTTGGCCACATTTATCCCTTTTGTCCCTTTGGCAGGTAGGGTGGGCAAATCATAGAATTATTTTAGTTGGGAGAGACCTATAAGATCATCCATTCCAACTATTAACACTACCAGATCACCACTAAACCATGTCCCTTAGCACTCCATCTACATGTCTTTCAAACTTTTCCAGGGATGGTGACTCCACCATTGTCTTGAGCAGCCTGGGTTAGGCCTTGACAACCTTTGCAGGGAACACATTGTTCTAAATGTCCAACTTAAACCTCCCCTGATGCAACCTGAGGCCATTTCCTCTTGTCCTATCATTTGTTCTCTGAGAGAAGAGACCAAACCCACCTCACTCCATTCAGGGAGTTGCAGACAGTGCAGACAGGTCTCCCCTGAACCTCATTTTCGCCAGGCTAAACAACCCCAGTTCCCTCAGCTGCTCCTCACAACACTTGTGCTCTAGACCTTTCACCACCTTCATTGTCCATCTTTGGACAGGCTCCAGCACCTCAATGTCCTTCTTGGAGTGAGGAGCCCAAATGCAGAAAAAAAGCTGTCAGCCACAAACAGCAGCAGTATCTATGAAAACCAACCTTAGAGATGGAATTGGTAAAACCTCTGGTGCTTCTTCCTCCACCAGCCCCATGATGCTCAGGCCATCCCTCACAAAACAATGGGGTTTTGTCCCCAGGAGGTTTGCAGGCACTGACCCTCACATGGGTGTTTCCCAGTGAAGAAGGTGGAGAATAAAACAGAGGATGCACTGGGGAGACATAAATTTTTTGGTACCACTGTGCTACCTGGTAGAAACATTCCAACTTTTAACAGCCTGAGCAGCTCTGAATACCAAAAGCACCCAAAAAAGTTGCCTACTGATTCCTCTGCCCCATAAAGGAGGGAGCAGAAGTGTCCTTCTCAACAGAAGCAGCTCAGTGTGAAGAGTAAAAGGTTATCCCTCCCCCACTAACAGCCTCCATCCATAAGGAACTTCATCAAGTGATGTTCAAAACCAATTCATTCCCTTCCCACATCTCACTTATTACTCTTATTTTCCATATTTTATTTGCAGGTGTCTGTTCAGATCATGCAGTTTACTGAATTCTTGTTTTGTTTCTCTATCATCTCCACATGTATGTGTATTTATGGCACAGAAAGGCCTCCTCAGGATCTGAGTGGCCTCTTAGTCTGGCTGGGTTTGAAGCAAAGGATTTTAAGAGGGCTTTTAAGGTATAGCAAGAGGGAAATAAATACATATCCAGGACTGAGTGTCAAAAGAGATTTTCATTCAAAAGGTGTGAGTTTGGTAAAGGAGCCAGAGAGAGAGAAAGGAGGATGTGATCCTTAGGGAAAACTTGGTGACGAGTTGGGACTGGCTGGTGCTCACCTACCCAAGTGTGATCATGGGAGCTGGGTGGAAGTTTTCACCCAATTTATCTTCTTCTCTCTGAGGGAAAGAAAAGCTGATGTAGAACTTTGTGAACCATCAGAGTCCTCAGTTTTCAGATACACGTTATTTCTTCTCCTAATTCAGAAACCACAACAAATGGCCAGTGGCAATGTTTTCAAAACGAAGTGACTGTAATGTGAAAAATAAACTGTTGAGAAATAACCTCTCAGTACTGAAATGAAATGTGCTAACTTGGGGTTTTTTATAGAAAAAGAGGGAGAAAAAGGTATGAAGCATCCTAAGTAATTCCTGTTCAACTAATCAGCACATCAAATACTGAAAATCAAACCCCAGTCAACAGGAAAATAATGATTTTGGTTGAAATTGGGTTCTAATTTGCCATTACCTTTGCCTGGGGAGCTACCTGCCCTAGCTGCTCCCAGAAAAGATCTTGAAAATGTCTTTGTTGAGCTAGAGAAACCTAGGAGTTTCCAAGTCTCAATCCCATCCAGCATCTATGATTTTCCTAAGGTTTGACATTGGGGTGGTGCCTCTAGCATACCTCCCATGGTGACAAATGATCAAATGGGTTTGGGTTGGAAGGGACCTTAAAGATCATTCTGTTCCAAATCAGTCTCCTGAGGGCTGATATCCCAAGGATGTACCTCTGGCAACCTACACCCAAAGGCAAGTGTAGGATCTTACCCCCGGGGAGGAATAAACCCATAGAGCAGGACAGGTTAAGGCCTCACCTGCTGGAAAGCAGCTTCACTGAGAAGGACCTACAAGTTCTGGTGGACAACAAGTTGCCCATGACCCAGCAATATGCCTGTGTGGCCAAGAAGGCCAATGGTCTCCTGGGGTGCATGAAGAAGAGTGTGACCAGCAAGTGGAGGGAGGTTCTTCTCCCCCTCTACTCTGCCATACTTAGGCCACATCCAGAGTTCTGGGTCCAGTTCTGGGCTTCTGAGTGCAAGAGAGACAAGGAACTACTGCTGAGAGTCCAGCAGAGGCTAGGAAGATGCTGAGGGCACAGAAGCATCTGTGGGAGGAGGAAAGGCTGAGAGCCCTGGGGCTGCTTAGCCTGGTCAAAAACAGCCCCAGAGGGGAGCTGCTCAATGCTGAGCAAGAGCTAAAGGCTGGGGGCAAGAGGCTGGGACCAGACTCTGCTCAGTGGTGCCCAGGGGAAGGCCAAGGGGCACAGGGCGCAAACTGGAACCCAAGGGCTTCCATCTGAACAGGAGAAGATACTTGTTTGGTGTGAGGGTGGCAGAGCCCTGGCCTAGGCTGCCCAGAGTGGCTGTGGAGTCTCCTTGTCTGGAGAGACTCCAAAGGCAGCTGGAGGTGATCCTGGGCAACCTTCTCTGTGTGACCCTGTTGGAACAGGGCAGTTGGACTGGTGATCCCCAGAGGTCCCTTCCAACCCTCATCACTCTGAGATTCTGGGATTCTGAGGGAGAGCTTTGCACCCCCATAAAAAGCCTCTTTGCCATCTTCCCCTCCTCCTAAACAAAGGGGGATGTTTGAGCCATGCTTTAGAGTCCAATGTCATAATTTGGGCAAAACAATGAATGGCTGAGGATGGAAACAGCATTGCCAGCGTAAAAACTCCTCCACAGAGCACAGATGGGAGGGAGAGGGTAATCTTCTGGAAAAGCCTCTAATTGTCTGCCCACACTAATAATTTCAGTGAGCGCTTTCCCCCCCCCATCCCTCCCCATGTATAATTACACTACTCCATCTGTCTATCAGCAGGTTTTTTACAGCTCCTTCTGGCAGCCAGGCTCTCATCCTTGCAGGCAGACGAGGGCTTTGGTGTGTTTTTTGTTGAAGATTTAAGGACACACATCCCTGAAGAGAGCGAATCCCTCTCCCAGGCTGGCTACAACTCTATTAAATGAAGTCCTAGAGTGGCTATGAGCCCTGTAGGGTGCAGAAGGGGTGGAGGGAGCTGCTTTGTTTTCAGCAGTTTGCTATCGGTTGGGGTTTTTTGTTTGCTTTTTTTTTTTTTTTATTTCAGAAACTGTCCCTTAATTCATTCCCAGTCAATCTGGCTACTCTACAACAGCTCAGTGCCACTGGCTGAGATGAAAACACACAGGGGAGTGCTGGTGTTTTATGGGTGGAAGGCAGAGTCCAGGAGGGTTAGTTTACAGGTACAGTGTGGTTTGGTTTCTTATCTCCCCTTCTCATGGAACCGTGGAATGGTTTGGGTTGGAAGGCACCTTTCAAGGTCATCTAGTCCAACCCTCTTCAGTGAACAGGGACATTTCCTACAGTATCAGGTTGCTCACAGCCCCAAACAACATGACCTGGAATGTTTCCACAGACGGTGCATCTACCACCTCTCTGGGCAACCTGGGCCAGTGCCTCCCTCACTCCTTGCCCTCTCACAACAGGCCCTCTTAAAAAGTTTGTTCCCATTGTTCTTCTAGGCCTCTTTAAGCACTGAGAGGCTGCACTAAGGTCTCCCTGGAGCCTTCTCTTCTCCAGGCTGAACAACCCCAACTCTCAGCCTGTCCTCACAGCAGAGGGGTTCCATCAGGGCTTAATGCAGCTTTGCAACCCACAAACTTCAGATGAATCCCAGCAGAGAGGGTTCACGTCCACTGTGGTTACAGATAACTCAACAAAGGCCACGTTCATGCCAAAAAAGCCTTCGAAAGCAGCAGCACATCTTTACCAAAAAAACATTAAATATATGGCAAATGCTTATATATAAACCCAGAGTGCACCAAGCATAAAAGAGCTGTTTTAACAAGGTAGGTCTAGTGGAATTATCTCCACATATCTCAACCATTTTACAGCATCAAGGCCTATTTTTTGATCTTTTTTTCCTTTTGACAATAAATGAATTACATGATTTGTGGTGGGTTTAGTATTTTTAAACTTCTTTTTTGCAAAGAATTTTTGGAGGAGGCATAGAATCATATAATTATTAAGGTTGGAAAAGACCTCTAAGATCATCAAGTTCAACCATTAACCAGCTCTGCCAGGTCACCACTAAACCATGTCCCTCAGCACCACATCTACGCAGCTTTAAAAACCCCCCAGGGGTGGTGACTCCACCATTGCCTTGTGCAGCCTGGGCTAGTGAATAACCATTCTTCCAGGGAAGAAATTGTTCCTAATGTCCAACCTAAACCTCCCTGGCACAACTTGAGACTGTTTCCTCTTGCCCTATTGCTTGTTCCTTGGGAGAAGAGATTGATCCCCACGTGCCTTCAACCTCCTTTCAGGGAGTTGCAGAGAGTGAGAAGGTCTCCCCTGAGCCTCCTCTTCTCCAGGCTAAACAACCTCAGTTCCCTCAGCTGCTCCCCACAACACTTATGCTCTAGACCCTTCACCAGCTTCATTGCCCTTCTCTGGACACACTCCAGCACCTCAATGTCCTTCTTGGAGTCAGAAGTCCAAAACTGACCCCAGGATTCCAGGTTTGACTTCACCAGCGCCCAGTCCAGGAGGACAATCTCTGCCCTAGTCCTGCTGGCCACTCTAGTGCAGATCCAAGCCAGGATGCTGTTGGCCTTTGTGGCTACCTGGGCACACTGCTGACTCATCTTTAGCCACTGTTGACCAACACCCGCAGGTCCTTTTCCATCGGGCAGTCTCTAGTCTCTCTGCCACAATCCTGGAGTATTCATGGGGTTGTTCAGGACTCAGCACTTGGCCTTGTTGAATTTCATCCCATTGTCCTCAGCCCATCAATCCAGCCTGGACAGATCCCTCCATATAATCTTCCATCCTCCAACAGATCAACACTTCCACCCAGCTTGCTGTTGTCTGCAAACATATGGAGTTTGCCCTGAATTCCATTGTCCAGATCATTAATAAAGACATTGAACAGAGTTGGTTCCAGCACTGAGCCCTGGGAACACCACCTGTGACCAGCCACCAGCTAGAGTTAACTCCATTCACCATATCTCTGGAGCTTGGCTACCAGTTTCCTACCCAGTGATGAGTACACCTGTCCAAGCCATGAGGAAAAGCATGTCAAAAGCTCTCCATCTGTCTATTCATCCCAAACACCAAGATGTCACTTTACAGTACACCAGCACTCCAGGAAAAAAAGGAGGAATTTGCCTAGGAAAAGAAAATTTTTCAAGGAATTAGGTTGTGCCCCAAAACCATCATGGCCAAACCTGCCAACCCCAGACAGGGTGATGAAGAGGGGTGGGTTGCTTCAAATCCATGCAGAGGTCTTGGCAAGCACAAGCTCAGCAGTGGTACCTAAGCAGAGCCTCTTCCCATAGGGCAGGAACATCTCCAACCAGGGCTCTATAACCTGCACCAAAGTCTGGTCTTTTTGTTACCCCAAACAGCTAAATCAATTGAATGACATTCTGGCTGCTGTGCTGCAATAAAGGGGAATAAAGCCTGGCAATAAGTCAGTTTGAAGAAGTCCAGAAAAAGAGCAATTCTGGAAGAAAATAAAATTTTTAGCTGCTCTTCTTTCACTGAAGCTGTCCAGAATCTGTGTTTTACCTTTGAAGGTGACTGTGCTCCCATCAAGGCTGCACTGAGATGATGACTTGAGATGATTCCTATGACTTGCCTTTTTGAAGACTTTCTCTTCATCCAGACCAGTTTACTCAGCATTTTTTTTTTTTTTCCTGGGATAGCAAACTTCAGAAGGGATTCTCTTAATCCATACAACTAATTGGCTGCAACAGCTCTCACTGACTATCAATAGTAATGCAGGCAGAGTACAGTGATCCAATGATATTGTGATCCAGCTCCTTCTGGCAGCAGTGCTCAGGAGCTCCCAAAATTTCAGGGATGCTCTAGAGACAACAGCTCTTTCCTTCCCTTGATCTGGGGTCCTCTGAAGTTGGGCTTGACCCCAGCTCTCCCATTTTCAGATAAGCTCACAAAACATCATCTACCTCCCAACTCTCAGAGAAGCCTCATTAACCTGCTGCTGCCTCCATGAGCTTTAGCATCTTTTTGAGCAATGCTTCTCGTGCAGAGCTAAACAGTTTTGGAGATCTTAAAATTACACCTGGATGTTTTCAACCTCCTGTGGTTGAAGTGGTTCTTGTGTAAGCAGTCACATACATTGCCTAGGCACACAGAACTGGGCATGGGGGAATAAGGCGTATTTTACACCAAGGTAACAGGTAATATCTACCCTGGGTCTGGAGATCTTGGGATTGAAGCATTTTTTCCCCCCTTGAAAACAGCTTGAGGGAAACCCTGCCCTGCCTACTCTGTGCCCAGCGCTTCTTGAAGAAAACTTCTAAACCATGATTCCATGTCTTCACAGTGGCAAACACATCTAAGGAGATGAAGGAAAATATTAATGCCCTCATCATTGTTACAGGCAAGATGGAGGTAAGTGTTTTGAAATTTGAAATGCACTTGAAACAACCATCACTTAAACCTCTGGATCCTCTGCCCTGAGTGGTGTGTCCTGTCCCATGGCTATGAAGCCATTTCTTTCTGCTTGAAAGCACCTCAAGAGCAATGACGCCTCTGAGAGAACCTCTAAACTGTGACGCTGGGTTTTCACAATGGCAAATATATCAAAGGAGATGAAGGAAAACATTCATGCTCCCACTGTCTTCCCAGATAAGATGCAGATTCAGTTTGAGAGGCAGCTGAAGTGACCATCCCTTGAACCTCTGGATCCTCTGCCTTAGGTAGTGTGTCCTACCCTTTGGCTCTGAAGCCATGAATGATGCTCTCCACACACCCACGCATCTCCCCAGACCGTAAATACATATATTTATCCCCGCAGTCGCCAGGTTTTTTTCCTTCCCCCCTTGACAGTGTTTATCCCATTTTCTCCTAGCAAATTGCAGCGCTTTTGAAAGGAACTAAATGAGTCTGTGAAGTCAAGCATTGGAGAGTATCAAAAAGTCTGGAATAAATAATATCAGAATAATGATCCTCTAATAGCACAGATTGTTTGTTGCTGTCGGTTACTTTGGGGTTTTTTCCCCCCTGTTGTTGTTTGTGCTAAAAGAGCACCCGGTTGGGATCCTTCTTTCCTTCTTAAAAGCTACATTAAAGTGGAAGTAATTAACTTTCGATTAAAGGCAGCAGTTGCTCCCCTGCCCAGCTTCCCATCTCTTTGCGAGGCAAAATGTACCCAGAGACGACATTTGAAAAGGCAAAGCTGACCCTAGAAGAACCAAACTGTCTGGATAATGGAGCAGGCAGCCTTTCTCCTTCACACCAGCAACACAAACCTTCAGCTGAAGCAATTGCTAAGGATTTTTGTGAAGCTCTGGCTTCTCTGCAGGGTACCACAGGCATGCAAGATGCTCAGACGGATCTTTATTTTTCCCCTCCTGTGGGTTTCCAGCACTGCACAAGCAACATTTCCCAGTGTTAAATGTAATTTCTAATAAATAATTGAGTGAAAGGTGAAGCTGGTAACTCCTTCCCTAAACCATGAGGAGGATGCTCAATGGACATGGGGCTGGTGCCCACCAAATCACTCTCCCCAGCATTCCAGCTTCCCTAATAACCACTGAATGAGCCCTTAAAGCTCCTGTTAGCATGAGTGTGGATAGGAGCTGGGGGAAATCACTCCTTAAGTGGCACTCTCAATGAATAACCATCACCTTTCATATTTATTAAGGCACAGCCTCCTCTGTCTACATCAGGAACTCCCACAGCGCCACAGCAAAAAAATAACCCACGTGTAATTAAGTGTCACAAGTAAAGAGCTGATTTAGATTTAATAAGAATGTTATTCTAAGTCAAACAAATGCCAATTGATTATTAAGAACCTCATTACTGGAGTGTAACACCTGTCAGTGCCAAGTTTTTTCTTCTTTTTTTCACTGCAGACTTGTTAAATCTCAATAAATAGCCTTTTAATAATTAATTAGCATTTAATTAATAGACAATAACAGTTGATAAAGGTTGGTGTAGCCTTCTGTATTGAGTGTGAGCTGCTTAGGAGCTGAGACATGAAGCAGAGCAGGACTCAAGAACCTGTCTGAAGTGGAAAGACTTGTGATAGGACAAAGGGTGATGGTTTTAAACCAAAACAGGAGAGGTTTAAACTAGATATACAGAATAAATTGGTTATGTTGAAGGTGGTGAAACACTGTCCCAGGTTGCTCAGAGAGATGGTAGATGTCCCATCCCTGGAACCATTCCAGGTCAGATTACTGGGGGCTCTGAGCAACCTAATCTAGCTGCAGATGTCTTTGCTGACTGCAGGGGGGTTGGACTAGATGACCTTGAAAGGTCTCTTCCAACCCAAACCAGTCTATGATTCAACACCTCAGACTGTGAGCTGCTGAGCTCCCACAACTGCTTCTAAACCCAGAAGAATGGTTTGAAGCACCCCTTCGTGTCAGACCCTGGACCTGAGATGCCCAAGTGGATACTGCTGCAATTTTTGCCCTGTGCAGCACCTCTCTGAGGCACACACAGCTCTGGAGAAGTTGGAATAGGAGCATTGGAGCCTTGCCAAATTTTCCAGGGCTTGAGGAACTAAACCCACAGCATCCAAAAAACACACAAACAAAAAAAAACCCCAAAGGAATTAGAGAGATTTGTTTTGACACTTGAAGTAAAAATAACAGAGGGGCTTTTTGGCCCATTAGTTTACTTTTCATTTCACATTATCCCTCACTCTTTGTGAAACCTGTACACAAACACTCGTTGCTGAGAGGGAACATTTCATCCGGGAGTTGAGCAAAACGTTACATTTGATCTCAACCTCTTTTTTTTTGTTGCTTTGACTGGTTTGCTGAAAATTACAAAGACTTTTCCTTAGGCTCAACCCAAGGCAAATTGCTCTCTAACCCCTGCTGCTACAACCTCGAGTAACCAGCAAAGCAGTTACTTATGAAATTCCATTTCCCTTTTCCCAGGTGCCCTTGACAATCACCTTTAACCCTACACCTCATTCAGCTGAAGCCAAAACAACCCAAATTCTTCCAGGGTTCAACATCATTGCCAAAACTGTGGCTGCCTCACCTCATTTCTCCCTCCCTGGCAGGATAACAAGAGTGGCTTTGTGGATCAAGCCACAGTTAAAAGGCTGCTCTTGCAAGAGTGTGCAACACAGCCCAGCTTGCTGCTGCAGAACTCGGATGTTCAGTGCAACCTACAAGTCATACAATCATAGAATCGTTTTGGTTGGAAAAGACCTCTAAGATCATCAAGTCCAAACCAGCACTGCCAGGTCACCACTAAACCATGTGTCTCAGCAGCACATCTCCATGTTTTTTCAGCTCCTCAAGTGGTGGTGACTCCACCACTGCCCTGGACAGCCTGTGCCAGGGCTTGACAACACTTTCAGAGAAGACATTGTCTCTCATGTCCAACCTAATCCTCCCTTGACACAACTTGAGGTTGTGCCCTCTTGTTCCGTCATTTGTTCCTTGGATGAAGAGGCCAACCCCCACCTTGCTCCTTTCAGGGAGCTGCAGAAAGTTAGAAGGTCTCCCCTGAGCCTCTTCTTCTCCAGGCTACACAACCCCAGTTCCCTCAGTTGCTCCTAGCATCCGACCTGGCTCTCTGGCTGTCCTCCTGTGTTGGTCAGGCACAAATACCACATCCTTAAGAGACGTGAGGGTGATGGGAGGAATTAATTTCCTCCTTGTGGGTAAGAAGCCCTTGTCCTTTACTTTCCCAGAGTTCATGACCATTGCACAATGGTCTACAGCAATCCCAAGGACCTTACCCTTGCATTTGAAAAGGAGTAGCACCTGTAAGCCACAGGAACACAACAGCTGCCCAAAACCCTAACATGTCTATAACCAACACTAGGGAGGGTGGAAGGGTTGTGTGTGTAAAATGGAGCCCCACATGTGTGTAAAAGCCTCCTCTGTGCTCAAGGAAAAGCACTGCCAAGTCTCTGCATCAGCACAAGCCAACAACAAAACATCTCTAGGGTTCAAGAGTGTATTGGACTTGATGACCTTTAGAGGTCACTCCCATCTCAGACAATTCTATGGTTCTACAATTCATCTCCTTCCTTGGGATCAATTGGTCTTTCCAACCTTCCTGGAGTTCCCTGGCTCCCTCCACTCAATCAGAGTCTTGCTTCCTCCCCAGGGCAGATAAAGAACTGGGTGCTGGGTGGAGATGTTCTCAAAGACTTTGTACCCAGCCCGTTCCCCATCAGACCTCTGCCAACAGACACTCGGATGGATTTGGCCAGCCAAGGGTTACCTTGTTATTTCCTTCCTGATTTATGTAAACTCCTGCACCTCCTCCAAATAAGAAATCAGTTCCTGTCATCATCTTTATTTCTTATGCCAAGCTGCAACACTAAAACACTTTGCAGTGATTACAAATAGCAAAGTTATTTTTTGCCAAGCCTTCGCATCAGAACTTAATAGCATGGTGTAATGCCACCCCGTGCTGATGTGTGGCATATTTAATATCCATCTTTCTTAGAAATAACACTGCTCTGAAATTAGAAAGGACTTAAGCAGCGAAATAATTAATGTGGATAACCATCATAAATGCCACAAACGGAACAAATACAGATGGCAGAGAACCATGATTGCTAATACTCTAACCTGTTGTGACAGAACTTAAAAAATTGAAACTCTTTCTCCCAGAGGCTGGTGATAAAAAAAAAATAAAGGGAAAAGAAGAGAGTTTCTCTAATTGCATCATCTCTTCTTGCTCCCAGCCACCCAGTCCTTGAGGCACAGGCTATACCTGTGCTCCTGGGTCTGCTGGACCCTGTTAGCATCACAGCCTCATTAGAAGCTGGTTTATCAGCGCAAGGGTATTTGTGGGTTATCATCTACTTCTCTGGAGAGATTCCAGACTTTTCTGGTAGCGATCCCGGACACCTTGTTCTACAAGACCCTGCTTTAGCAGGAGGGCTGGACTAGATGATCAACAGAGGTCCCTTCCAACCCCCGCCATGCTGGGATTCTGGGATTAGATGTAGCAGCAGATATTCAGCACCTGGACTTTGGCACAGAAATGGCCAATTCAGTCAGTATTAAACTGAACCCATCCCATACATCCCTTTTATTTTGGAGAGAAAGCCTTGCAGTGTGCCCTCATCACCTCTCCTTTCATAGAATCGTAGAATGGTTTGGGTTGGAAGGAATCTCTAAGGGTCATCTAGTCCAACCCCCCTGTAGTGAACAGGTTCATGTTCAAGTAGATCAGGTTGCTCAGAGCCCCATGGTCCACCCTGACCTGGAATGTTTCCAGGGATGGGGCATCTACCACCTCTCTGGACAACCTGAGACAGAGTCTCATCACCTTCAACATCAAAAATTTCTTCCTTTTGTCTAGTCTGAATCTCCCTCTTTTAGATTAAAACCATCACTTCTTGTCCTGTCACAACTGGCCCTACTAAAACAACTGTTCCCGTAAGACAACTTTTGGAAAAGCACCCCTGGTTACATCTCTTTGTTGGAGCTCATTGGGCCAAATACTTTTTGGATATGAGCGAGTAGTGCTCCAAGCCTTAAATGTGTTTTAAAAGACAGAATTATAGCAGAAATGAGAGGAAACAGCCCCTTTGTCAACAGAGGAGATATGCCTGGTCCTCAGAGGGACCCTGAGCAGTGGAAGAGGAAGCACAGCCGGTCTGTGGGCAAACAGGAGGTCATGGACTGCAGGACTCATCATTTTAGCACTGCTCAGAGCTGGGGTTTGTGCTCCTTCCCCTGTGAGTTCAACTTCTTCCTTTCAATTATTTCTGTAAAATCAGTAGTGAAGTTGTGGAAGGACTTTTCCTTGGTAACCCCACTCTGTGCAAAAACGACCTCGGCTCCTTCCTTGACTCAAAGACACTTGGCAGCTCGTCCCTAGCCTCAGTATCTCGCATCAGACTCAGTGTGATCCTACATCGTGCCCGCAGTGCTCCCAGGCACCAGAGTTAACGCAAAGCTCGGCTAAGTCCTTCAGGTTCATTTCTCCCTCCTTGCATGCACCAGAGGAGACAAGAGAAGCTGAGTGGGTGTGAGGTAGCAGGAATCTTTCCTCCTTTTGGTTTGCAGAGAGTCTCTGAGGTAGATGATATGAAGACCAAGGTACTTTGCAGTGCTATGGAATACTAGAATCATTTTGGTTAGAAAAGACCTTTAAGATCATCAAGTCCAACTGTTAACCAGCACTGTCAGGTCATCACTAAACCATGTCCCTCAGCAACACATCTGAAAATCTTTTAAAACTCTCCAGGGATGGTCACTCCACCACTGCCCTGGGCAGCCTGTGCCAGCTTTCTCAATACTTTCAGAGAAGACATTCATCCTCATGTCCAACCTAAACCTCCCTTGGTGCAACCTGAGGTTGTTTCCTCTTGTCCTATCTGTCGTTCCTTCCTTGGGAGAAGAGATCAGCAAGCACCTCACTCCAACCTCCTTTCAGGTAGCTGTAGGGGAGAGATAAGGTCTCCTCTGAGCGCCCCTTTCTCCAGGCTAGATAACCCCAGTTCCATCAGCTGCTCCTCACGAGACTTACGCTCTAGATCCTTCACCAGCTTTGTTGCCCTTCTTTGGACAAGACTTGTCTCTCCAGCCCCTGAAACATGGTCACTGAACATTGTTATGCTTGATCATCAAACCCACAGAAATGCTCAAGACATAGGTGATGGACCCCAGACTAATGAAAAAAAAAAGTACTGCAAAGTCTTCAACACTCCAAATCACACACATAGCAGCAGGTTGCACCCCTGGGAACATATCCCAGAGCTCATATTCAAGCATCTCCAGCACTAGGATTTCCATTACTCCCTGGCTGCGGCATGGACATGACTTTGTTTCAATTCTGAAGAACACGAAGGCCACAAGCAGCCTGGACCTTGGTCTGCATTGCTGGTAACTGTTCAACATCATAGAATCTCAGTCTGGTTTGGGATAGAAAGGACCTTTCAAGGTCATCTAGTTCAACCCCCTACAGTGAGCAGGGACATCTTCAACTAGATCAGGTTGCCCACAGCACCAAATAACTTGACCTGAAATGGTTCCATCTACCAATTCTCCAGGCAACCTAGGCTAGTGTCTCAACACTCAGACTAAACAATTTCTTCCTTCTATCTAGTCTAAAACTCCCTCTTGTAGTTTAAAACCACTACCCTTTGTCCTGTCACACAAAGCTCTGCTTAAGTCTCACACCATCTTTATAATTGGCTCCTTTAAGTACTGAGATGCTGCAATAAGGTCTCTATGGAGTTTTTTCTTCTCCAGGCTGAACAACCGCAACTCTCTCAGCCTGTCCTCACAATAAAAGGCATCCAGCCCTCAGATCACTTCTGTGGCCTCCTATCAGCCTGTCCTCACAGAAGAGGGCTTCCAGCCCCCAGATCACTTCTGTGGCCTTCTCTTGACCTGGTCGAACAGGTCCATGTCTCTCCTGTGCTGAGGACTTGAGAATTGGACCCAGCACTGCAGGTGAGGTCTGACCAGAGCAGAGGCAGAATCCCCTCTGTTGACCTGCTGGCCACACTGCAGGGGTGCAACACAGGAGCTCAAGTCCTCTTGCAGGGTTACGGAACTATGGTTTGACAACCTGCTATCTTCATAGAATCATAGAATATCAGGAGTTGGAAGGGACCTCGAAAGATCATCTAGTCCAACCTCCCTGCCAGAGCAGGATTCCCTAGACCAGGTCACACAGAAGCGCTTCCAGACGGGTTCTGAATACCTCCATAGAAGGAAACTCCAAATCTCTCTGGGCAGTCTGTTCCAGTGCTCTGTCACCCTCACTGTGAAAAACTTCCTATGTGCATTCAACCCACAGAAGAAGAGGGAAGGTGTTTTTACACCTATCCTGGAGCTTGGTCTGCTCACCCAGCTCCTGTAGGGCAAGGAAGCTAGTGAAGAAGCAGACACCAAAGTAAAAGACAAAGTAGAAAGTGATTTTCTCATCATTCACGTAACAGAGAAGATGTAGAAAGAGCTGCCTGGCAGATGGGTACCCTTGGGGTACATAGCTTTGTCACTCCCTATAAAGCATCACACAGAAACCCCTGCGCATCTTCCCTCTATCCGCCTGGGAGACGGAAGAGGAACAACCCTCCCAAAATTTCAGCATCCTCCTCCCTCCAGAGAGGGAACCACAGCCGTTGACTCTGGCCACAGGATATTCCCTTCCCTCCTCGCTTGCAGAGAGCTTGCCCATTCCTTGTTGAGCTTTCTGTGCACAACAGAGTGGGGAGAGCAGAGCTGGCCAAGGGTTATTTATTGTGCCAGCATGAAGTCATTGAGGCAGGAGGCGAGTGCGAAGTGTGACATCTTGTGATGTATGGGTTAGGACAGCTTGGTGCTGAGAATGCCATGAAGTATTAATCTCAAGGAGATGCTACTGAACTCAAGAGAGACTTAACATCAGCACCGAGAGATCAAAGATATGATATCTCTGGCAGAGCGCGCTATCAGAAGTGATCATAAGAAAAACAAAGGGGTCATTTTAGTGCCTTCTGCACTAGCAGAGTGACTTGTAGCCTCCGGGCAGAGGCGAGCAGTAATTCTTTCCTGAACCAAACCAATGTTCACATGGGATTTTCTGACATTTCTTTACATCTCATTGTGAGTTGCCAATAAACGGAGGCATAATAACGTCAAATCGCTTTTCCTTTGGAACTCATGAGCTGCCCTCAGTGTTTTTTTTCCCTTTCAGAGCTTTCCAGCCAGCCCACGATACAAACTCTTAAGATCTTTAAACGTAAAACTTCAGCAGTAAACGAATGCTTAAGCATCTAGGTCAGAACATCTGCATGCTGGGAAAATCCTGATAGGAGGCTTTTAGCCACTCCATTTGCAAAGGAGGAAAAAAAGAAATCTGTCCAACAGTTGCATTCAGTGCTTCATGTGCTATTGGATTGTCACCTAGATGCCAAAACAAACCTGAATATGTTTAGAGCTAGTCTTTTCCAAAACAAAATTATGCTTTACTCTATTGAGGGGTAACGAGTTTGGCCAAGTAAAAATTTACTCTCCTGCTTTCCTGACAGCTTCCAAGTCCTGAGCTCTCAGACTCAACCCTCTACCCCTCCAGCTGAAGTGGGAGAGGGAGAAGCTCTGCAGCCCCTCTTCCAAATGTCTGCACCAGGTCCAGTCCATCACTGAAGTTTCCAGTTGCTGCTCTTGCTGGGATGGTAAACATGCAGCAACAGGGAGAGGTCTCTAATGCAGGTAACAGTTGTCTTTGAGAGATGGGACCAAGAACTTGGTTTGCTTGATGTGGTTGCTGATGGACAGTGTCCACAGACCCTGACTAGCAGAAGGTCAAACCCTGCCTTGGTGGCCATCAACTCCCACACAGCCATTATCACTTCGACAGGAACAAAATAACATCATCAGATTGCCAAGGCTGCTAATTGTCCAGGATTGACTAGAGTATTTTGAAGGCATTCCATCCCCCATGCCCTGCCTCAGTTTCCCCATATATAAAGCAAAGTTTAATGCTCTTCTCTAAACAGCAGCTTAGGAGCTGTAGCGCAGAAGAGCACAAGAGTTTGGTACTGCTGCAAGATAACTGGAAAGTCTGTGAACTCAAATCTTCTGGAAGATTGAACCTTGTGTGACATTAAATCTTCATGCAGTCTCCCAAGAAGGATCTCCCAACAAGTAGTCATTGAAATAAACTCCCCAGGGAAGTAGTGGAGTCCCCACCATTGCCCTACCTGGACAGGCAGAGAGGAACATCATGGAGTTTAGGAAGGGCAAGTGTGGGGTCCTGCACCTGGGGAGGAATAAGCACATGGACCAGAACAGGTTAGGGGTTGACCTAATCTGGTATCTTATGATTGTATGATTTAAATATCCAAAAAGCCTCTTATGAAAACACACAGTCAAGGGAAAAACTACCCTACCTGAAATTTTCCTGTGCACCCACTTCTGCTGTCATCCCCTTCCCAGAGCCCACTAGTACACCTCACTCTGACCACACGTTGTGGTATGAAGGCAACCACACACTCCTGTATGTCTCAATTTCCCTGTTTTGTCTGTAGCTTGATGAACTTTCTGAGCTTGGTCACTTCCCAGTGTTCTTTAATTGCTTCCATTAGGTGACATCATGCCCTGAAGGCCACTCAGGGAAATCCTCTGCAAATCACTGTATTATCGGCACCGAGGAGAATTTGTCCTCCCCAAGGACAGAGCTTTTGTAGTCCTTGTGCAGAAGAGGGCAAGTGGCACAGGAAATAATTAAGAGGTTTGCTCTATAGCCCAAGGTGTTCAGTGCTGGAGTCAAGACAAATCTGACACTAATTTCTGGCCCTTAATTCAAATTGTGCTGAAGCCAAACAGAGCTGGGGAGGGATGGTGCTGGGTCATCTTGGGAAAAGAGTGAAGCACTCAGCTGCTGCTCAGCTTGTTTTGCATGGCATCAGTCCTGACCTGAGTTTTCCAATTATCTGATGGATTCTCTGCTATATTCCGACACTAAGTGTAGTGATTACATGTGGGAAGCGAGTCTGCTCCAGACAAGAAATGGAGCAGGAGGTATTACCAGGAGCAATGGAAGAAAAAGGGATCAAGAAAGAGGCATTAATGGTGACACGTGCTGGAAGATCTCAAGCAAGAATGTGTGGGAAACTGATCTGAGTCATCTGACCTGCTGGGAAGCAACTCTGCAGAGCAGGACCTGGGAATCCCAGTGGACAGCAAGCGGCCCATGAGCCAGCAATGTGTCCTCATGGACAAGAAGGGCCAATGGCATCCTGCAGTGCATGAAGATGTGTGACAAGCAGGTTGAAGTTTTCTTCCCTCTGTACTCTGCCCTAGACAGGCCACATCTGGAGTCCTGGGTCCATGTCTGGGTTTCTCAGTTGAAGAACTGGAGAGAGATCAGCAGAGGCTAGGAAGATGTTGAGAGCACTGGAGCATCTCTGGGAGGAGGAAAGCCTGAGAGCCCTGGGGCTGCTTAGCCTGGACAAGAGCAGCCCCAGGGGGGATCTCAACAATGCCTCTTAATAGCTAAAGAGTGAGGGCAAGTGACTGGGGCCAGACTCTTTTCAGTGGAGCCCAGTGACAGGCTAAGAGATAACGGGCACAAACTGGAACCCAGAAGACTCCATCTGAAAGTGAGGAGAACCTTCTTTGCTATGAAGGTGCTAGAGCTGTGGCCCAGGCTGCCCAGAAAGTGGAGTGATCCTGAGGAACCTGTTCTGGGTGACCCTGCTGGAGGAGTGGGGTTGGACTAGGTGATCCACAGAGGTCTCTTCCAACCCCCACCATGCTGGGATTTAAAGGTAATTAGGACAAAGCCTGGGGAAGAAGACAGCAGGACAGAACCTGGGATTGAAGAGAATATAATAATGGAAGCCCCTGCTACCTAATTTATAAGAGTTCAGTCCTGCTGTGGGGCTGAAGGAAAACCTTACATATCCCTGGCAAGAGAAGAGACTCCATCCTTTCTCACTACAGGATATCTCTCTCCTGAAGTTTCCCTGGAAAGAAACCTGCTCTCCTGGCAAGATCCAAACTCTCATCAGCTTCTGTATGCCAACAGCCAAGCACAAATCTGGTGGCCTCCTGGATTGTCACATACCATAAAGTCTGAATCATTGCTGTTCTGTTTCCATCATAGTTAATATTCTTAAAAGGTTCCTGGAAACACATTTAGACATTGCTACATGAACTGTTTCTTCATTGACTTGCAATTTAAATGTAACTTTTAGCTAGGGTTTTGATGTGCTGTTTAGTTTAATTATTGTTCTGCCCCTGTCTATGTCTTGCCATGATGTTCTTTAATATTTTATACATTTCCCCAATTCCCCTTTCTGTCCCTGGTAAGCACAACTCCACATCTTCCCCCACCTCCTCCCAACCCCACAACTTGCCCTTCTAACTTTTCAGGGGCTGGCTGTAAACGAGATGTGACATGTCGCTGAGACGATCCTCCCGTGGTGATTGCAGAGGGGATAAATAAACCAGTAAACAGATGCTTCCCAAGCTGGCGTGGGGAGTCGATACCAACTGCACGCAGAGGCCAGCTGGCAGACGTGCAGCTCCTTGTGCTGGCAGAGGGAGATCCTCCACAGCCAAAGGGATGGCAGGATGCAAAAAAAAAAGGGGCTGCTCCCCATACATCTTTCAAGGATGCTTTGGACAATGCAGGAAATCCTGCTGCCTGGCAGCAGCTCTGTGGCACCAGATTGCTCCAGCCATGCAGAGACACAACTACTTCACATCCGACATGCCAGAAGATGGCACTCAAGAATGCACAGCTCCATTGCCTGGGTTTGCCAGCCCAATAAAGCTGACGATGTCTCCCTCTGGCTGCTTTTATATCAGCTCATTACGCTAGGAAAACTTTGATCTGGGCTCTGCACGTTCCTAGCATTAGGATTGTTAATTAGATATTCTTCCTCCCTTCCTTAATGGCCAATGGAGGACACATCTTCCTGGGCAGGGGTGGAGAGATGTATCTCCACTCTTCTCATCTTGGAGCCACTCAGCTGTGAGCCAGGGCTGGAGCAGGAAATGTGCAGGACCATTAAGGTTGCTCAGACAGAGCACCATGCTGATGTGCAGAGGAGACCTGCATATCTTGAAGAGTCGAGAGAAATCACAGAATCATAGAATTATTTTGGTTGGAAGAGACCTTTAAGACCATGGAGTCCAACCATTAACCCAACACTGCCAGGTCACCACTAAATCATAGCCTTTAGCACCACATCTCCATGGCTTTTCAGTCCCTCCAGGGATGGTGACTCCACCACTGCCCTGGGTAGCCTGTGCCAGGTCTTGACAACCCTTCTGGGAAAGAAATTTTTCCCACTGTCCAGCCTAAACCTCCCCTGGTGCAATTTGAGGCTGTTTCTTCTTGTCCTACCAAGTCTTCACATCTACCTGTATTCCTCTATGTAGATACCACATAGCCATCCATCCCTCTTGGCCAAAGCAGATCTGGCATATTTAGATTGTATTTTGAAGGTTCATTTGGCTGCAGTAAGACAAAGGTTCTAATGTTTCATGATAGCATGAGACAAGCCCTAGTGCCCTGAAGGTGGGCTATCTTGCAGGGGTTGGGAGAGGAAAGGTGCAGGGAGAGGTGGGAAGCCATGGAGTGATCACCAGGGCAGAAACACACACTCTCACTGTTACATCTCCCCATGGTAAGGAAGGAACAAAATCTCTCTCTGCTATTTCCCACTCTTTGCCTTCAGCAGTCAGATAGAAATGAGCTAAAACCACAGGGCAAAAAGGGATCTGAGCTGAGCCACAGAACCACCCAACCTCTGAGGTCATCATAAATCTGCTTGGGAAGAGTGAGGTGCAGCACAAGGCACAAGAAGCAGCGAAAGGGCAACACAGAAAAGAGCTAAAAAAAGACCAATGGTGGAATGAACCTGAGCATCCTGCCCTGTATCACAAGTCTGCTGGGGCCAGCACTTTGTTCACACCTAATAGAGGCTCCAGGCCATGGCCGGGTGAGCAATCAATAACGCTGCAACGCAACGGAAGGCTAAAAAGTCTTGAGGGACAGAAAACCGATGCTGAACTCCAGGTAACATGTACTAAAGGGAGGCTGGGAGGCTCTGCCCAGGCAGCTGTCATGCCATGACAGCCAGAGGAGAAACCAAAATTGCTCACTGCAAGACACCCTGGCTGGATGCTTCTCCTTCCTCCTTCTCTGCTTCTTCTGGGTGAAATTGCTGCCAAGGAAGCAGGCTTCAGTATCAAGCTGTCACTGCTTGCTGGGCTACCGTGCCAGACTTTCCTCCCCCGGGGGTTGGAAGCACAAAGTCTTTACCCATGCCCTTGGAGCAATGCTAATGCTCCAAGCCTTCCAAGAACTCACCAGAAGCTTTAGATAAACAGAATACAAAACCCAAGCTCACTCCTCCTGGTACTTGACAGGAGGTCCATCTAGCATGAGCCATGGAACCAGAAACCAAAGGAAACCCAGGGGCTGTAAAGGTCTATTCAGGCTCGTGGTTATGACTGTGGCAGAAAAGGAGGGAACAAAAATACAAGAAAGGTTACAGCAAACCAGGGCTAATGTCCAACTGCCCACCATGGACACCAGGAGGGTATAGCAACATCTCTCTTTGCACAAGAAAGATAACAACCTTGACCTCTCTGCTCTCATCCTGCCCTCCAAAACCTTAAGTGTTTTCCAGATGAAGGCAGAGCAGCATTTTGGGGTTTTCCTCATTCAGTAAACCCATTTCCTCACTTTTTCTTTACTCAGGGATTCCCTTTACTTCACCATGCAGTGTCCCACACCTGCATGACTTGCTCTGCACAGGCAGGGAGAAGCTGGGCTCCTGATCTCTCTTCATCACGTGTGTCGACAGTCCTACTCAGTAATTCTTGAAGCATCAAGCTAATTAATTTATCACTCAATGAAATTGCACCAAGCATTAATGAAGTCATTTAGTATTCACACAGAACTTCTCTCTCCATTTCCAGAAGTGCTCCATTGTAGTTCAGCATTTGCTGGGCAGTAATTAATGGTACTTAATCCGTAAATCCTTAAATTGTTTCCCATTTGGTAAGCAGCAGAGTTGCAGCAATCCACCTCTGCTGCATTTCTGGAGGGTTCCTTAAGACCCTCCTCCAGTTAACCAGAGCATATAGATCCTCATCAAACGCTGTCCCAGGGAAGGAGGGATTTTAGCTTATTTCTGTTGGTGACTTCCTGAAGAATGACTTCACCTTTTTTACACCTGTTTCTCCATTTGTGAAAGAAGGAAAATGCTTATTTTCCCTTGGGAGGGTTAGTCAATAGCACAAAGAGCTCCTAAAGCAAAGTAATCGATGTCTGGAAGAGTGGAGATTTTTATCTTTTGATCTCAAATGCACGTTCAGAAGAAACTGAGGGACACTGAGGCACAAAGCAGTAAAAGTATTCAGGAAAAGTCCTTCACTCCTTGCTTTGCACGGCAAAATCACTGCCTGTTTATTGAGAGATGAAGCAAAACTTGCTGCTCTTTGCACATTTTAGGGAAGTTCAGAGCATGTCTGCACTCAGCCACAGAAATAAATAATAAATCCACCCTCCTAGAGCCAGCAAGCACACTTCCCTGGCACATGAGCACATGCAAAAGCTCTGTCCTATCTTCTCCTGGTGGTGTTCTTTGAAGACAAGTGGAGATTCATGCCAAATGGCAAAGCTGGCATGTGCTTATGAATGAAGCTTTAGAGAAACAAAAGGGACCTCAGGTCACTCCCTACCTCCCCCTCCCAGGGACAGCTTCAAGTACAGGTGAGCAACCTCGAGGGATATTGAACCTGTTCCTAATGAAGTTGCCAACTAAGCAGGGGCCGTAAGACCTCACATTACCTCTTCTCATGCTCCAGCACCACAGCAGAAAGTGGGTGGTTTATTCTTCTTTCAGCTTTCTTGCTGAAGCCAAGCTGATTTCTTCTAATCTACTTGTGACTATGAATGGAAGACAGTTGTTCAGCATCTTATCATAGAATCATTTTGGTTGGAAGAAATCATCAAGTCCAAATATTAACCAGCACTATCAGGCTACCACTAAACCATGTCTCTCAGCATCACATCTACAACAGCCTCTTTCCTTGAAGATGACCATCCTTTAATTAGCAACCCCAAACCCTCTCTGCTTCTCCTTGTGGACACCTTTCCAAAACCTCTTTCCTTTCTGGGCACAGTTTACCACCCAATGCCCCAGATTATCCCCTCCCCAAATGTTTGGATAAACTCTGTGTTAGCTTCCTCAAAAGCTCAGGGGTACTGGGCACAAATTGGAACCCAGGACGTTTCACCTGAAGATGAGGAGAAACTTATTTGTTGTGAGGGTGCCAGAGCCCTGGCCCAGGCTGCCCAGAGAGGTTGTGGAGTCTCCTTGACTGGAGAGATTCCAAGGGCACCTGGAGGAGATCCTGGGCAACCTGTTGTGGATGACCCTGCTGAAGCAGGGAGGTTGGGCTAAATGATCTCAAGAGGTCCCTTCCAGATCTCACCATGCTGGGATTCTGTGATTCTGTGACATAAGTAGAGACAAAACCACAAAGCTAAGGAGCAATGTTTAATTGCATGTGCCATATCTACAGCCCTTTGTAAGTCCTTGCTGTGGGAATTAGATGGAGAAATGCCGACTCATTTCTCGCGCAGACTCTCTCTCAGTAGAGGTAACCTCCAGCCGCCTTCAGAAAGGGATATGAAAAGGTCTCTGGTTTGCAGTTGCTGAGGGGATTGGATGAGAAGAAGCACTTACAACATTTTTTGACACTGCACTTTGATCAATTTGATGGATTTAATATTACAGAAATATTTCATTTTTCAATGCGGATGGGAGAGGGGAAAAAAAATCTAATCATCCATCCAGCAGGTCTCTGTATTTGTCGTAATTCACTGGGAAGAAAAGAAAAAAAATAAAATCTCCCCAAAGCTCTGATTTAAAATCCAACTTGACCTGAGGTAATTTCCATCATTAGTTCAAACTGTGAGATCTTCACTCTCTCCTTATTTTTAATGCCATTGTTCTGTGTTTCTTTTAGTCTTTTTTTTTTTTTTCCCCTTCTCATGATATTATTTAACTAAAGCAGCAGCTAATTGTGTTTTCTCTCTGCTTTCATTTTTAAGGAGGTAATGATTGGTACAGGAGAAACAGCACAATTGATTAATTCTAGGGAAGGCAGATGGGGCAGAATCCCAGGCACTGAATAAAAAAAGTTTTCATACATCCCACTGCAAAGGAAGAAATGGAACCACCTCAAGAACATACCAGGGAAAAGTTTCTACCTGCCACCTTCACAAGGTGACACCAAGCCTTTGGAGGAGGAGGTGCCTTCCCATTAACATGAGGCAATTAAAAACTTAATGGGATGCTACTCGATTTCTTGGGAGGAGAATCAGGTTGGGGAGACCTGAACAAAGCTGGCTCTGATGAAGTCAGAGTTGTTCTGAGAGACTGGCTGAGCTTTACATTTCTAATAGCACAAGTCACCTTATCTTTTGAAGGGCAATTGGCAACAAAAGATGCCTTTCAGCATCCAGATCTTGTTGCAGTGAAACATGTTGAGGATAGTAGACCTGATAGCACCTTGCTGATGGGAAGGAGCAACAGCCTAGGTCCTATCTGAGACCTCTCCCAAATGAAACTGCTTCCAAAAACATCACTACACCCTCAAACTCTTCCATCCAAAGGATCACAGAATCGTTTTGGTTGGAATAGACCTTTCAGACTGTTGAGTTCAACCACTAACCTAGCACGACCAGGTCACCACTAAACCATGGCCTTCAGCACCACACACATCTTTTATCCCTTGGATGTGTAAAATAGATGGTGATAGGGTATTATCATGCTTCGAAACAGGGCAGGGGTTTGAGGACGGACATGACCAAGGACTGGCCATGATGCCAAGTGGCTGGTTTCTGTTCATCTAGTTTCTGAGCCCTCTTGGAAAACAAAAACAAAAAAACACACCACAAAAAACAAAACAAAACACAAGGGAAATAAAGCCAGCCAAAGTCTGCTTGAGAAATGAGGTCAACAGGAGAAACACCCAATTAGCAGAGTTTTGTGGCTGGATGTGGTGTGCCAGCTGGGATTCAGGGAGTTGCTGTGCCTCAGGAAAAAAAAAAAGAAGCTTAAAATAATAACATCTAGCACTCAGAGAGCATTTTGCATCTTCCCGGTGTGACATGAACTTTAATTAGTTTGTGAGTCGAGACACCACTGGGCAAGCAATAGATCTCCATGCAGCACAAGTGGTGATGGGACCACGTGCCAAGCCACGGGGGCTGTGGCCACTTTGGAGAACAGGACATGTCTGATTCTGCAAGGCAATGAAGGGAGGAGAACTGCTGACAGGGAGGTGGAGCTGTTGTTGGAGTTTTGGAAGGGGCAGTAGTGAATTCAGCTCTGTGGCTGAACTCCAAGACAACTCCACTTAGACAGAGGTGAGGGCACTGCAAAAATAGAACAACCCAAATGCTCTGGGCTTGATCGTGCAGTGCTTGAAATGAGGAGTGAAGGGTGAGGATTTAGCCTTTCCTGTTTCCCATCTCATGGAGGCTTGGCAGGCTGCTGCAGACACACAGAGCTGCAGTCATGGGAGGTGCTGGGAAATTCAGGAGACAAACAGCCAGCACTGTACTTCTGTCTTTCATGTGTGGTCCAGAGAAGATTTTCAGTATCAAAGTTAGGGGGGAAGGGAGAATTGGCCATTTTCTTGTTGGAATTACTTCTCTTTGAACTGTATTCACAGAATCACACAGAATCACAGAATTTTAGGAGCAGGAAGGGACCTTGAAAGATCATCTAGTCCAACACCCCTGGCCACAGCAGGATTACCTAGACTAGGTCACACAGAAGCATGTCCAGACAGGTTTGGAATCTCTCCATAGAAAGAGACTCCACAACCTCTCTGGGCAGACTGTGCCAGTGCTCTGGCACCTCAACTGGGAAAACATTTTTTCTTGTGTTCACATGGAACCTCCTATGCTTCAGCTTACAGCCATTGCCTCTTGTCCTGTCACTGGGTTTTCACTGAGAAGAGCCTGACCCTGTCCTCCTGACACTCACCCTTCACATTCTTAAAAGCATAGATGAGGTCACCCCTCAGTCTCCTCTTCTCCAAGCTAAAAAGACCCAGCTCCCTCAGCCTTTCCTCATCAGGAAGGTGTTTCACCCCCTTAATCATCCTTGTGGCTCTGTGCTGAACTCTGTCAAGCAGTTCCCTATCCTTCTTCAACTGAGGGGCCCAGAACTGGACACAATATTCCAGATGCAGCCTCAACAGGGTAGAGTAAAGGGGGAGAAGAACCTCTCTTGACCTAGTAACCATACCCCTTCTAATACACACCAGAATCCCATTGCCCCTCATGGCCAGAAGAGCACACTGCTGGCTTATGGTCATCCTTGCATCTACAAGGACCCCCAGATGCCTTTCCCCTTCACTGCTCTCCAACAGCTCAGCCCCCAACCAATACTCATACATGGGATTGGTTTTTCCCAGGTGCAAAACTCAACGCTTGCCCTTTTTGAATTTCATTCAATGTCTCCCTGCCCAACTCTCCAGCCTAAGTCTCTCTGAATGGCAGCACAACCCTCCAGCGTGTCAGCCACTCCACCCAGTTTAGTGTCATCAGCAAACTTCCTGACAGCGCACTCTGTTCCCTCAGCCAGGTCGNTGGAGGTGAGGCTGACTGGTATAGAGTTACCCAGCTCTTGCTTGATCTTTTTGAAGACTGGAGTGACATTTGCTTTCCTCCAATCCCCAGGGACCTCTCCTGTTCCCCAGGACTTTCTAAAGATGATGGGGAGTGGCCTAGCAATGACTTCTGCCAGCTCCCTCAGTACACGTGGGTGCATCCCATCAGGTCCCATGGATTTATGGATGTCCAGATGGCTTAGCTGCTCCCTAACCCAGTCCTCCTCAACTAAGGAAAACTCCTCCATTATCCTATCATCTGGCTGCTCAGGGATCTAAGGCTCCTGAGGACAGTCTCTAACCTCCCTTGCAAGGTTTACTTCCAGAGAGGCATTAGCTTTCTTTGTTGCCTCCCTACATCCTCTGACAACAGTCTTATACTCTTCCCATGTGGCCAGCCCCTCCTTCCATGATCTGTAGACTCTCTTCTTCCACTTGAGTTTGCCCAGCAGTTCCCTACTTAACCATGCAGGTCTCCTGGCTCCCTTCCTCCATTTTCCACATGTTGGGATGCTCTGATCTTGAGCTTGGAAAAAGTGGTCCTTGAATGTTAACCAACTCTCTTGGGTCCCTTTATCTTCTACTACTCTGTCCCATGAGATTTCCCCTAGCAATTTCTTGAAAAGATCAAAGTTGGCCCTACTGAAGTCTAGGGTTGTTATCCTACTAGGTATCCTGTTCCTACCACACAAGATCCTGAAGCCTATCATCTCATGGTTGCTGCAGCCAAGGTTGCCTTCAACCTCTACCTTTTCAACCATCCCTTCCTTGTTAGTGAGTATCAGGTCCAGCAGCACTCTCCTCCTAGTTGGCTCATCCACCATTTGTGTCAAGAAGTTATCATCAATGCACTGGAGGAACCTCCTGCACTGGGAATGGCTGGCTGATTTTTTTGTGCCAGAAAATGTCGTGCCTCATACAGTTCCTGACTCCCTGTAATGGTAGCCAAGAGAAATTAGATGGCTGGGTAGCTGATGAGGTCTCTCCTCTTTAGCAACCCAATAATGTAGGCAAAGGCTTGTTTATTCTCCATATTTGTGCTACTACTGCATTTGTCACATTTTCTGCTTGTGGCTGGTGCTCAGGAGAGTGTAAGGACTCATCCTGATAAGATATGACAAGGTTTCTCCTGGAGCCCGCCATGCTATGGCTTGTGCTTTTAGTACTGATGTCCCAGGGTCGACTCCATGCTGATGATTTCAGCCTGGGGAGCAGTTACGTTTTGCTGAAAGAGTGCCTCTGGGTGCAAAACCCAATTAGCAAAACAAGTGAACAAACCCCTTTGTGCTGGCCAAGATACCAGGGGGGCAGATTGAAGTTGAGACATCCTGTGGGTGATAAGCAGCTCCCACAAAACAATCAACAAGGTCTTGGCACAGAGGGTAACAAACAGATTGATGCCCCAAATTCAATGCAATCCCAAATTCAACCCTGCAATGATTCAAGATGTTGATGGTCTCTACTTAGGTCAAGGGATGAGAGGATAAGAGCATATTTATCCTCTCTAACTCCTATCTCCAAGACTTCCCATCATTATCAACTACCTGATTTGGGAGATACCTGCCTGGTCAGTGATCAACCACATGGTGGCTAAAGTGAAAAAGAATAATAAAGCTGGCTGCTCGTGGCTTGGATGAACACACCCTTGGCTGGATCAAAAACTAGTTGGATGGCCGAGTCCAGAGAGTTGTGCTCAATGGAGTCAAGTCTGGTTGGCGGCCGGTCACGAGTGGTGTCCCTCAGGGGTCAGTGCTGGGGCCTCTCCTGTTCAACATCTTTATTGATGACTTGGATGAGGGGATAGAGTGCACCCTTAGTAAGTTTGCAGATGACACTAAGCTGGGTGGGAGTGTCGATCTGCTTGAGGGTAGGCAGGCTCTGCAGAGGGACCTAGATAGGCTGGATAGATGAGCAGAGACCAATGGGATGAGTTTTAATAAGGGTAAATGTAAAGTCCTGCATTTTGGGCGTAACAACCCCCAGCAGCGCTACAGGCTCGGGAAGGTGTGGCTGGAGAGCTCCCCAGCAGAGAAGGACCTGGGGGTGCTGATTGACGGCCGGCTGAACATGAGTCAGCAGTGTGCCCAGGTGGCTAAGAAGGCCAATGGCATCCTGGCTTGCATCAGGAATAGTGCGACCAGTAGGAGCAGGGAGGTGATCTTGCCACTGTACACGGCACTGGTGAGGCCACACCTCGAGTACTGTGTGCAGTTTTGGGCACCGCAGTTTAGGAAGGACATTGAGCTACTAGAGAGGGTGCAGAGAAGGGCAACTAAGCTAGTCAGGGGTCTGGAAAACAGGCCTTATGAGGAGAGGCTTAGGGAGCTGGGGTTGTTTAGCCTAGAGAAGAGGAGGCTGAGGGGAGACCTTATCGCTCTCTTCAGCTACTTGAAAGGCCATTCTAGGGAGGCAGGTGTTGGCCTTTTCTCCCTTGTGACTAGTGACAGGACTAGAGGGAATGGGCTTAAGTTGCACCAGGGTAGGTTTAGATTAGATATTAGGAAGAATTTCTTTACTGAAAGAGTGGTTAGATATTGGAATGGGCTGCCCAGGGAGGTGGTGGAGTCACTGTCCCTGGAGGTTTTTAAGAAGAGGATAGATGTGTTTCTTCAGGGGATGATTTAGGGGTAAGAGTAGTGTAGGGCTATCAGTTGGACTAGATGATCTTGAGGGTCCTTTCCAACCATAATGAGTCCGTGATTCTGTGATAACATCCTCTAGCAGAGGAGGAAATCTGTTTGGCTTCAACTGAGCATCCCATCAGCTGAAACTGGAATTGCTGAACATGGTTTTACCCTGAGTTACTGAAACCACAGGATGCAAAATGAAACAATAAAAACATTATTTAGAAAAGGGGCTTCAGATCAGTGGGAGATTAAAAGCAAAAGGAAAGAAATGGGTGCAAGTGTTATTCAGCTGTTGTACCTCCTCGGTGCTCGACCCTCCAGAGCTTTTGCCTTCATCTGGTAATGTGCTTACTCCCCCAGTAACAACCTGTTTTTCCTTTACTGAAGACAGCTTTAGCCTAAGGAAGTTATGGAAAGCAATAAAAAAAATAAACTGTTTCTGGGTCACCACCAGTTCCAGTCCCTAGGGGGTTATTTGAACAACAATTTCTCCCTTGACTCCATAAAAGCTGAGACTTGGTCCTCAAAGGTTACTCCATCAATAACTCCCAAACTGTCTTAAGGGCAACAGCCTCATCCCCAAAGGGCTTTTGAAACCACGTGGAAATGGCCTCCTAGATGATAGGTTTTAGCTGCACTGATGTGTGATAGAATATTCTGAGCTGGAAATGACCCACAAGGATCATCTAGTCCATCTCCTAACCCAGTGCAGGACACCCCAAGAATCACACCGTGCACCTGAGAGTGACGTCCAAGCACTACTTGAACTCCACCAGGCTTGGTGCTGTGATCATCTCCCTGGGGAGCTTGTTCCAGAGCCAAACCACACTCTGGGTGAAAAATCTTTTTCTAACTTAGATGTCTAACTTAGATCTCCCCTGACTCACAAAATCACAGAATACTTGGAGTTGGAAGGGACCTCGAAAGATCATCTAGTCCAACCCCCCTGCCAGAGCAGGATTCCCTAGACCAGGTCACACAGAAGCGCGTCCAGACGGGTTCTGAATACCTCCATAGAAGGAGACTCCACAACCTCTTTCTCAACTTCATTCCATTACCTCTAGTCCTATCACTATCCACAAGAGTGAAGAGTACTTGTCTCTCTGCAAACCCTTGTGAGGATGTTGAAGACAGCAGTGAGGTTTCCCCTCAGTCTCCTTTTCTCCAGGCTGAACAGATCAAGTGATCTCAGCTGCTCTTCATAAGGCCTCCAATCCAGACCCTTCACCAACTTCATAGCCTTCCTCTAAAAGTTTTCTAATAGCTTAACATCCTTTTTATACTGTGGTCCCCAAAACTACACCCAGTACTCAAGGTGGGGCCACACCAGTGCAGAATAGAGCTGGACAATCACATCCTTGGACCAGCTGGCAATGGTGGTCTTAATACACCCCAGGACACAGTTGCCCCCCGACAGTCAGAGCACACTGCTGACTCATCTTCAGTTTGCCATCAACCAGGACCTCCAGGTCCCTTTCTGCATCTCTGCTTTCCAGCCTCTGAGAAGGGAAAGTCTTTCCCACAGCTGAGGCAGGGATAAGGGCACTGTGGGCTGCACAGACCACGGGATCAGGCAGCAACATCCTTACCCAAATGGTCATTCCCTACTCCAGCCCACCCCCTAGAGCAGAGACGAGAATCCCTGGGAAACCCAACCCATAATATGATTTTTTTTTCAAGCATTAGCTATCTCCCCTTTCATTGAGTCCAGTCAGCATGCCTGGATGACCTTGAGGGAAACCTCTAGTACCCCATGACTCCATTTCCCATCTACAAAGCCCCAGACACAACCCCCTCATTTGTTCCTGTTTGCTCAGGAGCATCAGCAGCTCTCCCGAGCTTGCTGCTCCCTGGCATAACAGCATGGTGACCCAAGCAGGGCTCCAGTCCCCTGCTGGAGATGCTACTCAGGTACATTGGGAATACAAGGTGGACAAAAGCAAAATCAGGCACAAGCAATTTGTTTGTTTGTTTTTGACACAATGACTTTGCTGAGAGACAGAAAACAGATGCAGAAAAAAAATAAAGAAAATAAAAGGGTGTCATAGAGAATCATTGAATCACAGAAAGGTTTGGGTTGGAAGGGATCTGTCAAGGTCATCTTGTCCAACCCTCCTGCAATCAGCTAGATCAGGTTGCTCAGAGCCCCAAACAATCTGACCTGGTTGCAGGGGTGGGGCATCTACCACCTCTCTGGACAACTAGGGAAAGTGTCTCACCACCCTCAACATCAAAAATGTCTTCCCTCTATCTAGTTTGAATCTCCCTCTTTTAATTTAAAACCATCACCCCTTGTCCTGTCCCAACATGCCTTGCTAAAAAGTCTCTGCCCATTTTTCTTCTAGGCCTCTTTAAGTACTGAGATGCTGCACTAAGGTCTCTCTGGATCCTTCTCTTCTTCAGGCTGAACAACCCCAACTCTCTCAGCCTGTCCTCAGGACAGCAGAGTTACTCCAGCCCTCAACAGTAAAGCACACAGTGCCTTGAGAAATCTGAAGAAGAGCAAAAGCAAACAAAGGGGTTGCAGGATGCAGGCTGGCAGAAGAAGGGCATCCTCCTGCAGTTGCTTGCACTTTTAATTTCCAACATCTGTTTTTTCCGGCGTGTGGCAGCCGAACAGGTGATGGACACATCTGCTCACAGCATGAGCACTGGGTAACTGGGACCTCTAACAGCAATTATTTTCCTAAGGCTTAACCCTGCAATCATGGCCCAGGAGGCTACAAGTCCGTGCAGCACCTCACTGCCACATAAAAGGCTTGCAAGAAGGAGAAACCAAGCCAAAAGGCAACAAAAACCAGCAAGGCTTTCCACAGCTGCCTAGTTCTCTCCTCCTGAAAATAGAATCAGAATTGCTTTAGTTGGAAAAGACCTTAGACCTTTAAGGTCAACTGTTAACCAACTGTTTACCAGCACTGCCAGGTCACCACCAAACCTTGTCCCTCAGCACAACATCTCCATGGCTTTTAAAGCCCTCCAGGGATGGTGACTCCACCATTGCCCTAGGTAGCCTATGCCAGGGCTTGCCAACCCTTTGAGGGAAGAAAATATTCCTAATGTCCAACCTAAACCTCCCCTGGTTTAACTTCAGGCTGTTTCCTCTTGTCCTATCTCTTATTCCTTGGGAGAACACACCAAGCCCCAACTCGCTCCATTCAGGGACTTATAGAGAGTGAGAGGGTCTCCCCTGAGCCTCTTCTTCAGGCTAGACAACCCCAGTTCCCTCAGCTGCTCCTCACAACTCCTGTGCTCCTTTGCTGCTGTTCTTTGCACTAGCTCCAGCACCTCAATGTCCTTATTGCAGTGTGGAGCTCAAAACTGAACCCAGGATTCGAGTTGTAGCCTCACCAGTGCCCAGTCCAGGAGGACAATCCCTGCCCTAGTCCTGCTGCCACACTAGTGCTGATCCGAGCCAAGATGCAGGATGTTGGTCAGCTGGCCACCTGGGCACAGTCATATCCAGACAGTTGTGTCAAAAGCTTTACCAAAGTCCAGAAAGACACACCCACGGCCTTTCCCTTATCCACTATGGAGGTCATTTTGTCATAGAAGGAGTCCTGGTTAGTTGCAGGAGGACCTATGTTCAGAACATTGCATCAGTGAGGATGCAGTTCACCTCCCAGGTGCGTGATGGGGAACAGAGAGGTTTCAGAGGAAGGGAAGATGGATTGCAAGGTAAATCACTGACACGAGAAGAGCAATATCTGTGCTGGGAGGCAAGTTTAGTCTCTGTGAGAGGAGCAGCAGCAGCAAGGTACAATGGAGCACCAGACCCCATTAAACCCTGCACTATTCCAACTGGGATTTGCTGATCACATCCAAGGAGCCAGTTTAGCTCTAGCAGGTTCCATGTCAGAACCACTGGCAGCAGATGATCAGCACTGAAGCTTCAAGGTTAAAAATTCCTGGCTGCTGGGGAACTGCCAAGGAGGAAATTCTCTCAAATAATCATAAAAAAAAAAAAAAGGAGATGAGTTAAAAAAGGAAAGAAAATGAAAATCCCAAGACTTAAAACCTTCATTGCACAGCTGGACTTGCCAGTGCTCTCAGTGATGGGTATGGATAGAGGAGGTTCAACTCTTACTCCAGCCCCCTGTAGCTGCTTGTTTAGTCCTCATCACACATACAGTTTGTCCATCCATGACCTCTCTGGGGTGAAGACTTCCCTCCCATTGTGCCTAAAACTTGTTGGGGAATGGCCACAGCTCAGAAGGCAAAAGCTTGCAGCATCAGCCTGGCTACCAGGCTCCTGGCTGTGAATAAGACCACGAGGCATCTAAATCTCACACTCCCTAGAGTGCTTTAGAGCTACATGTTAATCTGAAAGAAATCCTTGCTGGATTTGAAAAAAATCATGCCAAAAGCACCCAGTGCACCTCTGGGGCAAAAACTGAAATGTGTTGACCTATTTTCCTCTGCTGCTGATGTACTGCTTAAAGAAATAGTTTTGGGCTGGCAAGAGCACATCTGAGAAGAAATATCCACCAGGACCCTTGTCCCAGGATAGTCTAAAGCAACTAAATGCCCAA
Source organism: Galbula dea (assembly GCA_013399015.1). Taxonomy (NCBI): domain Eukaryota; kingdom Metazoa; phylum Chordata; class Aves; order Piciformes; family Galbulidae; genus Galbula; species Galbula dea. The sequence goes on from VWZX01008139.1 coordinate 794,046, forward strand.
AAGCTGAGGAGACAAGGCTATCTCTGACTCAGCACTCAGTCCTCCCCATCAGAAGGGATGCTATGCCTCTCATTTTTATCCCATACATTCATTAGGAGACTCAGCTCCATGCTCTTTAGGTGATATTTATACTTCTCTAATCTACTGGTTGTGAAAGATTTCTTCCTACAAAACCATTTACAATGGAAAAAAAAGCCACAAGCACAATATAGAACTTTTGTATGTCTGTTGCTTTAGACAAATAAACATTGCTCCTTTTTCCAAAGCATCTAAACATCTTGTATAGGAAATATTAGATCGCAGTTGACTGGAAAATGAAACTAGTTTTATGTTCTCTTCCAAAGCCTCTTGTGATATTGCCAATATTTTTTTTTCCCCCCTGTCAAGAATAATGGCTTTTCTACAGGCCAGCAGATAGGAAAGAGCTTACAGATATTTCTAGATGCAAACACTTCCCTGAATTACCTTGTCTTAATGTACTTCAGAGTTTGGTGCAAGTTCCTTGATGACTCTGGATAATAAGAGCCCGTAGAGAAAAGCCATGTTAAATAAATCACTCTCTTCAAAAGCACTAGAAGATGATGATAAAGAAATCCCATGGGAGTCCTCACAGGTCTTGGGAAGCTGTTGTTTTAGGGCTGATGCACCACCAGTAATCCTATGCAATGAAAGCACACCAGAACTGTTCAGGTTTGGGGGTTTGGGGTTTTTTTCCCAGCAAGTTGTCTCCTGCAGATTAAAGATGAAAGGTAACAGAATCATTATGAACACAACAGAACCTCCTAAACTGGGAGGGGTAGCTGAGACAGTGTCTCAGGGCTGAGAACTCGGGTAGAGGAAACTCATGAAGATCAATAAGTGTAGAATCCTGCCCTTGGGGAGGAATAACCCTAGAGAGGAAGATGCTGAGGGCACTGGAGCATCTCTGGAAGAAGGAAAGGCTGAGAGCGCTGGGGCTGCTTAGCCTGGACAAGAGCAGCCCCAGAGGGGAGCTGCTCAATGCTGAACAATATCACAAGGATGGGGAAAAGAGAATGAGGCCGGACTCCTCTTAATGGTGCCCAGGGACAGGCCAAGGGGCAATGGGCACAAATTGGAAGCCAGGAGGTTCTACCTGAACAGGAGGAGAAACTTGTTTGCTGTGAGGGTGTTGGAGTCCTGGCTGAGGCTTCCCAGAGAGGCTGTGGAGTCTCCTTGTCTGGAGAGATTCCGAAGGCACCTGGAGGTGACCCTGGGCAACCTGCTATGGGTGACCCTGCTTTAGGAGTGGGGTTGGACTAGATGATCTTTAGAGGTCCCTTCCAACCCGCACCATGCTGGGATTCTCTGAAACTCTGCATATGGATAAAGCTGTATTTGCTTTGAAAGTCCAGACATGTTCCCAACTGTGTCCCTGCCAAAAAAATCCGCCAAACCCAAACCAAACAAAAAACCTCACAAGAACCCACCAGCAAACCTTTGTGCTGAAAAGCTGAGAATCCTAACCCGAACAGGTAAGCTTGCAAACCTGCTTGTGTCCTGATGTCCGTCCTCCCTGTGCTATGAACCTTGGTGTATCAAACTCTCAACCTCGAACAAAGCACCATTATTTTTTCACCTACAAATTGAAAATCAAAAAGTAGGATTGCCACTAAAACAAAACCTTCTCAAAGCAAACATATTTTTATAAGCCATATTTTGATCAAAGTGTAATTTTTAGCCAAAAAAGGTTTCAGTGGAAATGTTGGACTAAGCACACAGAGAAGCCCCTGCACAAGGAAATCTTTCTGTTCCCTTTAGGATGGGAATTGCAAAACAAAGGGCACGAAAAAAATCCTACGTTGTCACTACTTATCATTCGTGGTTAACAATATAAGATATATGATAGGAGCAAAACAATTTGGTGGCAGAACATCATAAATGAAGTCTGTTTTCCCTGGAAACTGCATAACCATTTGAATTAATTTAATTTGAAATATCAAATTAAATTAAACTGTAGAATAATCCCCAAGGGAAAAGCATATTTCATTTGCAATGTCTTCTGATAGAGTATTCCCTGCCAAAAGTTTTGCTCTGCATCTGGCTTTGGATCTAAATTTATTACATTAGCTCTGGGAAGACTTTTAATAGAAAGTGAGATTAAAGAAGAAGAAAAAAAAAAAGAAAAAAGAAAAAGAGTACTTCTGATGGGGAAAAAAAAGACCCCAAACTCAATAAAGAGTAAAAGTAGTGTTGAAGGTGGATGAACCCAGGCTGCTGTAACTCACCTGGCTCTGCCTGCCCTGGTTTCAACCTCCAGTCAAAGGGGAATGAGAAGTGTCTTTAAACAACTCAAGTGCTCAAATTGTGAGTATCCATATACACAAATAGGATGTCTTCAAAATGACCTGACAAGCTGCGACATCTTCTTAAACCTGCAAGCAAGCCTAATAGCAGCCAAAAGGAGGAAAAAAATCAAACAAGGGTCAGAAGATGATGAATGGACAGAGATTACGAGCTTTTGAAATCAGCTTTGAAGGACAGAGACACGAAGGAAAAAGCACTTTCTTGATCAGGTGGAGCCAGGTTGGGATTTTCATTTCCAAAGGAGAGTAAAGGGGTGGGGAAAAGAAAAATAAATCGAAACCTGCCAGAAGAACACTGTCTTATTAGTAATAGCTACCTTGCTTTTTAAATAATCTTCAAGATAAATACAATCTGGGACAGATCTTTAGTTCAACAGGTTGGGAGGAGGGAGGTGATGACCCCATCAGTTTTCAAAATACAGGTCACCCACAAAAGCAGCACTTACAAAATGAACGGTCTTGCTTTTCACGGCAAGAAATTGAAGAAAATTGCAGCCAGCAGCCGCCTGTAGCTTGATGCACTGGGAATAATCTATTGCCTTCTTTCTTTTTGATTCTTCTTCTTCTTTTTTTTTTTTTTTTTTTAAAGTTTCCCCTGCGAGGAAACACAGAGCAGCAGATGTTGGCATGGAAGAAGGGATTTGCTCTCAACAAACAACCAAACAGAAGCTTTGCACCAAACCAAAATCAAGTCCACTCACCTCTCCTGCCCTGCTAAAATAAACACCCAAACTCAGAGGTATCTTAATCAAATCAAAAAGCATTAAGGCTTGAACCTCCAGCACTCCAGTTACCTCCCAGTTTGTTTTAAATCTTGATTGGAAGAATTATCCTGACAAGAAAATTAGCGGTAAGTCAATAAAGCTGTAGCCTGGAGATAGAGCCGTGAGTAACTGGCGAGAGTATTCATTTGATCACGCAGACGAACGTGCCCGAGACGATGGACTGACTGGGCTGGCAAAGTTCATTACCATTTGAACCATGAAGCCATGAAGTGCAGGTAATCATATTTAAAGAGATAAGGAACACGAAGAGCGCTGGCCTCAGCCGCGACACAGAAATTCTCATTTAGAGCAGTCACGGGTGGAAAATCAATACCCACTTTTGGATGCAAAAGGAATGTCAGACTTGACAAAGCTTCTTTGGCATCCCTCTCTCCTCCCCCCTCTCCCTTCTACAAATTCCACACCAAAAAACACAAGGAGATTTGCATGCTTGCTGCATCCCTGGCTCTCCGCGCCCTCACCCCCACCCCCCAACTTGGCTCGCAATTCCTCCAGATTTTTGCTGGCAACAACCTCATTCCATCTATCCTTGTCAGAGCACATCTTCCTCCCCAGTCCAAGCAAATTGTCTTCGTGCTGCTTGCTCACAACCCTCCTCTGCCTCCCTCCTGTGTGCACATAGCTGTATCCTGCTCCATTGCCTAGAGGGCACTTCACATTTGCATGGGAATTGAGGAATTCTGCTCCAAAAATACATTTTGGTAAGAGAATAGATTATTCCTCAGCTTCTTTTAACTCATTTATAAGGTGAGAGGGAGGAGAATTCTGCATTTTTCCCCCTATAAAATCCCACAATAATGAATTATTGGCAGCAAATTATTCAACAGGCTCTGATGGTTATGAACTTCTCGTGCTCAAGCCCAGTTATTTATGAACTGATTCTTTCTGTAGTGTTCTCTGAGAAATGGTTGATGCAAACATATTTCAGCCTTTGGGTTGCTCACAAATGATTCACTGCAATATTGCTGAGGGCACATGTGCTCCCTTCACAAAACCAGTCTGCCTTTGATACATGGGCTCAGAGTGATTAAACATGAGCACTTCATTAGGAGAAAGAGCTATGGCAGCAGCTTCCATGCAGCTTGGGGACCAGTTTACCAGGAAATATCCACAACTCTCACTATTCTGGTTATCATCCAAGAGCGAAAGGTGTCTTTGCAGCCCTGTAAATCAGGTAGCACTTCTGCTCCCTGCATGGGTAACTTCCATCTCCCCAAGGATTTTTTAAGATGTCTTCACAAGCCTTGGTGATATAAACTATGACAGGGACTCATAATCCCACCTGTATGACGCCTAGCAGAAAAGAGAACACATGGCAGCTTCTTCTTCCTCAAAGCTTATACTGATTCTGCAAGCACAGGTGAGCTGGTCTGGAAGGAAACTGGAGTTTCCGTCACACCGCCACCACAAAAACAAAATACAAGTAAACAAACAAACAAACAAACATTTATCCTCCCTCAGACTTATCCATACATAACATGGAACAACCAGGACCAAGGGTACATTCCAAACGTCACCTAGAACTAGTTGTCACATGGACAATCAGATTTGAGTTCACCACATCTACCATCCCTTCAGGAATTTGAGAGATGTGCAGATGTGGTGCTGAAGGACATGTTTTAGTCTTGACCTGGCAGTGCTGGGTTAAAAGTTGGACCTGACGATCTTAAAGATCTCTTCCAACCAAAAGGGTTCAATGGTTCTATTCTAATTTTCACAGGTTGCAGAAAGATGCTGGTGGGAAGGGAGAGGTTGACCCAAGCATCCCCCTCAAGTGCAAAGAAATCCCCAGGCAGCCCCTTGACCTTACCCACTTGTGGAATAATGAGTCCTGAAAGCTCAGCGACAGCCCTGGATTGAACCATCACTTGCAAAGGCAGACTTGAAGATGCAAACTCTTTGAGATGGTTGTCAAATCAAAGGAGAGCTCAGCAGAGGGACCTACATTTTAAGTGAGACTCTCAGATTTCTCTATACCAAACTGTACATGCCATCTCCGACTCTCCTGGAGCCTCGTGCCTCTTTGAACATTGGCAATCAAGCAGAAAAGTTCTGGGGCTAGCTGTGAAATCTCTGAAACGAAAATCAATTCCATCTCCATTTCACAGGGCCTAATGTGGCATTTACAACATAAACAATTGCTTCTGTTAGGGAGGGAAATTAAAAAGCCGTGCTACATAAAAAGGAACAATGTTTAAAGTTCTGCTGGAAATGAGCAGTCAGACTGGAGATAATTGCAAGGAGGGTGCTGGGCACTTGAGGAACCGAGGCATGGAGGGCAGGGAGTCCAACAGCCAGCTGAGCAAATGGCCTTGAGGTCAGAGAAAGGTGGCTCTGAACATGAGCAAAAGAGCTGTTGGGAGGTGATCTGAAGTGAGAGAGAGGATTAGAGCTGAGGTTCACAGGACAACCAGGCTGCATGAAAAACTTCTGTGTCAATCATTGCTAAGCTCCTCCTTTCCAGCTGGAGAGGAGCCGAGCTGAAGCGGGGAGGAGCCCAAGTCAGAGCTCCAAGTCATTTTTACCACCATTAAACTATGTCCCTCAGCATCACACCTACACAGCTATTCAGTCCCTCCAGGAATGGTGACTCCACTACTGCCCTGGGCAGCCTTTTTCCAGGCCTTGACAACCCTTCTGGTGAACTCATTGTTCCTCATATCCATCCTAAACCTCCCCAAAGAGGACTGTGAGCAAAAAGGTGCTGTTCTGTTTGCAAAAGACATGACTGAGAAAAGCCACAGGAATTATCTCCAAACACATAAAAAGTCAATGGCAGGAGAGGGAAAAAACACTCTCCATGTTTGCAGCACATAGGATAAAAAATAATGAGCTTAAATTGCAGCAAAAAAATATTTCAGAACAACATTAGAAAAAACTTTCTGCAAAAAATAAATAGGTCTGCACAGTGTCCATCACTGCAGGCTGTTAAGTAGAGCTTAGACGAACCTATTTCAGGGGGCTAAAAGTGTAAAGTCCTGGCCTTGGAGCAGGCAGAGGGACTCGGTGATGCATTAGCTGCTCAGCTGAACCACCACCATATACAATCATGGAAAACTTGGCATAAAAGGGCAGGCCTAATAGCAAAGAGACAAAACAAATGGCATGGGCTCATAGCTCTTTGGTCCTGTACCTCACTTATGCTGAGCTTATCTGTCCAGGATTATAGTTAAACTGAACATGTCTGAGACATAGAATCACTAAGGCTGGATAAGACCTCTGAGATCATCAGATCCACCCATCAAACCAACACTACCATGTCCCTCAGCATCACATCTACACAGCTTTTCAACTCCTCCAGGGATGGTGACTCCACCATTGCCCTGGGCATCCAATGCCAATGTTTGACCACTCTTTTAGCAAAGAAATTTTTCCTAATGTTCAGCTTAAATCTCCCTTGGTGAAACTTGAGGCCATTTCTTCCCATCCCGTCCCTTGCTACCTGGCAGAAGAGATCAACCCCACCTCATTCCAATCTGCTTTCAGGGAGTTGTAGAGAGTGAGAAGGTCTCCCCTGAGCCTTCTTTTCTCCAGGCTAAACAGCCCCAGTTCCCTCAGCTGCTCCTCACAACACATGTGCTCTGGACCCTTCACCTGCTTTCTTGTCCTTCTCTGGACACACTCTAACACCTCAATGTTCTGCTTGCAGTGAGGAGCCCAAAACTGAGCACAGGATTCAAGATGTTGGCTCGCCAATGCCCACTTCAGGAGGACAATCCCTGCCCTAGTCTTGCTGGCCATGCTAGTGCAGATCCAAGCCAGGATGCTGTTGGCCTTCTTGGCCACCTGGGCACACTGATGGCTCATCTTCAGCTGCTGTTGACCAGCACTTTCAGAAACCTAACATGCATTGTTATCTCCTGATGAAAAGGTTGGCTTCTGGTTCAAGATAACTAATTTCACAGGTAAAAGACCTTGACATAACAGAAAGGGAATGTATAAACAGACTCAACAAACAAAAAACCACAAAGTCTTCATTTTCCTGTGAACGTGGAGTAGCTTCGGGCATGAGTGGCTTAGATGACACTAGATCATTACAGAGGATGGCTTGATTTTCCCTGATCAGAACAGCAATTTAGGAGACATCTCTTTCCAAAGAACGCTAATCACTTTTTTTCCCCCTTTCGTCTGCACAAAATAAGATTGAAACACACAGTACAAATTGCTTGCCACAGTCCAAAAAATGCTAATAAGCTGCAAACATCTAAATCATGGCTCGAGACTTAGCATGATAAGGTAAGAAAACAGTGTCAGTGCCTCCAGAACTATTATTTACCAGTGTCAGAAATAACTATCTCATTTACATAACTGTGAGCCTGCGTGACAACTTCTTCCGGGAAACTGCTTTGGCTGCAGAAAAAGCCATGTCTTGGATGAATTAGGGATTTATTTTTTTTCCAACAGCAAGAAAATATGAACTGGGATGTGAGCACTTAACCTTTCAAGGTCCCTGCTTAGCTATTAATCCACATGAAAGCAGGAAGAAATGGGTTCTTTACTAAACAAACAAACATACCTTTGGGTATCCTCCTTGGCTGTGCTAATCCCTGCTGTTATCAGCTCCCTGTATTGCTGGTGGCACTTGCTGCTTGAGCTGATCAGAGCTGTTGTGGTTCTTACCATGGCAAGAGTTTGCAGGAAGAACTTTCAGTGGGAACCTTTAGTGTCTTCTCTCCCTGCTCTATGCAGGTCATGAGCTGCCCATAGCAAGCATCGGGTCTTATCTTACAATCACAGAATCATTAAGGTTGGAAAAGACCCTTCAGACCATCAAGTCCAACTCTTAGCAGCACACTGCCAGGTCACCACTAAACCATCAGCACCACATCTACGTGGCTTTTCAATCCCTTCAAGGATGGTGACTCCACCACTGCCTTTGGCAGCCTGGGGTAATGCTTAACTACTATTTCAGTTAAGAAATTATTCCTAACATCTAAACCTACCCTGGTACAATGCTATTTCCTCTCATTCTGTTGCTTGTTACCTGGGAGAAGAGACCAACCCCCACCTGTCTCCAACCTTCTTTCAGGGAGCTGTAGAGAGTGAGAAGGTCTCCCCTGAGCCTCCTTTTCTCCAGGCTAAACACCAGTTCCCTCAGCATTTGTGCTCTAGACCCCTCCCCTGCTTCGCTGTCCTTCTCTGGACATACTCCAGCACTTTAATGTCCTTGTTGGAGTGAGGGGCTCAAAACTGAACCCAGGATTTGAGATGTTTCCTCACTAGTCCCCAGTACAGGAGGAATCTCTGCCCTAGTGGCCACACTAGTGCTGATCCAAGCCAGGATGCTGTTGGTCTTCTTGGCCACCTGGGCATATAGTTGGCTCATCTTTAGCCTCTGCCAATCAACACCCTCAGGTCCTTTATCCCCAGGCAGCTTTCCAGTCACTCTTTCTCAAGCCTTCAGTGTTCATGGGGTTTTTGTGACCCAAGTGCAGGACCCAGCACTTGGCTTTGTTGAACCTCATCCTCTTGGCCTATCTATCAGAATGATTATATAGGTCTAGGATGCAGAAGTCTTCATACTTAATTATTGTCACACTGTCCTTAAGTTCATCAAAGTGATGAGGCTCAGGTTCTGGCCCTGGCTGGATTTATCCTGCCACATGAAGGAATTTTGGCTGGAAATTCTAACAGTGTTTGAAGCATGACAAGGGTGAAGTAGTGTAAGAGCATCTCTAAGAGTACTGATGAGTGATGTTAGCAAAGAATTCAATTAGCTGTAGTCCAAACATTGGTGAGTATGCAAACTCAGCTGTGAGATGTGGTAGCTTGTGAGAGGAGAGGACTGGATGAGCTCTAAGTTGTCTTTCCCAGTGCTACTCTTCCATAATGTTACCACCATCTCTTGTGCATGCTGGAAGTAGATTGTGCATCTTCCCCTGGAAGTGTTGAAAAATGTGTAGATGTGGTGCTCGGGGTTTAGTGGTGAGTATGGTAGTGTTGGGTGGATGGTCGGACTTGATGATCTGGGCACACTCCTGACTCATCTTCAGCTGCTGTCAACCATCACTCCCAGGTCCTTTTCCACTAAGCAGCCTTCCAGCTACTCTGCCCCAAGCCTGGAACATTCATGGGGTTGTTGTGACCCAAGTGCAGGACCTGGCACTTGGCCTTATTGAATCCCATCCCAATGGCCTCAGCCCATTGATCCAGCCTGGCCAGATGCTTCTGTAGATGCTCCTCACCCTCAACCAGATCAACGCTTCCAGCCAATTTGGTGTTGTGTGCAAACTTACTGAGGTTGCTTTTGCATTGGGACCTCAAGCTGAGCCTGGACTATAAATGAATATCAACCATCTCAACAAAAAGCCTAAGGTCTGCCTGGCTGGTGGTTATCTAGGAGGTACCAGCAGCCCCAGGGAGCATTATGTTGCACCTACTCCTGGCTCCAGCACACAATCACCAATATCTTGGCTGTGCTTCCCTTTGGAAGACCACCTCTCCTGCAACATGTCCCTCTCCCACAGACATCTTTCTTGAACACTGTGGAGTTGTGCAGTGAGAGCTGATCTACAGCATTCCTCCCAGAATTAAATCAGTGTTTTAATGAAGACTGTCTTGCCAGCTTCAAGAAGCAGTAGGTGCATCCTCAGACACTTATCAGCTCTGCCAGCTGCTTCTCTGCCTCCCATCTTGGCTTCCCCTGATCTTTCAGGGAGCATTTCTGGTCCAGAAGGACCCTTCTCCCTCATTTTCTGACACCCTCTGGGCTGGTAGAATCAAGCTAACAGTTAGGTTTATCCTGAAATAGCCCTGTTAAAAGGAAAAGAGGGGAAAATGCCATATTGATTTGCATTACCCAGGGGAATACTGGTCAAGTTCATGTATAGATTTATGAGGGTGGGATTATAGATTTATGAAGGTAGGAGCATTCATTGACTCGCATTCTCCAAGGGTTTGGGTGCTGGGGTGGAGAAGGGATGGCAGAGGACTCTTATCTCACTCATGCTGTTATTGAATCCACTGAGGATTTACATCACTACAACCAAGATTAAAATCTGGCCCTGACTCCAGTAAAATCAAATGAGCTACTAAGGATTAGGGAGCTGCTAATAACTGTTTTTCACTGCAGCCACCAAACAGAAACATCAAGTAGTGAAAGCAGAGTGGATGGGGAAATGTTTCTGGGTTGTCCCCAGATCAGGGTAATCCAGTAGTGCTGCACATCCACAGCAAAGGGAACAGGGGAAAATCATCAGTTCTAGCTGCAGGAACCATCTCCTTTCAGCAGGGAGATGGAGCAGGGTTTTGAGACGAGGATGCAAAAAGAGGAACCAAGGTCTTCCTTTCCCCCCAGCAGACAAAGCAAGGAAGCCTTAACAGGAGCTTGGGTAAAAAAGGGTTTACATAAAAGTAATGTAAGGGTTAGACAAACCCTGGTTTACCTCTTGGAAATGAGTGCTCATATCTACAGATGTGCTTTCCTCCAGTTACTGCTGAAGCTGTAGCATCAAGCCCACAGAGCTTGCAGAAGACAGCAAGGTCTCCTGCTCACCCACTTCACCAGAACCCCTGGAGGAAAGAGTGACTTTTCGAAGGCATCTCCTCAGCCTTGCTGGTGGAGAGATGCTGGTGAGAGGCTGAGAGCATGAGCACTGCTGTCCATTGTGGTGCCTGCATTCCCTGGACAGGACACTATGCTGCAGCCCTCAGCAGGTCCAACTGACCTCCACGGCATCACTGGCCACATCCATCCCACCATCCCCCATCTCCCTCCAAGAACTCTTCTGCCTCTGCCCTTTGCCAAGGGAAAAACGAGGTAAGGCTGCACATATGCTCACTGATATTTCAAATCCCCCAATTAACAGGAAGATAATTCATGCATTTAAGCATTAAAAAGGTACTTAAGCCAGAATAAATTCCGCTTCATTATCTTCCGAGATTCACCTCCTGCTCCAACAGCTGAAGGACATGTAACAGGCAGATACAACCTGCTCCTTGGTCCACCTCTCCTGGCCACCATCACCCTGTGCTGGCCCATTAATGAACTGCTTTGTAAAACTGAATAATCTTTTCAGTTCAGTGTATTCCAACCTGAGGGTGCAGCAAGAGAAGGTTATTAAAGCTAATTGTTGGGGTATGTGCCTCCACAGATCAAGCATCCCTTTCCCTCCATGGAAGCCATGCATGATGGTGGAGAGTTAAAAGCATCAGCAAGGAAGAAACAATCACCTTTAAAAACCCCAAACTTCTATTTCACAGCCTAGCTGGTTTTAATCTTCTTTATAACAGGTTTCTGCGTTCCTATAGTTTAACAGGTTTGTGGCTTCTGCATTTAGCACTGGAATAAACAACACTCCAGTAATTGCTGGGTCACTGTTATTTACTTCTGCCTCTTAAAGCACCCTCCCCATACAGCTGCTCTGAGTGGGCTATACTGTAATTTTCTTTACTGTCTCACACTAATGAAGGCAGGAGGGCAGAAGGACCAAGTCAGATGATGGAAATAAGAAGCCCAACAGCCTGGTTGACTTTCGACACAATACTAAAGCAAACCCCTACCTGGAACAGATTAATTGGCCTGGGCTTGGGCAGCCTGACAGGGAATAAAGACAAATGCTAGAAACCCAGTCATCACTGGGTTTAATTACAGAAGTTTTGCCCAGAAACTATTATTTCCTCACTTGTATGTTTTCCGTGGAATTTATGATGAGCAGATAACAGGCGTGATGATGGTGTACAGGGTGAGGAAGGGGCAGCAAACCAGGCAGGCTCCCCAGAGCTGGGGTTTATTATGTGTTTCCTTCTCCATAGTGGGTGTGTGGTCTCCAGGTGCCACTTCCCAAGAAAAAAGAATGTGCAGTTTTATGATGGCTTCATTGCAGTGCAGAAGATGGAGCCAGAAGTAGGTACAGCACTGCTTAGACACCCCAGGCAGGGTATTACAGGAGCCACAGGTCACGAGAGGTGGGAAAATCTCTGTGAGAGGGAAACAGAGGGATCTCTTGCCTCTGTGTGGCATGGGATGGGACACTGCCAGGTGAGAGAAAAGCCAAAATCTTCCTCTGCCTGTCCCTTCTCACCACCTCCACTCCCTCTCCTAGGTTCTTCTCTATTCTGACTGATGCAAACAGTGGGAAATTGCAGCAGATGATAGAATCATTAAGGTTGGAAAAGACGTCTAATATAATCAAGTCCAACCATTAACCTAACACTGCTAAGTCACTACTAAACCGTGTCCCTGAGTGCCACATGTATGTTTTGAAGCCCTCCAGAGTGGTGACTCCACCTCTTCCCTGGGCAACCTATTCCAATACTTAACCACTCTTCCAGTGAAGAAACTTTTTCTAATAACCGACCTAAACCTCCCCTGCCACAACTTGAGGCTGTTTCCTTTTGTCCTATCACTCTTCACTTGGGAGAAAAGACCAACCCCCACCTGCCTCCAACCTCCTTTCAGGGAGTTATAGAGAGTGAGATGGTCTCCCCTGAGCAGCCTTTTCTCTAGGATAAATAACCCCAGTTCCCTCAGCTGTTCACAGAATACCAGAATGTTAACAGTTGGAAGGGACCTTGAAAGATTATCTAGTCCAACCTCCCTGCCACAGCAGGATTACCTAGACCAGGTCACACAGAAGTGCATCCAGACAGGTTCGGAATCTCTCCATAGAAGGAGACAGTAATATTCTCTGGGCAGTCTGTGCCAGTGTTCTGGCACCTCAACTGGGAAAACATTTTTTTCTTGTATTAACACAGAATCTCCTATGCTTCAGCTTACAGACATTGCCTCTTGTCCTGTCACTGGGCTTCACTGAGAAGAGTCTGACCCCATCCTCCTGACACCAACCCTTCACATATTTATAAGCATAAATGTCACCCCTTAGTCTCCTCTTCTCCAAGCTACAGAGAGCCAGCTCCCTCAGCCTTTCCTCATAAGGAAGATGTTTCACCCCCTTCATCTTCTTTGTTCTTCACAACACTTGTGCTCTAGATCTTTACCATCTTCTTGCCCTTCTCTGGACACAGTCCAGCACCTTAGTGTCCTTCTTGGAGTGAGAAGCCCAAAACTGAACCCAGGACTTCAGGTCATAACACTGACCTGCTGGTGCTGCTCCAATAAAGAGAGCTCTGGTTGAATTAAGTGTCTGCTCTCCCATGGATGTTATCAAACATCCAAAGATGTTTGATAAACTGATCTCATCCTCTAACAGACCTCTGAGAGGGGCATTTTGCAAGGTCCCCGTGGAGATCATCACTCTATGAAGACACAGGCAGGAGGAGCTGTGCCAGGGCTGGAGGAAGGTGGCTGGTTGGCAGAGCTTGAGATGCTCAGTGAGCACCCTGCAGCAGGAGTTCTGCCATGTTTCTGCCTGAAAAGAGATGTGTTTGATGAGTCTATGTCACCTCTCTGTGTGTGTCCTTCCCAGCTTTTAGGAAAAACTGTTCTTTTTTCCAAAAGACCAAGGCAAAAGGGTGTACTGTTTTTCCTGATCCTCCTCAATATCTGTCCCCAAACCACTTCAATCACTTTCCCTGGGTGCTCCTCTCAAACTCTTTGTATTCCTTGAATCTGAATAGGAAAACTTGTTATTTTCTGTCTGTGTGTTGGCACAAATGTATATCCTTCCTGGGAAGAAAGCAAAACTGCATGGCACAGCAGACATGGTGGAGGAGATGACATCCATGCTCTAGGCAGAGCATCAGAGGAGTGCACATGGGTTTACAGCTCTAAATTTAAGCTCTTTCTGCAGGTTGAGATGTTCATTACAGTTGTGGAGAGTTTCATGAGGAGGCCTGTTCACCGACTGAGGTCTGCCATGAGGCACTGGAATGGCACTGGATAATTCATGAGCAGGGAACAGAAGGAACATTTAGAGCCACCTGGGAGATGTTTTTCCATGGGAAACCTCAGCAGAAAGCACTGGAGGCACTGAGGATTTCACCTCATTGACTCTTCTTTTCTCCAAGCTTTTTGGTGCAAGCTGGTAGGTCTCAAGAGCAAGGAACACTTGGTTTAAATAATGCCATTGAATTTTGTCCTAAACTAGCAATGTATGCTTTCTCTGACTGGTTCAAATGGTTGATCTAATCCAGGCAGTTCCTTCTGAAAAACCCATGATAAAAAAAAAAATCAACTTATATTTTGTGGGAGGGAGAAAAAAAGAAAAAGAACAAAATCTGCTATATCAGCTCAACCACTTTTATGGGGGAAAGCCCTAATCCCATATGTCACAGTTTACTCCATCACCTATATTGCATGTACAAACAGAGAGTGCTTACAGGAGAGACAGACAAGCTCATGGAAACATTTTGATTAGAACAGACCTTTAAGATCATCAAATCCAATTGTTAACCCAGCACTGCCAGGTCACCACTAAACCATGGCCCTCAGCACCACATCTCCATGGCTTTTGAACCCTTCAAGGGATGGTGACTCCACCACTGCTGTGGGCAGTCTGTGCCTTATACCATTGGTCTCAGACACCAACCCAGCCTGTCCAGATGTGAAAAGAAGTCTCAGAAAATAGAAAACTAGTTCCCCTGCAGACTGCTTTCGAGAACAGAAATTAAGCAGAGCAGATGCACGCTTTAGACCCTTCATCCCTTCTCACTGACCTCTTCTGCTTGCTGTACTTGGAGGTGCTTTTTGCTTGGCCTTGCCCTTGTCTGTTTGTACCATCTGGTTTAGAAAGGGCTTCAAAAGGCCACAGGAAAATAGGATGCTGCTTCACATACCTCCATGGCTTTTGAGGCCTTCTTTGAGTAAAAGCCCTTATGTGCCTTTCAGGTTTGAAGAAATCTGAGCAGAAGCTATGTTCTGAAAGGTTTAAAACCCCCAATGATGCTGTGGGATAACTCAAAAAGGAGTGCGTGCGCACGTGTGAGAGAAAAATCTTCCTGCATCACCTTCCTTGCAGGAGGATGGTTCATTACAGGCAGTTCTGCACAACTTGATGTCTTAAATGTTTTAGAGCAGCCATGGGCAGGGTAGGATCTGGTGACTTGCCACCTGCCATTGCCTTGTTACCTGCAAAGAAGGTACCTTTCTGAGTGGAAAAAGAAGAAAAAGGAGGAAGATCAAAAAGTCCTCTGACTAGATCTATGTTGTGTTGTCTCATATGCAACCAGGAGACTCAGCAAGTGATGCTGTGTGAAATAATGCTTCATTAAGGGCCTTTACTGACTCCAGTGCCCCAGCCCAGCAGTGAGCACGCTCTGCTGCTGGAGGAGCTCTGCTGGTGATGAGATACAATCCAGAGCCTGCAACATTTGGGTTATTAGAGTCAGGAGAGCAACTCTGAGGTTATTGCCTCGCTCCGAACCAGCTCTGCATATTTTCAAAGTGACTCACGACCTCCCTGCCATTCTCGTCCCTGCCGAGCCCCTGAAGAGCCTGCATTTGCTGATGACATAAAGCTCACATTTTAGCTCCAGTTTGTTCCAACACATCATAAAGTTTACAGCCTGCTGCAGGGCCCTCTGTTTTCAGTGAAGAAGGAGCACAGGAGCATGAGCTCAACACAGCAACACATGAGGCTGCTGGCTGAGAATACAACCTCCAGTTGAAATCTGCAGGAGGTGTTGGAGAATTTTGCCTGGCAACTCCTATTAATTTCAATTGCAGCTGCCGAGATGTTGAGTACATGATTTATCGTGAGTCTCGCAGTGTTTTGAGTTGCTTTCCAGAGTAAAAGATGGTCTTTCTTTTATCTAAAAACAATCCCCTCTCCCAAAGTCCTCGCCCTATCATGGGAACATTAATAAAAGTGATCTGAGTGTTAATAAATTGGTGAGTACCTCACACACTTCATTATGCAATGAGAAACTGAGGCGTTTGACTGAGTAGGGTAATAAAGACCCAGAATCAGCTTTGGTAACCCAAACTGCAGTGCAGGCTTTGTAGTCTGTGCAACAAAAAAAGGGGAAAGCAGAGAGAATCAGGTCTCGTAACTATGAATTGTATCAAATCTGGGGAAAATTCAGCGTACACTTGGCTGTTCCTCCCACAGGTGCCACCAGGTTTCTCTCAGAGCAGATGTTGTAATGATACTGAGTAGGAAGAATTCTGGCATTCAGCTGGAAAAGAATCACAGAATCCCAATGTGGTGGGGGATGGAAGAGGCATCTGGGGATCATCTAGTCCAAGCCCCCCACCAAAGCAGAGTCACCCAGAACAGGTTGCCCAGGATCACCTCCAGCTGGGTTTGGAATGTCTCCAGACAAGGAGACTCCATAGCCCCTCTGGGCAGCCTTGGCCACAGCTCTGGCACCCTCACAGAAAAGAAGTTCTTCCTCATCTTCTGATGGAACCTCCAGTGTTCCAGTTTGTGCCCACTGCCCCTTGGCCTGTCCCTGGGCACCACTCAAAAGAGTCCGGCCTGATCCACTTGCTCTTACCCTTTAGCTATTAAGCAGCATTGCGGAGATACCCTCTGGGTCTGCTCTTCTCCAGGTTAAGCAGTCTCAGGGCTCTCAGCCTTTCCTCCCCCCAGAAATGCTCAACATCTTCCTAGCCTCTGCTGGACACTCTCCAGTAGCTCCTTGTCTCTTCTGACCTGGGGAGCCCAGAACTGGATCCAGGACTCCAGAAGTGGACCTGACTAGGGTAGAATAGAAGGGTAGGAGAACCCCCCTTGACCTGCTGGCCACACCCTTCTTAATGCACCCCAGGAGACTATTGGCCTTTTAGGCCATAAAGGCACATTGCTGGCTCTTGGTTAATAACTTGTCCGCCAGCACTTCCAGGTCCTTCTCTGCAGAGCTACTTTCCAGCAGGATCATCTGAACACAAGGGACAGTACAACCTGATTCCAGGTTGTGCTGCCACTGAGAAGGAAGAACGGAAGATTCAAGAACTTGCTTCTGAAATAATTTTGATAATTAAACCAAGCATTAGATGGAAAATCTCAATAGCAAGAACTCTCCATACCTACTGGGTACTTCTAAAGAGCCTATTCATCTTACTATCTAAATGACAAGGTAACTCCTTGCATTTATATAACTTCTTTACACTCAGAAGTGTCCCCAAGTGCTTATCATTGACTATCTACAGGATTCATTTACCTAGTCCTGAACTGCATTGATTCTGGTGTAGAGCACAGCAGCTCTTTAACGATGAGCAGTAACAAACCATGAGAATTCAAGGCAGGAGGTCAAGAACAACTCAGCCATCTGAAACTGCCAAAAAATAAAAGGATTTAGGGAAAAGGAATGCAGTTAAAATCATCTAAATTTTGTCCACAGCCCATAGCCACATAGTCTTCAATCTTCTGGAAGAGGTTTCTCAAACCCTACACGAGCAGATGATTACTTTCCCAATTTCAGTTGAAAAAAATCCAACCATATATGTATAAAAATTCCCACTATTTGCTAGAGGCAGAGAGTTACCAGCCCTTTTTTGACAGCATCCTGAGTTTTCTGATTCATTTCGCAGCTAAGCTGTTGACCAGGGACATCCCAGTGAGGACTGCAGCCCTAGCTCACGCAGCTCCCATCCAATCTGCCTGAAGAAAGAATGACCTGGGAGGGTGGCACAGTTTCTTTGCATCCTTTTGAGAAAACAGTAATGGCATGGGAGCAAAGACCTCTAGTTTTATTTGAGGGTAAGCTAGCTATCCATTTATTTTCCAGCTAGATATTGGACTATCAGCACTGCTCTAAGAAAATGAAGCTGACAGGAGACATCAACCTGGAACACCCCAGTGTCTGGTGTCGAACCTTAATTCCAACACAAGGGACCAACTGAAAAAAGACCTTTAACATGAAAAGCTGCACACAGTGGCTGTGAAATCCAAACACTCTCTGTATCTCTTCCTAGTTCAATGTTAGATCTAGACAAGAGTGTAGAGACACCTCAAGCCTTCCTTTCTCCCCACGGCTGGACGGAAATGCTGACATTAAATGTCCTAACCTCCAGCCAGATAAGGCTCACCTTCCTTACACCTTGTGCCCAAGGACGGCTTGCAAAAAGCTTTAGTGTTGCTGAAGAGACCATGGGGAGAGAAGAGCATACCCTGTGCAGGCCATTAGCACAGCTCCTGCAGGTCTAACAAGATGAAAGCAGAAGTAAGCCTCTGAGAAGGCTGGACTTCTCTGCACCACAAGACTTAAGTGCACACGCATGCTGTGGACCTTTTAGTCTCTCTCCAATCTATATGTGCATCATTACAAAACACTGTTCAGCTTCTGCTGCACCTTCTCTAAACCTTTTTCAAGCCTCACAATCAATATGATGTCCCATAACTCCCCCAAACACTCTGATTTTAGCAGACAGTGGCTCCTGTCTGCACAGCCTGCAGATCTCACCCTGGCTTTGCTGCTTGCCGAAGTGGATCCCATATCATGGTTGCAGGGCTGCTTAGTGACCCATGTGCAGCACAGTTACTGCCTGGTAGTACCAGCTATAATTCATATGGTTCCCAAATAGATGAAGGAGAGGTGGTTTCCATATCATGCAACTCTACTAAAATAGATGAAACATCTACCAGAAATGTTGGTGACCAGCCACCCTGGAGGAGACTGTCTTGAGGATGGATGAGTGCCTCAAAGGAGTCCAACAGAACTTTACACTTCCCATGATTGTAATGCTATGCCAGACAGTGAATCCTTCCCATTGACACTGAAGGGCTCTCTAAAGCCACTTCAGAGCTGCTGAGCCTTGGGGATGAAGGTCCCACTCTGAAGGCGATAAATCAGAGATGACGGAGGGAGCCACCAGCACGGACACTCACTGGGAACAAAAGGAAAACAGGCAGGAAAGTTGGCTAACAGACCTCACAGACAGCATGAGAGAGAGGTTCATCATGTTTCTTCAAGCCAGTGCTCTTAATTAATTCCAGGGCTCAAACTAAAAGTCAGCTCTAGGCGAGGAAGCCTGAGAGGGCTTTGCTGTGTTTGGTGAACTACCCTTCCTGCATCACTCACCTGGTGGGGAAGGTTTGCTGGGACCTGAGTGACAGCAGATAAATCACCAGCTCTTCCTGGCATCTTTGAAAAATGAATTTCGGGGCCCTGCATTTCTCATCAGTGCATCTCCCTTCCCTGCTGCCTCCTTGCCAGCACTGGAGGCTTTTCTAAATGGAAAGCCAGAATGAATCTGTGGCTGCATTCATCCGGGCAGTGCTAGGGAGAGCCAGGCAGCTTCTGAAGAAAAGTAATGGCTTCAAGTGACTTCAGTGTCCATCAGCAGGCACTGAGCTCTTATGTTAGCCAGGCTAGCTAGGGAAGGTGATCTGGGTACATTTCCAGGAACTGATGGTTAGCAAGATGTCATCACCAGAGACAAACTGAGCTTGATGAGACAGATCAAAAGCTGAAGCAGTTACCATTAACCAGATGACATAATCTCAACGTGGTGGAGGCCTGGGGATCATCCAGTCCACCAAAGCAGGGAAACCCAAAGCAGGTTCCCCAGGACCACCTCCATCTGGGTTTTGAATCCCTCCAGAGAAGGAAAACCTACAAGCTCTCTGGGCAGCCCAGGCCAGGGTTCTGGCACCCTCATAACAATTCAGATAGAACCTCTGGAGTTCCACCTGGTGCCCACTGCCCCTTGCCCAGTCCCCTCAGCATCTCCACAGCCTTTGATGGGCTCTTTCCAGCAGTTCTTTGTCTCTCTTGACCTGGGGAGCCTAGAACTGAATCCAGGACTCCAGATGTAGCTTCACTAGGGCAGAGTAGAGGGGGCAGATGAAAGCAAAGATCTTTCAGTAATATTCTCACTATTGTGTGTTGATTGGTTCCATTAATCACCCCCTCATAACCTCTGCTCTGTATTTCATGAGCACATGCTGTTTACATCCTTCTCCATCCCTGCAGCCTCCTTTTATGCTCCCATGAAACTTTGAATCTACCTAAACTACCATTTCAGCAGGAATGAGAGGAGACAGATCTGCAGCAGTACCTGCTCTCCTTTCTGAGAGAACAAAAGCTCCCTGGTATAGCAGCTGTTATTTACTCATCTCTCATCAGCAGATTTGACCTAATTTTGGGCTCCCTTAGCCTTTGTTTCCAACACCTGGTTGCAGCATCGCCAGTGGATCTGACTCCTTTATCATGGCTGGTTTGATTTGATATTTGATAGAGGAGGCAGGAGGAGAGAGGCAGCTCCTCTGCAAGCGGAGCTGCTGGGACTGCTGGGAGCCTGCTTCTTGGACTGAGTGATGCAGAGCAGCCTCCCACCATTTACCTTCTGGGAACCATACAAGAGGCTTTCTTTAGTGTTTTGACATGTACACCTGGCACTTTACAACAGGCATATGGCATGCATGTAACCATGCATGTAACCATACATGTGACTCTCCCAGAACATCCTCCTAGGGAAGCTTAGCAGGTGTGGGTTAGATGAGTAATTGAGAACTAGCTGAAGGACAGATCTCAGAGGGTTGTGATCAGTAGTGCAGAGTATAGGCAGAGGCCTATAGCTCAAAGTGTCCCCCAGAGGTCAGGACTGGGTCCAGCCTCGCTCAACATCTTCATTGATGACCTGGCTGAAGGCACAGAGTGGACCCTCGGCCAGATTGCTGATAGTACAGAAGTGGGAGGAGTGGCTGACACCTGTCAGACTGTGCTGTCTTTGAATGACACCTGGAAATGCTGAGAGTTGGGGCACAGGAACCTCATGAATTTCAGGAAAGTCTGAGAGCCCTGGGACTGCTTAACCTGGAGAAGAGCAGACCCTGAGGGGATCTGCTCAATGCTCAACAAGAGTTAAAGGGTAGGGGAAAGAGACTGGGGCCAGACTTTTCAGTGGTGCCCAGGGACAGGCCAAGGGGCAATGGGCACAAACTGGAACACAGGAAGAGAAACTTCTTTGCTGTGAGGGTGCCAGAGCTGTGGTCCAGGCTGCCCAGAGAAGTTGTGGAGTCTCCTTGTCTGGAGAGATTCCAAGCCCAGCTGGATGGGATCCTGGGCAACCTGCTGTGGGTGACCCTGCTTTAGTGTGGGGGTTGGACTAGATGATTCCTGCCAACCCGCTCCCCCCCATGCTGGGATTCTGGGATTCTGTGTCTAGACATGATAGGCTGACAACACAGAAAAGGAAACTGTTTTTAAAATGGAAGTTCTTTTTCTTTGCAAATATAGTAAGATAGTGGCTAATAACAGGAGGGAGAATATTTCCAAGGTGTATTTTATTATCCACTTATCTCTGATGGTTGCCAAAAGAGGCATGAATACTCCTCAGCATATCTGAGACTTTCTGGCAGAGGAAAAAGACTGATGAGTGCTATAAAGTAGGGAGTTAATGAAAGCAACTCCATTGAAATGCAGTAGCTGGGTCCCCTGGCAGAGGTTCCCTGCAGATGGACACTGTATCCCTCCATGGCTTGCTCTCTTCAGCCAAGGAAAATGCTGCTGCTCTCTGTCACCACCACAGGAGGTGAGTTTAGCTGAGTGTCCTCAGTAGCAGTTAATGACATCTAAGTGAGATAATTGGAGTTATCCAGCATTATCTAACTCCTTTTTATCAGAGCTCCACAAGCTCCAGTTTTCCAGAGGGATGCAGGGAGGGAAACTGGCAGTCTCCAGTCAAAGTTAATCGAGAAATGAGCCCAGAGTGCTTTTCTTTTTCCTCCATATGGAGGAAAATAAGGTGCTCAATTACACATATTCTCTACCAAAGCAACAACAAATTACCTGAAATCCCACAGATACCCCGTGCCAGCATGCCCCATCCCTGGAAGCACTCCAGGTCAGGTTGTTTGGGGCTTTGAGCAACCTGCTTTAGTTGCAGATGTCCCTGCTGACTGCAGGTGGGGGCAGACCAGATGACCTTGAAAGGTCCCTTCCAACCCAAACCATTTTGTGATTCTATGTGACACCATCAGTGTCCCACAATCATTCAAAGAGTGATGAATCTGCACTGGTAACCTCCAAGTCCTCCCCCTGAAGGGGAACTGGTGGGTTAGGCTCATTCCTGTTCTCATACCTTCTTGTGTGATCCTAAGGGAGCTGAAGGTGCAGAAGCCAGAGATGTGCTTTATGCTCTTTGTAACAGCAGCTGACAATAGCTATAGATATACATTTTTATACAAATTACAAAAATCTCTCTCTATAAAAATCTATGTATGAAGCATCTGAAAGAACTACCTTACTTCTAAACAGGGGAGATGTTGATGGTGGCGGAGGCTGTCATTACAAAGGTGCAGAGATTTAGCACTGCTGGGCCTGAAGAAATGGTTTTTGTGTTTCTTGGTGTGTTTCAGCCTCCTCATGCTCAGCTCCATCTCCTGTCTTCATCTGTGGAGCCGCAGAGCAGCCTCCAGCCCTGGGATCTCTGAAGCCTCCTCGCACCTCATTCAAATTCAGGTAGTTCCTCTGTAACATGCTGAGCAAAAGCTTACCACCTCTTATCCAAAGCTTTCAATCTCATAAGAAATATTAAAAGGCAAATATGAAAATTACAGGAAAAGTAACCAAAGGATCGTAACCTGCTGCAGTAATGGAAAATCCAATTGGTCTGGAGTGTAGCTGAGCTGATGTGAAATAGAGGGAAAGAAGTGTTGCTCAGCCCTGTCTCTGTTAAAATGTGGCTGTGATGGGCAAGAAGTGGAATGCAAAATATAGGAGAGGGATGAAGCCTTTTTTGGGAAGTTGCAGGATGCACCATGCCCTGCCAAGGGAAGGCAGTGGGGTTGTTTGCCCCTAGGAAAACAGGAGGATCTTCAGAAATTGGCTGAGGTAACCAGTGGGGAAAGACAAAGAAGGTGTCAGGGGTGTGAGTATTGACAGCACTGCCCTATTAACCCCCATATCAGTCTGTGCATCCTGCTACACCACAGCTGTCTCCCGGCAGCTCTATCCCTCCTTGGCTGCATTAACCCTTTGTGCCTCAGTTTCCCTCTCCATGCAATCATTCTAAGTGCTCCAGCATTTTAGATACCTCTTGTTTCTTACCTGTGGCTCTCCCCAATTCCAAACCCTATGTCTCATCCTGAGCCTCTGTTCTACTGAGCTAAGCCAACAAATCCCACTCCCAAACACCAACACTCCCTTTTCCAGGCATGGAAGAATGACCTGCCTGTCAAACTGTGCAGCTTCAGGTATCAATTCAACACTCCAATCCTCTGCACCACTTAGAAACAGGCAAAGTCTATTAGTGATAATGAAACTGGGGAGCCTAATTCCCCACGCAGATGAACCTGGGGGAAAGGGGATTACGTCTCTTGATAGGCACCACGTTGAGGATCTGGCATCGATGGCTCTGTTTAAGAGTCTGACCTCATTCCTCCCTTGTAAACAAGCTCCCAAGTATGAATAATAATAAAAAACCTCTTATTTTTCTTGCAGAATCATTACAGTGTTTTATTATTTTCCTATTCATGCTGCCAATAATAAATCACATTACCCAAGATGTTCACATTCATTATACTATTTAGAGCTCAGCATAGCTGGTGTGGTTTTATATTAGCACTATGTTACCAGAGCTCAGATTTTTGTTAATAACTTTGATGTCCCCAGCACATACCTTGCACAAAACAATGCAAGATGGGGAAAGTAGCCCTGAATTAGTAAATCTCAGTGTCCTGGAAGGGTCAGCAGGATGACTTTGGGCTACTGAGCTCCTACAGATATTGGTAAAGGAGAAGGAAAGAGGTAAGGGGGGAGGTAAGTGATCCAAAGAGACACATGCAGACTAAAGGTGACGCTTGCATGCTTCTCCTTCAACACCAAACTAAGACAAGAAACAGCAGAGAAAGCTGAATTCCTCCAAATTATTTCTCTGCTCACTTAAATTGCCCCTTCACAGTGAATAATGTATGTACACGAGAGTATCCCCTACCTTCCAACCTGAACATGGGGGGTTTAGCCCATTTACAGATGTGACTCTAGGGAAGTTAAATTAGTTAGAGAAAACCACAGAAGACATGAAGAGATGAACTTCTACCAAGCCTACAGCCCCTTTCTAATAACTAGGTTGCCCTTTAGGCCATGACAAGCTTTAATAGTGGCATACAAAGTCTCACATGTGTGTCTGAACTGGAAAAGCCTCCTCAGAGGATCACCAAGAGAAGCACATTGAGGAGATCAATCTGAAGCCAGAAGAGCTTATCCAGAGTGTAATGGCAGACAAATTGAGGTACCAAGAAAAGAAAGAATTTAGCCAGTAGTTAGTAGCTATACACAACACAGGTATGCACAAATCCAGGGTTTCAGCTCTTGATTTAACCACTGAAACCAGAGCATCATCATCCCTTGGTGCCTGTGCAGTGGGATTTTGGGACATACCTTCTCTGCCAGCTTCCTTTATTGAAGTGCAATTTAGCACTTCAGGTTTGTTTCTGCATGCTCAGCCCCAGGGCTTGCTGCACAGACAGGGCAGACAGAGCTCCCAGGGCAGAAGCTCTCAGCAGTGAGCCAAACAAAACTGGGACCTGGCTGGTGCACACGAGAAAAAAGGGAATCATATGGATGAGGAGAAGAGTAATTGTAGTGGAAATTCCAAATCACTTCACTGAGCCCATTTCATGCCATCGCTCCTGCCCTCATAAATCAGCAGCAGCCACAGCAATTTATTCCTAAACAACAACAACCCAGAATGGGGAGGAAAATGAAATAATTGGGTTTTGACCAGGTTGAGACAATTTCACTGCATGTAGATCTCTATTTATAAACAGGAGTGTCAAGTGTAAAGGCACTCCATCATGCTTGTTACCTCCTTCAACGTGCCCATCACTGGCAGGAGTCTCACAGCACCATGAGGGCAGGAGATGCTCCTCCTGCAAAACTTGGCCAAGAATCTAATACATCTGGCACTCATAGTAACCAGAATAATGAATCAGTGGTGGAGGGGAACAGCAATGCCAAAACATCCTGTGCAGACCCTGTTTGTGCATCCGACATGAAGCCAGGGCTCTCCTGGCTTTGGCATCTTCATAAACTGTCCCCAGCTAAACACTTCTCGAGGTGCTTATTTTACCTCTGCCAGTTCACTTCTTCTTTCCTTCTCTTAGAATCATAGAATTGTTTTGGTTGGAAGAGACCTTTAAGATCATCGCTTTCAAGTGTTAACCAGCACTGCCAGGTCACCACTAAATGATGTCCCACATCTATGGCTTTTCAAACCCTCCAGGAGGGTGACTCCACCACTGCCCTGGGCAGCTTGGGCCAGGCCATGACAATGCTTTGGGGGAAGAAATTTTTCCTCTTGCCAACCTAAAGCTCCCCTGGTGCAACTTGAGGCTGATTCCTCTCATCCTGTCACTTGTTCCTTGGGAGAAGAGACCAACCCCCACCTGGCTCCAATCTCATTTCAAGGAGTTGGAGAGAGTGAGAAGGTCTCCCCTGAGCCTCCTTTTCTGCAGGCTCAACAGTCCCAGTTCCCTCAGCTGCTCCTCACAACACTTGTGCTCTAGAGCCTTCACCATCTCCATTGCCCTTCTTTGGACATACTCCAGCACCGGTGCTGAAACTTCACACCCCTTGGGCCACACACCATGTATTGGGTTTCTTTTAAACTTAAAGATCTGAGAGACAGATGCAGCCTTTTGCTGTCCATCCACACATAGCAGGAGATATTCAGTTGGTCAAGAAAGAAACCAGGTGGCAGAAGTGTTACTCAGAGCTGCTGCAGGCTCTCTAGGTCTTCACAAACCTCAGCTTCATCAGTTTGCAGGGAATGTAACAACCTGTGTTGCCTTTGGCTATCTTTTATATTCCTTGATCAGAACATAATCAATTGGAGGAAAAAAATTCCACATAAAAGCTCCTTTCCTTTTAACAATGCTCAGGAAAGTACCTGTCAGTCTCTCATCTCACTCCCACGTCTGTTGGTGACTTGGGACTACCTCAGCCTCTGTGTTAGCCTCCTAACAACACTGACAGTCTGAGGTGCAGAAGAGAGAAGCTAGCAGTGAGGACCCATTTACAGAGACAAAGGAAGGTATGGCAAGTCTGACTGGCAGCTCTCAAGGTACATCAATCAAAGCCTTTTCTAGGGGAATTATTTTGCCTTTCTCCCCCTCCCAAAGTATTTGGTGTGTGACGAAAACAATGTCAAACTTTGTCTGTCTCAAAGTTTGCAGCTGAAGACCTCTCAGCTCATTTTCTAAGAGTCTCTACTCCAGGTGATGCATTGTCTTTTGATCCCCACTAGGTCTAGCAGCTGGAAAGCCTTCCAGCCTCCTCCTTTCTTATCTATGTCACTAATTATCATCCTTAGGTTTAGCCCCACTTTCTTAAGCTGTTTTTCCAGCCTTGTTGGACCATCAGAGTCTTGTAAGTGCTTATAAATGTCTTGGTGAATCTCAACCAAACTTGACAAGGGATGATGAGACTCAGTGGTAAAGAGAAAAAAAGAATCCCTGAATCCCTTCATGGTGGGGTTGGAAGGGATATCTGGAGATCATCAAGTCCAACACACCTGCTAAAGCAGGGTCACCAAGAGCAGGTTTCCTAGGATCACATCCAGGCAGGTTCTGGATGCACTATTCCAGATGTGGCCTGACTGGGGCAGATTAGAGGGGGTGAAGAACCTCCCTTGACCTGCTGGCCACACTCTTCTTCATGCATACCATTGACCTTCTTGGCCATGAGGGCACATTGCTGGCTCATGGTCAACTAGTTGTCCACCAGCACTCCCAGCTCTTTCTCCACGGAGCTGCTTTCCAGAAGGTCAACCCCCAACCTCCCCTAGTCCATGAGGTTATTCTTCCCCAGTGGCAGAACCCTACAATTGCCCTTGTTGATCTTTATGAGGTTCCTCTCCCCCAGCTCTTCAGGCTGTCCAAGTCAAAACTGAAATCAGTAGAAACCCCACAGTGATGGAAAAAGAGAAGACTTAAAAAGAGGTTGGGTTAAGGAAAGTGGCTCCTCTTTTTGCAGCTAAAAGAAATAAAATATATTCCATCTCTTCCCACCTCTGCACAAGTTTCTTTTTCCTGGCCCTATTACCAGGGAGAAGGCAGTTTTGTCCTCACCCCAAAACCACAGCAAAAAAGAAAGCTGAGCTGAGCTAAAGGAGAGATTTCTTTAAGATGTTTGTTTGAAAACCACGATAGAGATAGGAAAGCTCTGCCAGGGGAAACAAACATCATCTCAATTAAGATTCAGCCACAGTGCAGTATCAGAAACATGTCTCCCATGAGAAGTCTGCCCTCTGAGCATGTCCTGCCCAGAATCTCCAAACAGACAAAAGATAATTCCAATAAATTTTATTTCTTTTTCATCCCTCTGTGTCACTTTGACCTTCAAGTTTTACTTCCACAGGCAACCTCTTCACAGAGTCCATTACTGAACCTTTGGCATGAGAGTGGTTCTTCTGGCTAACAAGAAGGGCATCTCCTCACTGCTTTCAAGAGACCATCCACAAAGCTCCCTTTTGGCTGTCCAGGGCTTGATCATGCTCAAGTTTAACAATGCAACAGGCTCCAAAGGACCAGGGAGATCTTTTTATTGCTCTGTGAATGATGAATTAGTGGAAAAGAACATCTAAAGGAAGATGTCATCCCATGGTTTACCAGTTAAGTGCACTTGGGCTGTCATTTGGGCTGAGATGGGCAGATAAACTCAAGGCATCACTGCAAGGGAGGTTATGGAAATAAAAAGTAATGCCAGTTTTTCTTCACCAGGTTTATGTAAGTGTCACAGAACAAGAGGAAAACTCAGCAAGGGATGGGCAAGATGCAAAGCAGCATCAAAACAAGGGGGAAATACAAGCAGACTGCTCTCTCCTGAGGCACAGATGAGTTGCTGGGCCACTGGAAGCAAGATTGTCCTCTTCAGTTAACATGGTAACACAAACACCCCTGTTAAGTCTGAGCTCTTGCCACTGCCATTGTGACTTAGTTCCTGTTCTCAGGATCACATCTGCCAGAGTCTGGTTTTGAGCACCCTCATCACCCTCTTGTCCTATCTCATAGCCCCTGGGGGTGTTTCAGTCTTTCCTCGAAGGTGTTGAACACCACAGAATCACAGAGCATTATGGTCAGGAAGGGACCTCTGGAGATCATCTAGTCCAACCCCCTGTCAGAGCAGGTTCACCTAGAGCAGGTTGCACAGGATGGAGTCCAGGCAGGTTTTGAATGTCTCCAG
This sequence comes from Galbula dea, assembly GCA_013399015.1. Classification (NCBI taxonomy): domain Eukaryota; kingdom Metazoa; phylum Chordata; class Aves; order Piciformes; family Galbulidae; genus Galbula; species Galbula dea. Next base: position 822,127 of record VWZX01008139.1, read on the forward strand.
AGACAGAGACTCCACCACCTCCCTAGACAGCCTGTTCCAGTGCTCTACCACTCTTGAAGTAAAGAAGCTCCTCCTTATGTTTAGATGGAACTTCCTGTGTTCTGGTTTGTGCATGTTACCTCTTGTCCTGTCCCTGTGCACCACTGACAAAAGCCTGGCCCCATCCTCTTGACCTCTACCCAATAAGTGTTTGTAAGTATTGATGAAATCTCCCCTTAGTCTTCTCTTTTCCAGGCTAACCAGCCCCAGATCTCTCAGCCTTTCCCCATAAGAGAGAAGTTCAAGTCCCCTAATCATTTTTGTAGCTCTTTTCTGTTCCCTCTCCAGAAGTTTCTTCTCCTTCTTGAACAGACATTTCTGGATTGCATTTAGAGGCTGGGTGGCCACAGCCCACACCACAATTATCTGAGATGGTTTTGCTTCATGCACTGAAAACCAAACCTGTTCTCCTGTCTCTTGCTGCTCTCTACAACTGATGACTTGATAAAGGTGAGAATACTTACAAACAAACACATAGTTGTATTATTACTGTGGCTTCTATTTGATTAAGTTATTAAGATAATTGCTTTGCCACAACAGTGGCTTTTACTAGCTGGTAACGCTGCTTGCTTTACAGTTGCAAGGACAGCTAAGTGGGTGAGATTTACACACAGGATGACACTCAGCTACATTACCTGACCTGGTAATTTGCACTTCTGGAGCCCAACAGGAGCAGAAAAGGCCACAGCCACTTTTCCAACCTGCTTGTTTTACGTTTGCTTTGGTTTCACTATCAACTAAATGCACTCAAGGGTAAAGACTCCTCAGGGACCTGTGAAATGGTTCTACTGCAAACACAACATCTATATTTGTTGCCACGGCGATAGCTAATAACATTCAGATGGAACATGGACCCTGCTTGCAGCAGGACAAGGCAGGCTGATGCATCTGCAAAGTGGAAGATGATAGAGGAAAGGGAAAAACGCAATCCACCGGGTTTTCTGTCTAACGTAAGTTAAGGGTTTTCATGTTGGGGGGCTCCTGCTCTAACAAGGAGACAATGAGGAGAAATCTGTATCCCAGCAAGGAAGTAGGAAAAGCTGAGCATGTTGATGGTGAGGATCTTCATGTATGGAACAAATTACAGCTTGGGGCCACGCCATTTCCCTCCTGGCCATCAAGACTAAATTCTGCAGAGTGCAGAAGTCTCCAGGATGACCTTTCCTAGACAGACGCTAGAAAGCTATTACTGAGCACAAGCCAATTTGCTCTGCAAGTGTAAGTGGCAATTTTCCTTCTTAAATACATTACAGCCGAAGGTAAATTGCCATAAACAGAAAGTTACTTCTCAGTCCCTCCACAGAGACCTCTCCCTGTGGTTATGAGCTATGATCTTAAAAAATACTGTTGTGAGACACCAGGAGCACGGGACGTGGTTGTTTTCAGCTAGTGACTTTCATGCCTAGCTTTTATTAAGAGGAAAAAAGATTAAGTGATAATATCCGCAGGGGCCAATGACTTCCTCAAATATCCTTATGCAGCATTTTTAACAGGGAGTGAAAAATTGGGAGCAAGGTTTAAGGTCTCTTGCATTTTATTCAGAGGAGGTGCACTGGCTGAAGAAGGGCAGCTTGCGAAGCATCTCATGAAAATTCAGCACAACGGGGTCATAAAAGATTACGAGAAGCACTTCAGCAACACGAGCTGGGGCAGAAGGAGGAAACAGGGACAGTGAAGAGCTTGCAGAAAGTACATTCAGCTTCTCACAGTCCTGCTGCAGGCTCCAGAGAGCAGAGGGACACCAAGACAACAAAAAGACAAGGTGTGCTGTAAGACAATGGAGACCTGTCCTGCCTTCCCACCATCTGAATGTCTTATACAAGCCCCAGGAGAGCTTGTTCTCTCCATCTCAGCTCCAGGACTGTGGTAGCCAAAGGCATCTTCCCCTCCCAGCCGTTCCTCTTGCTTCTTCAGAACACTTAGCAAACAACATGAGCCAGCAGTGTGCTGAGGTGGCCAAGAAGGCGAACAGCATCTTGGCTTGGATCAGCACTAGTGTGGCAGCAGGAGTAGGGAAGGGATTGTCCTCCTGGAATGGGCACTGGTGAGGACACATCTTGAATGCTGGGTTCAGTTTTGGGACCCTCACTGCAAGAAGGACATTGAGGTGCTGGAGCATATCCAAAAAGGGCAATGAAAGTGGTGAAGGGTCTAGAGCACAAGAGTTGTGAGGAGCAGCTGAGGGAATGGGGGTTGTTTAGCCTGGAAAAAAGGAGGCTCAGGGGAGACCTCCTCACTCTCTCCAACTCCCTGAAAGAAGGTTGGAGGCAGGTGGGGTTGGTCTCTTCTCCCAAGTGATGAGTGATAGGACAAGAGGAAACAGCCTCAAGTTGTGCCAGGGGAGGTTTAGGTCTGTTATTAGAAAAAGTTTCTTCACTGGAAGAGTGGTTAAGTATTGGAATAGGTTGCCCAGGGAAGAGGTGGAGTCACCACCCCTGGAGGGTTTCAAAACATACATGTGGCACTCAGGGACATGGTCTAGTAGTGACTTAGCAGTGTTAGGTTAATGGTTGGACTTGATTATCTTAAAGTTCTTTTCCAACCTTCTGGGATTCTATGATTCAAATGCAGATTAAACCCTTTAATTACCCTCTCTCACAAGGAGTGTGGGATTCCCTTCTCTTTGATAACTCACTGATCTCTCCCATCCAACACCTGCCTCTAGCTGTAGCATAGTATCTCCAGACAGCCTAACAAAAAAACAGGGTAATAATACAATACACCTCCGAGAGTATAATCCTTCTCATCTCTTACTTTGGCCTGACATTTCTGTTCATTAGGAGCACACTGTGTACATCTGCACTGGGAACTCACCGTTTCTATTAAATGTAATTATTTCTCCCTGCGGCTTGCATGCTAAAGATGGTTACTAAAAAGCAAGGGGTGGCTAAAGGAAGGTATTGCAAAGCTTTCTCCTTACAAACGTGCATTGCAGCTGTATCCAGAAATGACCTGAGGCTGGATCCACAGCTGTTTGAGGTTTGCAAGGACCACTGTGATCATCTATTTTGACCCCTGGTCTTAGAAGCACATGAGGGCTTCTCCATGTTAATGCTTGAACTACAATACTGGAATGTTAGCAAAACATCTGGTTCCACTGAAACTTTGCCAAAAACAAAACATCTACCAGAACGCTGGGCATGCTCTGCCCAGTACTAATTAGCCTCTCTGTTAATGGCATTGCTTATTTCCAAGCCTAAATTTGTTTGGAAGCTTCACCTTCCATCTACACCTCTGATGACAAGACCAAAACACTCACAAAATCCAAGCATGGGACTGGAAGGAACCTCTGGGGACCATCTGGTCCAATCTCACTGCTAAAGCAGGGTCATCCACAGCAGATTGCCAAAGATCACCTCCAGATGGATTTGGAATCTCTCCAGAAAAGGAGATTCCACAACTTCTCTGGGCAGCCTGGGCCAGGGCTCTGGCATCTTCACAGGAAAGAATTTTCTCCTCCTGTTCAGATGGAACCTCCTGGATTCCAGTTTGTGCCCAGTGCCCCTTGGCCTGTCCCTGGGCATCACTGAGCAGAGTCTGGCTCCAGCCTCTGGACCCCACCTTTTAACTGTTGCTCAGCATTGAGCAGATCCCCTCTAGGGCTGCTCTTATCCAGGCTAAGCAGCCTCAGGGCTCTTAGCCTTTCCTCCTCCCAGAGATGCTCCAGTGTCCTCAGCATCTTCCTAGCATCTGCTGGACTCTCTCCTGTAGTTCCTTGTCTCTCCTGAGCTGAGGAACCCAGACCTGGACCCAGGACTCCAGATGTGGCCTGACTAGGGCAGTTAGATGGGGAGGAGAACCTCCCTCATCTTCCTAATTTTACTCTCCTAGGATCAAGCTGTCCCTTTCTCTCACCTTTGTGCTGCGTGTTACCCAAACTCAGAAGCAGGAAGAGAAATATTGGTAGGCCAAGCACCAACCTTTTCCTTTTTTGGGCCAAATGCTTCTCCATCATGTAATATTATTTTGTCTGAAGCACTTATTTTAGTGGCAAAACTGCTTCCAGATTGACCAAAACAAAAAGCATTTACAAAATCATTTTCCAAGTGGTGGCTCATCCTCTTCTGCTAATTTTGTATCAGAGATTTGTCCTATTTGAAATGCAATGTTACTGCAGAAACAAGCAGGAATCATAATAGCACAGTTTGCATATGTTGAGATGAAATAATATAACCAATCTGAAGTGGTTCTTTTTGGGTGTGTTTTGTGTTTTGCTTTGCTTTTAAATGCTTTTTATTAAATGTTGACTTTCTGTCATGTTCAAAGAGGTAATTACTGTTCTTGGCTAATGAGGGGAGCCCAGGATTTTGACAGGAATTTAAGATGGCCAGAGGTAGAGGAGATAAATTTCATCCCTGATATCAAAAGATGGTCAAATACACAGAAAAACAACATCCTTTAGTCGCTCTCTGGCACTGGGACTCGTCTGAGCCTTTGCAGTTCCCAGAGTCTCCAAACTAGAAAAAGCTGCTCTCCACTTATTTAGTGGAATATCTTTATTCAACCCTAAACGTAGGCAATCAGCATTAGCTTGATGTATTCCAGCCAGCAGCGACTTGGGGGACTGACTTGAACAGGAGACTTCATGAATATTCTACAGACTGACATTTGTTTGCAGTATTTGAATATTTCCTAATAACCAGGGGAAAAAAAAAACCAACCCTGCATACAGGGAGGCCAAGCTCATGAATGCTTTATAGAGTCAGGCCTCCTCTGAACTATACTAAATGGCAAATATTGCTTTTTACAAGGAGATAAGCAAAAAACTTCGGTACCTTCTCTGCAGTAGGAGATCCCCTTTTTGAGCCAGGTGTGATGTGCAGCATCCCACACTCCAGCTTCCTTCTGTGAGATGAGAGAGCATTTCCCATGGACCAGGACCGCTTAGGGGTTCACCTGATGGTAAGCAGCTCCCCAGAGAAGGACCAGGGAGTGCTGGTGGACAAGAAGTTCACCGTGAGTCAGCAATGTGGCTTCATGACCAAGAAGGCCAATGGACTCCTGGGGCTCATGAAGAAGTTGAGGGCCAGCAAGTCTACTCTGCCCTAGTCAGGCCACATCTGGAGTACTGGGTCCAGTTCTGGGCTTCCCATTACAAGAGAGACAAGGAACTACTGGAGAACATCCAGCAGAAGCTAGGAAGATGCTGAGGGGACTGGAGCATCTCTGGGAGGAGACCAGTGTAGGAGGAGGAAAGGCTGAGAGCCCTGGGGCTGCGTAGCCTGGAGAAAAGCAGACCCTGAACAAGAGCTAAAGGGTGGGGTCCAGAAGCTGGGGCCAGGCTCTGCTCAGTGGTGCCCAGGGACAGGCCATGGGGCAATGGACACAAACTGGAACCCAGGAGGTTCCACCAGAACAAGAGGAGAAAATTATTTTCTGTGAATGTGCCAGAGCCCAGGCCCAGGCTGCCCAGAGTCTCCTTGTCTGGAGAGATTCCAACCTCTGCTGGAGGTGATCCTGGGCAACCTGCTGTGAGTGACTCTGCTTTAGCAGGGAGTTTGGACTAGACGATGCCCGGAGGTCCCTTCCAACACCCACCATGATGGGATTTTGGGATTCTGTGAGGGGGTGGCCATGACCTCCCAACACTTCTGACATGCTTACAGGTGCTTTTGAATGGAAACATGACATAGATCTGGCTTGCAGTCACTTTAAATCCTGCTGGTAGTAGCTGTACTAAGGTTGAAAAAATCACTTCTTTTAGAGGAACCCTTATCACAGATTATTGATACTTTTTACAAGCTTTACAACAGCATCTCTGAGCCTCAATCCTGAAGCAATGCTGAAAGAGTGTTTTATTCTTAGGCTACTCTAGCCTTTCTCTTTCATATCATAAGCCTCACCCCCTTTAAATATACCTTTCAGTCTGTGACACCCCCAGTACTTGAACACAAGGAAAAAGCCACATTCAAGGTAACTCACTCATTATGGATGTGCACACACATTTCCTCCAGCTCCTTCTCAGTTACTTGTATTTCAAAAGGACCAATACTTCAGCCTTTTCCCAACCTTGGGCCATGCTCTTAGAGGGCAATGGATTTTCATTTGTTCTGTGGTTCTCTCCAACCGTTCAATCTTTCTGGCCTTACTTACTCTTTTACAAAGTCAGATGATGGCCATCTAATGTTACTGTTGCTTTGTGCTGGAGAAGTACAGGGATTACTCACCAAATCTCTGCTCCTGCGTATCTTCAAGAGTAAATAGTGGGATTTTCAAAGCCTGTTTGACATCGGCCTAAATCTGCCTTTCAAAACTCCTTTGTGACCAAACCAGTTGTCCAAAACACTTCTTGTTGTCTCAACAGCTTCATAATTACAATCGCGCTGTCTCACTTGAAACAGATTGCTTCCAGCTCGAGGATTAATCTAGTGACGCACAGCCAGAGTCAGGAAATTCAATTCCTCTTAAAATACTCAGAAAGCACTGAAAGGCTTCAAAGTTGTTTGAGGCAAGGAGGACAGATATCTCAAGTCAGACACTGAAGAATGAATCAGTCACCTGAGATTTCTTTTACAATCAAAAGAGAGAAATGAACACTCCTTGCAGGCAAGTCTCCTCAAATGCCTGTTTTCAGCTGAGACAAATCATCTGCTGAGCTTGCCTGTTTCTCTCCCTTGACTAAAAAAACTCCAAACCTGAGAGCATAAGCTTCATAGCTCATGCTTTTAGACCCTGCCTTAAACATTAAACCATCTTCAGTAGTACAAAACACTAACAAACTGCAGGGCATGCCTTCCATCAGGGCTTTATTCCTGAAGTTTCCCCTGCATTCGAGGGATTCCTCAATCCAATCAAGTGCTTATTAACTGCCCCAAGCTGTTATCAGCAGAGATGTGCTGCTGCAGCCAAATTAAGGCAACGAGTCATGGCTTTAGTCGCTGATGGTACAGAAGTTTTATGCTACAAAACCTGCGCGTGCATCCCGGTAAGGGTGTCCCAGTGGATTCCTGCTTCACGCTCCTGCAAAGCCAGTGGAGATCCAGCTGCTGCTGTTGTTGTTTGCCTGCTCCAATTTTGAGTCTGTTATTTTCCACTTGGAAATATTCAAGTAATTAGAAACTCAACTCTGAAAACTTAATTCAGCAAAACCCCTCCAGCGCCTGCTGTAGGAGATCTGAACTTGGTGACCCTCAACTCTTGTGCTCTGCAGGTTGACGATATGCTGAATAAACAGGTAGTTTAGATTTCTTTGCCTTTACTTATAAATCAATTTTAATTACAATGACTACGACAGCAGCAGCACAACCCAGCCAAACGCCTGGGCCCCTTTTTCTCCCATACTAACGATCACAAATTAAATGGTGAATTGTATTGCGCTCAGGGTATTGTCATGCAAACGAAGAAAAACAACTTGCTTTCCAATTTTCTCATGCAAATCTAGACCGAGTTGTTGAGACAGAGCATATATTTTGCCATCTCAGTGGTTCTGCAGAAGATAAGAGGAACTGCAAAAGTTTTGCAATTTGTAAGCTGGCAGCTTATGAAATACATAAGTAAGAGCAGGGCCCTGCAAACCCAAATGTTTAAATAACATTACAAGTGAACTGTCAAGGTCAGCAAATAATACGTTTAAACAATCTTGTATTCCTTTTGCCTTTCTGCAAAGACTATGTGATAATTTATGGGTTTATTTCTTTTGCAAAGAAATTTCTTGATACAGTCTGAAACTCTACTGGAATATTAAAAACATAACAGCAGAACTTTCCATCCTGAATATTCTTGCACAGTCCTGTGGTCACAAGCCAGTGCCTGTACCTGCATACCATGAGGAAATACCGGTTTCTGTGAGGTTATACTCTCACCTAAACACAATCATAGAATCATTTTGCTTGGAAAAATCCTCTGAGATCATCAAGTCCAACTGATAAACAGCACTGCCAGGTCACCACTACACCATGGCCCTTAGCACCACATCTTCATGGCTTTTAAACCCCTCCAGGGATGACGACTCCACCACTGCCCTGGGCAGCCTGGGCCAGGCTTTGACAAGCCTTTTAGGGAAGAAACTGTTCCTAATATCCAGCCTAAACCTCCCCTCTTGCAACTTGAGGCTGTTTCCTCTTGTCCTGTCACTTATTCCTTGGGAGAAGAGAACAATCTCCACGTGGCTCCAACCTCCTTTCAGGGAGTTGGAGAGATTGAGAAGGTTTCTCCTCAGCCTTCTTTTCTCCAGGCTAACCAACCCCAGTTCCCTCAGCTGCTCCTCACAATATTTCTCCTCTAGACCCTTCACCGGCTTCACTGTTCTTTGGACACACTCCAGCACCAAAATGTCCTTCTTAGAGTGAGGAGCCCCAAACTTAGCCCAGGATTCACTGGTGACCTCACCAGTGCCCACTCCAGGAGGACAATCCCTTCCCTAGTCCTGCTGGCCACACTAGTGCCAATCCAAGCCAGGATGCTGTTGGCCTTCTTGGCCACCTGGACACATTGCTGGCTCATCTTCAGCTGCTGTTGACCATCATCCGCAGGTCCTTTTCTCCTAGGCATTTTTCCAGCCACTCTTCCCCAAGCCTGGAGTTTTCAAGGGGTTGTTGTGACCCAGGTGCAGGACCTAGCACTTGGCTTTGTTGAGCCTCATTCCATTGGTCCATTGATTCAGCCTGGCTAGATCACTCTCTAGAGTCTCCTACCCTCCAGCAGATCAACACTTCCATCCAACTTGGTGTCATCTGCAAGCTGACTGAGGGTCCACTAAACCAGAAAAAGGCAAACAGACCAGGCTTACATGTGCAGCACTCCTTATAAGAAGAAATAAACTTCTGTAGATACTCAGCAGAGACAAAGGAAGAGAAAAAACCCCAACAATACAGAATGCACAAGTCAGTCATGAGCACTGAGGATCAGTCATTATTTTTACCTTTCAGGAGCAACTGAGAGCTCAAGAACAGATACACAGAAGGCTGATCTCCCCTCCCAGTCTCCTTATGTGTTTCATCTCCATGACTTCAATTCTCAATCACACAGAATCACAGAATGTTAACAGTTGGAAGAGACCTCGAAAGATCATCTAGTCCAACCCCCCTGCCACAGCAGGATTATCTAGACCAGGTCACACAGAAGCATGTCCAGAAAGGTCCTGAATATCTCCAGAGAAGGAGACTCCACAACTCTAGGCAGTTTGTTCCAGTGCTCTGGCACCTCAACTGGAAAAATTTTTTTCTTGTATTCACATGGAACCTCCTATGCTTCAGCTTACAATCCTTGCCCTTTGTCCTGTCACTGGGCTCCACTGAGAAGAGCCTGACCCCATCCTCCCGATGTGGGACATATTTGCACTCCCTGCACATATTTGTAAGCATAGATGAGGTCACCCCTTAGTGTCCTCTTCTCCAAGCTAAAGAGACCCAGCTCACAGTATCAGAGTATCACAGCATGTTAGGAGTTGGAAGGGACCTGGAAAAATCATTTAGTCCAACCTCCTGCCAGAGCAGGATTCCCTAAGACTAGGTCACAACAAAGCTTCCCTGACTGGGAATTGAACCCCGGTCCCAGCGGTGACAGCTCCAAATCCTAACCACTAGACCACCTCCTCTCCCTCAGCCTTTCCTCATAAGGAAGATGTTCCAGCCCCTTCATCTGCTTTGTGGCTCTGTGCTGGACTCGTTCCAGCAGTTCCCTGTCCTTCTTAAACTGAGGGGCCCAGAACTGGACACAATATTGCAGATGTGGCCTCACCAGGGTAGAGTAAAGGGGGAGAAGAACCTCTCCTGACCTACTGATCACACCCCTTCTAATACACCCCAGAATCCCATTGGCCCAGATCCTTCCCTTTTATTCCACATGTTGCTCTTCCAGGAGTTATCTCCACGCCCATGTAGCTTGTGTAAAGGCTGAACTACCCAGTGTGCTTCAAGATAACCCTTCAATGGTTACATTTTCATTGTGTCATCTACAGCTACGGACAACAACTTTGTTAAACACAATCCACAGCCATACATCGTCCTGTTCCACATGGCCTGGCTGTTGGCGACACAGCTAGGTGGTTTCCATGCTGAAGTCATCCTCAACACTTATGAACTCCAATCTTCATTGCTGGGGACAGCAACATGGGCCAAAGCTCCAGAAGAGAGAGATGCTGATCCATCAGGCAAGGAAAGGACATATCCCAGCACAACACATTCCCTTTGCCTGGGCCACCTCCCCTTCTTCAGGCTACCACATCAACCCAAAGCTGCCCAGCTAACATCACATTAGAGATCAGCAAGAAAGTGCCTCCCTCTTCTCCTTGATTACATGCACTGTTGCTCTGACACTCTCTGCCACTAGAAATAAACCAATATAATTCTTAATAACACCCCCACTGGCTTTGGAAGGAGGCAGCTAAAGCTGTGCCACTGGTCATACATCGTGAGCCCAGAAAGGGAGAGGAAGGCTCTTGCAGAACTGCTCTCAGCCCACCCCATTTGATTGCCAGGGACTAAAAGCATGTAATTCACAACTTTCGCATGCTGGAGAAGTTATCATGGGGAAGTTGTTGCTCTGCAGTGGCTTGACAGTCTAACAATACAAAATAAATCTATTCATGCTGCTTTGGCGAGACCAAATCCTGGGAATGTGCCGCAACAGCAGAGAGCAGTGATAAGTTCTTGTAACTTACAGCAGCTTGGTGCTGTCCTCATTACCATATATTATCTTACTGCACACACAAGAAACCTTTCTAATGGACTGTTGCTCAGCTTTTATCCCCTCCTCCATGTTAAAGCCAAAAGTACTTTTTTCAAGCCCAAAGCCCTCCTGATATTGCTGGGTTTGAAGTGCCTGGAAGCCACAGTCTTTTGGCTGATTCCCTGGCTGGTGAACTGGTGTTAGCAGTGGTTTCTGGAGTCTTGGAGAGAGGATTCACAGTTGGATTTTGGGCTCTGCAGTGCACAGGGATTTAGCATATCACTTCCTGCCTGACTCACCATGTTAAGCCAGTCTAGATAGGGTAGCACAATGCTGGTTAAAAGGAGGGGGAGAAACTTCTGCATCAAGAGGAAGAGCAAAGCCAAGACAAATTCAGAGACTCCAGAAAAGAAGTACCAAATTAATCAAAGTGGACAGGGAAGGGAACAGTGCTCTGCCTATCAGTGAGACCTTGGGCACACCAGTGTTGATGAGAAAGGACAGCAAGACATCTTCATTTCACCTGCTCACACTCACTGAGACAGATACAGCATGTGTCAACGTCTATGGACTTGAACCGAGATAACACAGATGCCAATAAAGATGCTTCCAGTCTGTTAGCAAAATCTGCCTGATGTCATTTCTTACCTCATCTCCTGCATGAAGGAGCTCTAGAAAGCAGCATCCACCAAGCCCACTGCTTCAGCCTGTACACAAACCCTACTCTGATGGCTAAAGCAAATCTGTGGCTGAAGAGCTCAATTTACAGACATGTCACATACACTCGTGTAGCTATGGAGCCTCTCCAAGAACAAAAAAGTTATCTGTTAAAAAATGCCTCTGGTTTTCCAGTTCAGAAAAGCTGCTCTTAGAGGATGCTGTGCCAAGCCCCTGACCAAAGGAAAACATCTACCCTCACCCCAAAAATTAGATTGAGCTATAAGGGATCAGCATGCATCCTCCTTGGGCAATTCAGCAGAGATAGCAAAACGCGTGAAGGGCACATGAGTGATTTCCTTCCAAACCAGAGGATGCAGTTGTAAAAGACTCAAAACATCAGACTCAGCAGCCTGACTCTCCACCTCCTGTACTCAGCCCCTTTGACAATCTTGTTTCCTCCCCTCAAGGTAGATTTTGGTTCTAAAAAGACCAAAAAGTGCTAAAAGTTCAAGTTTGCAAATTGCCAAACAGCAGCTTATCTCCAAAAGCCCTGCTTGGGGAAAGGCTTTTTTAGTCTTTCTGTTTGGGATTTAGGCTTTTCTCTCTTTTTTTCCTTAAAACAAAGACTCTGCTTGCACTGACATAGGCAGAATATACTACCTTGCTCAGGGGATGGATGAGCAGCTTTAGGGAAGAGGATGCACTGTCCCCATGGCCAGTTTAGCATGTGACATACCTGCAAGAGAGCCACGTGCTATGGATTGCAAGGCTTCAATCCTCCAGGGACTGAAGACTTTCAGCTTATTCCCTTGCACTTAAATGAACCATCTGATACCAGCAGGATACAATCTTGATGTTTAAGTGCTTTTCTCCAATCAGGGAGGCTAAACTAAATTGTATTTCCCTCTCTGTTCCAGCCAGACTAGAAATCACCCTGCCAAAACCCACAGAGCAACAAGCTGGGGGAGTCTCACCCAACTTCCCTCACCCTCCAAACCAAGCTGTCCACACGAGGTTTCTCCTCAAGCTGTCCATACGAGGAAACTTTTGCAGCTCTCAAACCCCCAGTTCCCTGCGTGTCTGTCCGACACAGATCCAAGATGTGTGTTTGGCTGGATTTTAACTGAACAGTGTCTCCTGTCTCTTGGTTAGGGGATCAGCACATGGGTAGTGATTCCCAATTTATTCCTAGAGCTGGATGCTCGGTAAGCAGGCGACAGCCGTAAGCGTTTCTTGACAGGCACTTGGAAATATAATGCGCTGCGGGTTGTGTTTCCTTCCCCTTAATGGGATGCAAAGCTCCGTTTTCAAAAGAATATGCTAACATTTTAGGCTCTTTTTGTTAGTATAAATGATAATGTAGTCAACACAAGGGCCTCATCTCTCCTTGAAGTGAGTATAATTCCTATTCACCTTAACACATATGGATCAGGCTTGAGAATAAACGTTAGACAAGCTCTCCTGGAGTGGGCTGCATTGAAGGCTCTGCTCCCAGGGAAGAGCTGATGGAGGAGCGAATGAAGATTTTCTCTAGTGGATAACCAAAGGATGGACTCGAGGCCTCTTATAATTGGACAAGCTACTGTCCTTTAGTGCAAGTGCAAAATGAAATCTTTTGGTCTCAGTAGAATTATTTTGTGGAGGAGAATGCAATAAATAACCTACCTGAAACAGAGAAGTCAGAATGCTGTCCAAGAGGTGAGGAGACTTTTGCTATAGGCAAATGACGAAGAAAATGTGGCGTAAAGCCATAAAAGACAAAAGATGTGTGTCTTTAGGAGCACAGACATATCCAGGCCCCTTCATAGAATCACAGAATCATAAAGGTCTGAAAAGACCACTGGGATCAACAAGTCCAACCATCAACTTAACACTGCCAAGTTACCACTAAACCATGTACCTCAGCATGTCTTTTCAACCCTTCCAGGGATGGTAACTCCACCACTGCCCTGGGAATCACAGAATCACAGAATATTAGGAGTTGGAAGGGACCTTGAAAGATCATCTAGTCCAACCCCCTGCCAGAGCAGGATTCCCTACACCAGGTCACACAGAAGCGCTTCCAGACAGGTTTTGAATATCTCCATAGAAGGAGACTCCCCAACCTCTCTGGGCAGTCTGTGCCAGGTCTCTGTCACCCTCACTGTGAAAAAATTTCTACGTGCATTCACATGGAACCTCCTATGCTTCAGCTTACAACCATTGCCTCTTGTCCTGTCACTGGGCTCCACTGGGAAGAGCCTGACCCCATCCTCCCGACACCCACCCTGCACATATTTGTAAGCATAAATGAGGTCACCCCTTAGTCTCCTCTTCTCCAAGCTAAAGAGACCCAGCTCCCTCAGCCTTTCCTCATCAGGAAGATGTTGCACCCCTTCATCATCTCTGTGGCTCTGTGCTGGACACTTTCAAGCAGTTCCCTATCGTTCTACAACTGAGGGGCCCAGAACTGGACACAGTATTGCAGATGCGGCCTTTGTAAAGTGCACTTTGTTCCCTCATCTGGGTCATTAAGCGTGTGACAGGCCATGATAACCTGTTTTAAGGGTAGACGTTGTTTCTAATGTTCAACCTAAACTTCCCCTGATGAAACTTGAGGCTGTTTCCTCTTGTCTTATCACTTCTTTGTTGGGAGAAGAGACCAAATCCCACCTTGCTCCAACCTCCTTTCAAGGAGCTGGAGAGAGTGAGAAGGTCTCCCCTCAGTCTCCTTTTCTCCAAGTTAAAGAACCCCAGTTCCCTCAGCTGCTCCTCACAGCTCTTGTGCTCTAAAACCTTCACCACTTCATTGTCCTTTAGATGTGCTCCAGCACCTCAATATCCTTTGTGCAATGAGAGGCCCAAAACTGAATCCAGGATTTGAGGTGTAGCTTCAGCAGAGCTGAATACTGTGGGATGATCACTGCCCTAGTCCTGCTGGGAATGTTGTCATTATTTAGGCTCATGGTGCTCACCTGTGCTGAATAATCAGGATTACCTCCATGTATATTAGTCCCTCTCAGAACAATTTCATCCTGCTGTCTCTAAAAGATGTTCACGGAAAAATAACTGAGCAGCAGTAAGCTATAGGAAGAGAGGAGGTGTAGAAACACTACAGGTTTTCTCCTTGTGAGGTTTAGGAAACCACTGTTCTCCTTGTTTTCAGCACACAGGTTCCTCATCACACCTGGTTTACATACAACCCACTGACAGATTTAGAAACAAACCTGTCTTGCCTTTAGGGATTTACAAAGGAAGGATCAATTCCACACTGTCAATCTCTCCCTTTCATTAGCGACTGATTGGGAGGCATCAAATCCTGTCTTCAAGAGTCAAACCCGTAAATAAGACAACATTGTTAAAAAAACCCCAAACAACAAACAAAAAAAAACCCCACAACAAAACACAACTGCCAGATGCCAGTGATTGTTGTGAGACCGCAGCACGAATAACAATTCGGGAGATAATTGAGCTATTCCTGTTGGTGATAAAACCAGACCCCAGGTAGGACAGGCAAGAAAGATTCCCCAAAGTTGTTAGCAACCTTCAAAGATGTTTTCTCTTACAGGATGAGAAGGAACAACAGTGCTAGAAGGAGAAAAGGGAAATGGCTGGGAAAAATGTCCTCCCCCCCTACATTTTCAATATCACAATATCACATAATCACAGAATGTTGGGAGCTGGAAGGGACCTCAGAAAAATCATCTAGTCCAACCCCCCCTGCCACAGCAGGATTCCCTAGAGCAGGTCACACAGAAGCGCTTCCAGACAGGTTTGGAATCTCTCCAGAGAAGGAGACTCCCCAACCTCTCTGGGCAGCCTGTTCCAGTGCTCTGGCACCTCAGTTGGAAAAACATTTCTACGTGTATTCACATGGAACCTCCTATGCTTCAGCTTACAATCCTTGCCCTTTGTCCTGTCACTGGGCTCCACTGAGAAGAGCCTGACCCCATCCTCCTGACATATTCCTGACATATGACACCCTTCACATATTTATAAGCATAGATGAGGTCACCCCTTAGTGTCCTCTTCTCCAAGCTAAAGAGACCCAGCTCCCTCAGCCTTTCCTCTCCTTCATCATCTTGGTGGCTCTGTGCTGAACTCTTCCCAGCAGTTCCCTATCATTCTTAAACTGAGGGGCCCAGAACTGAACAATATTCCAGATGTTACCTCACCAGAGTAGTGTAAAGGGGAGAAGAATCTCTCTTGACCTAGTAACCACACCCCTTCTAATACACACCAGAATCCTATTACTCCTCCTGGCCACAAGAGCACACTGCTGGCTCATGGTCATCCTTCCATCCACCAGGACCCCCAGATCCCTTTCCCCTTCACTGCTCTCCAACAGCTCAGTCCCCAACCTATACTGATCCATGGGGTTGGTCTTTCGCAGGTGCAAGACTCGACACTTGGCCTTCTTGAATTTCATTCAATGTCTCCCTGCCCAACTCTCCAGCCTGCCTAAGTCTTGCTGAATGGCAGCACAACCCTGTGGTGTGTCAGCCACTCCACCCAGTTTAGTGTCGTCAGCAAACTTGCTGACAGTGCACTCTGTTCCCTCATCCAGGTCATTAATGAATAGATTGAAAAGCACTGGTCCCAGTACTTACCCCTGAGGGCATCTCTGACTGCTGTCCTTCATCCAATAAAGGTTAACTTCCCTATGACCTCACTGAGGTTGGATCATTGAGTCCAAAGCTCAGAAGGTGTTGGTTGGCTTCCCAAGGAAGGACTAAACTCACACTTGCTTTTTTCCTAATGCACCAACTGTCACAACTGTCAAGTCATCTCTTTTCATGAAGATTAGAATTCATTTGTAAAAGGAAAAGAGAAAACAGACACACACACAAAAAAATGTAAAAGAAGAAAAAGAAAAGGTATTTAATTGGCAACTGAATTCCTCTGAAACAAAGAGATGGATTCATGCACAGAAGAATAGGGAGAGCTGTTTTGATAGCTGAATTTTAATGACTCCATGGCATCCCTGTTTGTTATGTATCTGCTTTTGAAATGTCACGGGTAGCTCTCGTGGTAATTACTGAATTTCAACATTTATAGAAAAGCAGCACATACAGTATGGAGATAATTGCCCAGTTGGAGAGTTATGAAGGATCCAGGTTTCCCCCCACTCCTTCTGTGACTACAGAATTTTGGTAATTATCACTAGAGCCACTTGTTAAAAAATCAGAAAGCAGGTAAACAACAAACACCAGTGTAGTTTATTCATTAAAATTCAAACCCTACATCATCATATTGATCTTGAAAATTACAAACCTTCAAAAAAAACAGAGCCCTGATGTTGGACCAACGTTTAGTATTGCTGTACATCATACAAAGAGACATTTTCCTGATGGGAACTATTATGCAATAAACACTACTGGGTGGCATTTGCAGGTAAAAAATCGATTCATAACCAGGTTATAACATCAGCAATGATCAGGCCACAAATCAAGAAGCTTGGGGTTAGAACAGCTACCAGGGCTGCAGCTCACCAAGGAGCAAGATGCACCAGAACATTTTTACTGTTTGTTGTTCATAGACTTGTTTTACTTGGAAGAGACCTTTAAGATCATCCAGTCCAACCATTAACCAGCACTGCCAGGTCACCACTAAACCACATCCCTCAGCACCACATCTACGCAGCTTTAAAACCCCTACAGGGGTGGTGGCTCCACCACTGCCCTGGGCAGCCTGGGCCAGGCTTTGACTACCCTTTTGGGAAGGAATTGTTTCTAAAGTACAACCTAAACCTCCCTTGCTGCTACTTCAGGCTGTCTCCTCTTGTCCTGTCACTAGTCACCCAGGAGAAGTGACTAAACTTCACCTCACTCTAATCTCCTTTCAGGGAGTTGGAGAGAGTGAGAAGGTCTCTCCCAAGCCTCCTTTTCTCCAGGCTAAACAACCCCAGTTCCCTCAGCTGCTCCTTGCAACACTTGTGCTCTAGATCCTTCACCAGCTTTATTGCCCTTCTTTGGACACACTACATCATCTCCATGTCCTTCTTCGAGTGAGAGGCCCAAAACTGAATCCAGGATTTGAGATGTGGCCTCTCCAGTGCCCAGTCCAGGAAGACAATCCTTGCCATAGTCCTGCTGATCTAAGCAAGGATGCTGAGGCCTTCTTGGCCACCTGTTCACTCTGCTGGCTCATCTTCAGCTGCTGTTGACCAACAACCCCAGGTCCTTTTCCGCTAGGCAGTCTCCATTCTCTCTGCTATAAGCCTGGAGCATTCAGGGGGTTGTTGTGACCCAAGTGCAGGACCTAGCCTGTGGCCTTGTTGAACCTTATCCCACTGGTGTCAGCCCATAAATCCAGCCTGGACAGATCCCTCTAACAGAACCTCATGTTCTAGCTTATACTACACATGCCCTCTAGGTATTGTATCTCCCAACACACTCCTGCATCCACAAAGAAACCCCCGCAGAAGGGGAGCGCAGCTCCCATTTCTGCCAGTGTCTGCAGTAGCTATCTCCTATACACCTCCTTCTCTTTCTAGGCAGCACTATCTCCATCTCACAGACAGGGAAATCAAGACACAAAGGGTAATGCACACCTTTGATTTCATACGGTGTATCTCTACGAGGGCTCTGATAGTGTTTTATTTACATCTCACGCGTGCACCACCCCAGGAGTCAGAGCAACGTTCAAACCAGAGACACAAACGTTGGCTCAGTGCAGGATTCCAGTTCAGCTTCAAACAGCCCAGGTTTAGAGTTTTCAAAACAGGGAATTTTGGTACGTTTTTATCTTTAATCAAAGTGGTCTACAAAGAAAACTTGCTTGCTTAGAAGTAAGGATGTGTTAGAAGTAGGGGCATGAGTTCGGGAAGGTAAACACACAAGTACATAATTAAAGGAGCAGGCAGTTAATGATGGAGCATCTCCAGGCTCTACAAAAACAGTAAAGGAAAAGACCATTATATATACACAGGAGATAACTGGATACAGCACAGATAAGAGTGACAGGGGGAAATTGGAGGCAGAAGAGGATAAGAAGCTGGCATCGACACTTACAGTATTTGCTTTTGCATCTGTGTTTGTAAATGAAGAGGATGAGGATTTGCCGAAGTCAGGGATCAGATCCCCAGGGAGAGGAGAAGAGGAATTAGGGAGTGTACAGTTAACACAAGAAATGGTCAATAAAAGCTTAGGGGAACTCAAAACTGACACGAAGCATTAGGGACCAAATGGTAACATGCTCACAAGGGATTTAACAAACAGGGGAAGCAATGCCAAAGCAGGACTTCAGTCTTAGGGGTTGCCTTCAAAACAGGTAAGACAGGGAACAGAGGAGGCAAGTAGTTGGACATGCATTAAAAGCCCACCAGTGATATCTCAAAGATCTCATTACTCCAACACCTTCTTCCTGGGGTGGCTGCAGACAGCCACCTGGGATGGATCATCTTGAGTTACTTTTTCGGTAGGAAAAGTCACTAATTTCCTTGCTCTGAGGGCTCCTCTTGAAATGTGCTTCCCATTTCTATTTGTACTACTTGAGGCTTAGCCCCTCCAGAAGAAGATCAAGATCTGGGTCTTTTCAGATGTCTAAGAACTAAATCTTACCTATCCTTCAGAAAAATCAGGCCTGAACTTGCTTTCTCAAGCCATCATTCAATGAGACAGTCAGTTCAAATCCATCTTTATTTAGGACTAAGTGTAAGCTTTTGCTTAACTGCACCCCCTCTCCAAACCAAACATGTGACCATCATTAAAGAGTATTTGTTTGGAAGAAAGACTTGACAATGCCCAGGTTCATTAAGAGTAGTCAACATGATCTCATGAAAAGCAGATCAATCCTTATTAACTTGTTAGAAGACTTTGAAGAGATTAGTTGTCTCGGTGGACAAGTGAGCTGCAATTGGCATGCACCTCTCAGATCAACTGGGAGTGTTTGACGAAGTCCAGCCCGCAAGGTTAACACTAATGGTAAACATCAAGTGCCTGATGACGGAGAAAGTGAGAATGTCAGTGAAAGAAGGATCCACCAGGACATCTGGGAGGGACAGGGACTGCCCCTGAGATATTACATGAGGCTTACTAGGAGGCAGGTGAGAAGTAGCAGGTTTTATCGCCCACACTGCTCACAATATGCAGGATTATTTCACTGCTTTATCATCTGGCCTGGACACAAATTTCATAGAATCACAAAATCATTTGGGCTGGAAGAGACCCTCAAGATCATAAAATCCAATAATGAGTCAAACACTGCCAAGTCACCACTGAACCTTGTCTCTCAGCACCAAATACCCATGGCTTTTAAATCCCTCCAGGGATGGTGACTCCACCACTGCCCTGGGCAGCCTGGGCCAGGTCTTGACAACCCTTTCAGAGAAGAAATTTTCCTCGTGTCCAACGGACACCTTCCATACTGTTCCTTGAGGCTGTTTACTCTTGTTCTGTCACTAGTTACCTGCAAGAACAGACCAATCTCTACCTCGGTCCTTTCAGGGACTCTCCTTGAGACCTTGAGAAGGTCTCCCCTAAGCCTTCGTTTCTCTAAACTAAACAACCCCAGTTCCCTCAGGCGTTCCTTGAGCATTTGTGATCCAGACCCTTCACCAGTTCCATTTTTCTCCTTTGGACACACTCTAGCACCTCAATGTCCCTCTTAGAGTGAGAGGCCCAAAACTGAACAGAGGATGTGGCCTCATCAGTGTCCAGTACTGGGTGATGATCACTTGTCCCGCTGGACTTGGCAGTGATTGTACCTCTGCACTGGTGCTGATTTGTACTGTAACACGAACTTTTACCCATTTTATCGTACCTCCCAGTTTTCTCTCTAACCCACAACTTCAGCTTGAGGACTCCAAATCTGGCCAGAAACACTGATAGCAATACTGAGTTTGAAATTTTCCATGTACCAAGCAAGACCCCAAGTATCGAGATCCTTCTCCCTCAACTTGCAGCTCTCCCTGCAGATCTAGAAACACTTGGTGTCTTGGAAATATGCCTCATTGCTCTTTCAGAAGGAGCAGGGTGTGAGTATATAATAAATAACACTGGAGGACCTTAATCCCACTCCACCATCATTAAGGATGAACACTACCCAGATGAAGCAGTCCAAGGGGATAATGAGGTGTGCAGTGGAGGAGGCTGGGAGCCTGCCAGACAGTGGGAGGATGCCACTTCCTATCATTTGTCACAGCTAGAATTGATAGACAGAGCCGTCAGCCTCCCCCAATTACACATTCATCCCAATTAAGGAACTGTAAATGATCTCCTCAAGGAATGAAAGCCTCATGGTTTTCAGCTCGGGTGGAGCAACTTTGCCTCTCAGCTCCTGTAGCTGCTGGACGAGAAACCCTTCTCATGGAATCATAGAATTGTTTTGGTTGGAAGAGACCTTTAAGACCATGGAGTACAACCATTAACCCAACACTGACAGGTCACCACTAAACCATGTCCCTCAGCACCACATCACCATGGCTTTTAACAACCCCCAGGGATGGTGACTCCACCACTGCCCTAGGCAGCCTGGGCCAGGGCTTGACAACCATTTCAATGTTTTTTGCATCCTACAAGAAAGGACTGTTTCTCATGTCCTTATAGTGCTTTCTTGTTCTTGGGTGGACTTTCTTCCTCCTGTGGTGCATCTGTGTGTTGACCTCTGCAGGAAGTTGTCTACAACTTGCAGGGAGGACTATGCTCCGACCATAGCCTGTGTTTGATAGATGCTAAAATCCCAGGCCATGTCTATATGATGGTTTCTAGATCAGGTAGCATATAAACTACAGTGAGAGGATGGCAATGCCTGTGATGGGCACAGGATGGGAGAAAAGAAAGCAGAGATCTCATGTATAGGCTGGAGAAGTAGGCAGAGAGGAACTTCATGAAGATCAACAAGGGAAACTGTAGGAGGAATCTATGAATCCTGCTCCTGGGGAAAAATAACCCCAGGGACCAGGACAGGTAAGGGGTTTATCTGCTAGAAAGCAGCTCCATGTCAAAGGGAGTGCTGCTGGACAACAAGTTATTAACCAAGAGCCAGCAGTTTGCCCTTATGGCCCAACAAGCCAATGGTCTCCTGGGGTGCACGAAGAAGAGTGTGGCTAGCGGGTCAAGGGAGGTTAGTGTCACTCTCTACTCTGCTCTACTAAGGCCACATCTGAAGTCTTCAGTCGAGGTCTGGGCTCCCAAGGTCAAGAAAGACAAGAAACTAGTGGAGAGAGTCCAAAAGAGGCTAGGAAGATTCTGACGGCACTGGATCATCTGTGGGAGGAGGAAAGCTAAGAGTCCTGGGGCTGTTCAGCCTGGAGAAGGGCAGACCCAGATGGGATGTGCTTAATGCTGAGCAAGAGCTAAAGGGTAGGAGACAAGAGTCTGGGGCCAGACTCTGCTCAGTGGTGCCCAGGGACAGTCCAAGGGGCAATGGGAACAGACTGGAACTCAGGAGGTTCTACCTGAACAGGAGGAGAAACTTGTTTGTTGTGAGGGTGTTGGAGCCCTGGCCCAGGCTGCCCAGAGTCTCCTTGTCTGGAGAGATTCCAACCTCTGCTGCAGGTGATCTTGGGCAACCTGCTGTGGGTCACCCTGCTTTAGCATGGGGGTTGGACTGGATGATCCACAGATGTCCCTTCCAACCCCCACCATTCTGGGATTCGGTTTATGCAACTTCTTATTTTGACTTTAAGGTACACTCCTTAGAAATGGAGACGCACTGCAGAACTGGATCTTACTAGACAACAGAGACTCCCTTTGTCACACCTGAATAAAACCCCTAATCGTTGGCAAAGTTTCAATCAGAGCTCACAACAATCCCACAACACAAATCCATACGACGCTCCATTAATGCTCGCAGTAGGACTTGTTCTCCACAAAGGAAACACTGCTGTGTGATAATGAAGCAGTCGATTGGGATTTCTAGATGAGCGACAAGCACTGCCTGGTTACTGGAGCATGACTCTCGGAGCCAGGATGAATTAGCCGTTGACTGCTAAGTTTACACTAAGTTACCTGAGGCTCCACTTTGGAGCCTCTTCTTGCCCACCACGACAATCAACTGGATGGGATGACCACTGACCCATGGCCCTGGCCACTCTCTCCTGTTTTTTTTACCAAAGACCAGGGTTTCCTGGGCATGGGACTCATGATTGCATTCACCAGATGCCACAAAATACAAAATTGTCATAAGTTCTAGCAATCCAAAAGTGGCTTATTGCAAGTGGACCATCATCTCGAGAACTGAGGAAGGATAAGAGCAACATGGGCCAATTTCATTGAAAGGCTTGTCAAGGCCTGGCCCAGGCTGCCCAGGGCAGTGGTGGAGTCACCATCCCTGGAGGGGTTTAACAACCATGGAGATGTGGTGCTGAGGGACGTGGTTTAGTGGTGATCTGGCAGTGCTGGTTAATGATTGGACTCAATGATCTTAAAGGACTCTTTCAATCTAAATTATTCTTTGTTTCAATGAAATGTTACGCCACCTTCTAGCAGGATAAACAGCTCTACAGTCTTAAGCAAGCATTAATGGTTTGGTTTGGTTTTTTTTTCCCTGTTTAGGGTTCTTCATTAAACCTCTCTGGCATTTCTGCCAGCACAGGGTCACAATTACACCACACAGACGCATTGTCTTTGCAAGAACAGCTCGATCTTGGCAATAAAGGCACTTTTTTCACACTTGGAGTAAAAATATGGAAATTCATTGTTTTGTCTGACTCGAGGCTGGGAAAGAAGATGCATTGTATGACTTGACCTCCTTGCTGCCGGCTGCAGCTGCACTTTGAAATATGGATCTGCCTGTGCACAGTCAAGCATCAGCATTTCATCTCACCTTCCTGGCTTGGGATGTTAAAGAAAACCCTTAGTGAGACTAGGCTGAAAAAAACTTAATCATTCTCCTGGCAGCTGGAGTCTGGGTTGGGAGCCTTATTTTAGAGTTCTCTAAATGAGAAAACCAGTGGTGTCCCGGGGTGCATGAAGAAGAGTGTGGCCAGCAGGTTGAGGGAGGCTCTTCCCCCTCTAATCTGCCCAAGTCAGGCCACATCTGGAGTCTTGGGTCCAGGTCTGGTCCCTTCCGGTCAAGAAAGACAAGGAACTCCTGGAGAGAGTCCAGCAGATGCTAGGAAGATGCTGAAAGGACTGCAGCATCTCTGGGAGGAAGAAAGGCTGAGAGCCCTGGGGCTGCTTAGCCTGGAGAAGAGCAGACCCAGAGGGGAGCTGCTCAATGCTGAGCAACAGCTAAAGGGTGAGGGCAAGAGGCTAGGGCCAGCCTCTGCTCAGTGGTGCTCAGGGACAGGCCAAGGGGCAATGGGCACAAACTGGAACTCAGGAGGTTCTACCTGAACAGGAGGAGAAACTTGTTTGCTGTGAGGGTGTTGGAGCCGTGACCCAGGCTTCCCAGAGAAGCTGTGGAGTCTCCTTGTCTGGAGAGATTCCAAAGGCATCTGGAGGTGATCCTGGGCAACCTGCTGTTGGTGACCCTGCTTTAGCAGTGAGGTTGGACTAGAAGCAGAAGTCCCTTCCAACATCCACCCCCCTCCCATGCTGGGATACCACTTTTTACTTGGAAGAAAAGCAAAACTTCAGAGAAGTTTGAAACCCCTCTTCTTTTTTTTTGGCATGAAAAGAAATGAACATTCTTACTCACTCAACATTGATTTTAGGTTAGATTTACTGGGCCAATTCAGATCACTAAAAACTAAAAAAATATATACGATATTCATACAGATATGTATATAACCATCATTAACAGGAAAGAACATGGGGCTAAGTCTAAACAAATGAAGAGAGCAGTACTTCTTCAGGCATCAGTTTGCCTCCCCTGGGCTTTCCTTACTTTCTCAGCACTGATGAAAAATGTTTTGAAAACCTCAGGGCCATGTTTGGAGACAGTCTCCAGTCAGTGCCTTTAAAAAAGGGAGGTTTCTCCCCAAAACACTGTCTCACTTCCATCAGTGCCTGTGTCAGCAAGGACATGACTTTGGTTGGTTTGGGAAAGAATTAAAGGTTTATGTGGATGATGAGGGTGAACGGGGGCAGTTGATGCTATAAGGGAGGAGGTTTGGGACAGATAATAACAACTTCAGGCTCCAGGCCTTAAAGCAGTTCCTAGCAATTAAGAGGTAGGACAGGACCTGTCTGGAGGGTAGATGACCCTCTTATCTGCCTGCTGCAAGATTTTCTTCAATCTTTCTTATCAATACCTAATGCTGGCCATGGGCAATGAAAGGACATGGAGGCTGCTCCTCGAGAACATCATAACTGACTAATTGCTGTCCTCCCAGGCAGCTTCAGGCTGATGGGACCAACACCACCTTCTACCCTGCTGCCAGCAGCAAGTCCACTTCTAATGTATTGATTCAGTGAAGCAGCTTTCCCAGGGACCTTTTCCTCTAAAGCTATGCTGGTCGAGGCAGAAAATGATCCCTCCACCCCCCAAAAGAGTGCAAACCAGAAGGGCAGGGGGGTTGGACTAGACGATCTTTCGAGGTCCCTTCCAACTCCTAATATTCTGTGATTCTGTGTGACGTGTTAGGTACATGTAGGTACTTGAGATAAAAACCTGCACCTGTAACCCCACACATCATGCAAATCTCACATAATTAGCTCTACAAACCTTTGAGCTTTCTCAGGAAGGAGCAACTGAAGAGCTGATGGGGGCTCTGCCCCATATACCTGTAGGTGTTTTACTCCTTCCCCCTCCTTTTATTTTTAATATCATCACTTCTCTAAAAATAAAATCAACTTGACACTGATTGAAGCTGAAAAACCCCACCAGACCATTTTCTCCATGTGCCTGACTCCAGGGCCCCTTGATCAAATTGTTTTCCTCCTCCCTGCCACTCCTGGTGAACTCCTCGGCTCGCTTGGGCTCGCTCTGCCCGCGGGGACAGGGCTGGAAATGGAAGCACAGGTTTTCCCTTGGCGTCGAGCTGTCAGAGGCAGCTCCGGGAGCACCAGCTCTGCGCCTGCTCTTCGGAAGCCCAAATGCAGCTTTGGAAATAGAAAGGAAAATTCTCTTCCCCTGCCAAGCCTGTAACAAGGAGGAGACAGAAAGTGCCAGGGATGAAGGAAAATAGGAGGAAAATAGCTAATGCTATTTCAGCTAAACCAGTCTTAGGATGAGGCTGGGAGCATCTCCGAAGGAACCCCTGCCCCTGCCCCTTGCAAGAAGGGACACTTAATGCCCTGAAAGCCGGGAGGCTATTTCTGCCACTGGAAATGAGTCCTGCCTCAATTAGCAAATTTTTCAGCCCAGATGGAGCAGGATGATTATCTACCATCACTGCTGCCTTCACCTGCAAAAAAGAAGAAAAGAAAGAAAACCAAACCTGCCTGGTTTTAACTCTTCCCACTCCTCCCTAAGCACATCCCAGCTTTTCAGGCTTCACCAAGTCCTTCTCCTTTCCAAGATGATCAACCTTGGTTTGTAAATGAGGTGAGTGGCTGCAGCAGTTGCTTCTTTACGAGCTCAGGCCTGAAGCAACTTTAAGAGCTTAGGGAGGAGAGAGAGAAAAGATAATACGTTCTGCTGGTGCTGGAAACCAAATTATTCCCCAGCCGACTCGCAAAAGCCGCTCATGAATTAACCACCTCTCGCTAATCACTCCCACTTGATATTTATCACGGGTACGTTTCACGAGATGAATCCTGTCACCAGCTTCTGCAGGCAGCTGCCAAGTCCCAGGAGCAGCTGCAAAGCTTCATTAATAAAATTTTGAGGTTCGTTTTGTTTGGGCTGGAGACTGCTACTTCCCATCCTGCCACCCAGTAAGGACAAGGTGGCATCAGCACTGAAAGAGTCGTGCAAAAAAAAAAAAAAGCAGGCTTGGAAATTTTAAATGAAAGCAGATGTTGAGAAATGTCATTATCTGGCACATGCTACAGTAAAGGGCATTAACATTTCTAAGCGATGAGCCTTGGAAATTGGACACTGTGACTGATGTGTCTGTAAGTCATGGATTTAGTAAGGCTGGAAGAGACCTTTAAGATCATCACGTCCAGCTGCTAACCAGCACTGCCAGGTCACCACTAAACCATGTCTCTCAGCACCACATCTACATGTTTTTTAAACCCCTCCAGGGGTGGTGACGCAACCACTGCCCTGGGCAGCCTGGGCCAGGCCTTGACAACCCTTTTGGGGAAGAAATTGGGTTCCCTTCAGCAGCAACAGAGAAGAGAATAAAATCCTGGCCCCAGTTGCTCTGAGGTGCTGGGCCTCAATGCTGTCCTCTTATACAGGCTTGGGGAGAGTGGCTGGAAAGCTGCCTGGCAGAGAAGGACCTAGGGGTGCCGGTCGGCACTGGTTGAAGATAAGCCAGCAGTGTGCCCAGGTGGCCAAGAAGGCCAACAGCATCCTTGCCTGTATCAGAAGTGGTGTGGCCAGTAGGACCAGAGAGGTGATTGCCTCCATATACTTGGTGCTGGTGAAGCTGCACCTCAAGTACTGGGTTCAGTTTTGGGCCTCTCACTACAAGAAGGACATTGAGGTGCTGGAGTGTGTCTAGAGAAGGGCAGTGAGGCTGGTGAGGGGTGGAGAATGTTTTATGAGGAGCAGCTGAGGGATCTGGGGTTGTTTAGTCTGAAGAAAAGGAGGCTCAGGAGAGACTATCTCTCTCTACAACTATCTGAAAGGAGTTTGGAGTGAGATGGAGTTGGTCTCTTCTCCTGTATTACCAGTGAGAGGACAAGAGGAAATGGCCTCAAGTTGCACCAGGAGAGATTTAGTTTTGATATCAGGAAAAATCTCTTCTCTGCAAGAGTTGTTAGGCATTGGCCCAGGCTGCACAGGGCAGTGGTAGAATCACCATCCCTGGAAGGGTTTAAAAAGCCTATAGGTGTGGTACTTAGGGACATGGTTTAGTGGCATGGTGGTGATAGGTTTACAGTTGGACCTGATAATCTTGGAGGTCTCTTCCAACATTAATGATTCTGTGATTCCATTTGCGAAGAGGCCCAAAGCTTGGGGAAAGGTCTCAGTCTGGAGGAGTTCTTTGCAACTCATGTTGCCAGCTCCTTCTTTCAGGGAGCTTTGTTCTGCATGGTGATGTCCTCCTGCAAGGGATCAATTCCTTGCAGAGGTCAGCTCTTGCTTGTCAGGTCAGCTCTCCATTCTCCTCCCAGTGCTCAGCAAACCAGCCTGTGCCTTTACAACATGCTTTGTTGAGAGCATTAGTGTACTTCATTGTGCTAGTGCATGTGGAGCTACACTGGTTTTAAACAGGGAACTGGGTCAGGAGCATCCTCTTGCAGTACACCAAGCACCGTTTGGTTAGGTCTGAATTTAAACAAACCAGGGAATTCTGAGTTTAAAGCCACAAGCATTGCCTTTAAATAAAGGTGTACGTGCAGCCAGGAGCTGTCTCTTCCCACCAGTTACCCTGACACTAGGACCATTTGTGTGCTCTTATCAGGTCTCTTGGATGCTTTGTCCTGATTGCTTCCAAACAGTAGCTCTTGGTCCTACTGTACTGCCCCCTCCCCCCCCAAGTCCTGCAGAGCTTCACCCCTTTCCCTCCAGGCTTTTCCCTATGAGGAAAACCAGGCCTATAGGAAAGAAAAGCAAAGGTGAAGAGGCACAAAACGAGTGGGCAAGAGATGCTTCTAGAAGCCAGCGCTACAATCACATCTGGAGTGTGGCTCTGGTTGCCTCACCACAACATGCTTCCCTTTGCTATCTGCCAACCACTAGCAGCTTTTTCTCTTCCCACTTGCAAGTCAAAATGCTTGGAAATTGAGGAACAGAGGAAAAATATTTGCTTGTTATCCAACCAATTAGCTGCTGGTAAAGACAGCAAACAGAAGCTAAGTCTCCTAAGCACCACATTTCTCTTTCAAGTGCTGTAGGCAAGGGAATGACTCGGCTGAGTGCTGGAGGAAAATGCTGTGAGCTACAGCATTTCTGAAGCTGTGGAAAGCATCTGTAACTTGCTGGGGTTTTTTTTGGTTTGAAAAGTAGCAATGGAAATGGCTCAGTTCTGGGCTACTGACTTTTGGGATAGACATCCCAAAAAGCTTTCCTTTTTTTTTTCCCCCAGCTAGTCTTTTCACAGCATGTGTCCCACCACCTCCAGCAGGCTCTACATACATCACGTCTGTCTTTTCACATCACACTTAAGCAAAACAAAAATATTCCTTGTGCATTTGAGGGTCCAAAGAAGGGCAACAAAGTTGGTGAAAGGTATAAAGCAGTAGCTGATGGAACTGGGGTTGTTAAGTCTGGAAGAGTCTCAGGGGAGACCTCCTCACTCTCTACAACTCTCTGAAAGGAGGCTGGAGTAAGGTGGGATTCAGTCTCTTCTCCCAAGGAACAAATGATAAGACTAGAGGAAACAGCCTCAGGTTGTGCCAGGGGAGGTTCAGGTTAGATATTAGGAAGAGTTTCTTCCCAGAAAGGGTTATCAGGCATTGGCACAGGCTGCCTAGGGCAGTGGTGGAATCACCATTCCTGGAAGTGTTCAAAAAACATGTAGATGTGGTGCCTGTGGACATGGTTTAGTGGAGAGCATGGGGGTGTTGGGTGGATGGCATGATGATCTCAAAGGTCTTCTCCAGCTATTATGATTCTGTGATTCTATGATTTTATGAGAAGATCATTAATGCCCCTGTGGACTCAGACAGGGTCCTCCTTCTCCCAGAGCTGTCCCTCAGAGTGGCAGGTAAGGGAAAAAACACTTGGCACTCACCAAACTCCTGATGTTGCAGCTGGCAGGAGGGTTGAAGAATGCCATGTGCGCATTGGACTGCCAAAATCCCAGAGGAAAAATTGGTTTGGGGTCATTATTGGTTATTTAATGTGACAAAACACTTCATTATCAGGTCCAGATTGGATAGCACAAACCTACACCCTTCTCCCACAGGTTATGACCAAAATGCACACCTAGCACTAATGCTGTTATAATCCTGATGGCTTTAGCTCATAGGTGCCACACAGAATTCAAAATATTTATTTCACGATACTCACAGCCCTCCCTAGCTGCTTCTGTCCCTAAATTGCTTTTTGTATTTTCTCTATAGAGATAGTGATAACTAAAATAACCATGTGGATGGATATCATGAACCTGGAGGGTAATGAGGCAATGACTCCAGTGACTGAAATGAAGGAGAAAGACAGTTAATGAAATAGAGATCCCTACCAACATGTTTTAAATCAATTCACAGAGGCAATTTAAACAGCAGATTCTGTCATCCTCTTTAAAATATATCAGTTCTGCTACTTTTTGCCCATTTCCCTTTTTGTCTTAGTTTCTGTTGATTTTCCCTTTTGGTTTAAAAAAAAAAGAAAGAAAAATAAAGTAAACCTCACTTTCTTGGGTTCACAAAAGAAAGACAAAAATCTAGCGGGACACAAGTCAAGTAACTCCAATGACAGAGTGCCCTGCTTCAAAAATTCCTAATAATTCACCAAAACAATTGCTGCTCCAATGCCACTTTTGACAAATTGAAGAGAAATTGCATCAATCGCATGGGAGCCAGGAGAGCCTCGTTCGATATCATCTCCCTGATACAGCTACAGGTGGAGGGGAGGGAAGGTTTCCACAGAATCCTGGAAACCCAGCATGGTAGGGGTTGGAAGTGACTTCTGGGGATCATCTAGTCCAACTCCCCTGCTAAAGCAGGGTCAACCACAGCAGGTTACCCAGGATCACCTCCAGTTGCCTTTGGAATCTCTCCAGACAAGGAGACTCCACAACCTCTCTGGGCAGCCTGGGCCAGGGCTCCAACACCTTCACAGAAAAAATGTTCCTCCTCAACTTCAGAAGGAACCTCCTGGATTCCAATTTGCGCCCATTGCCCCTTGCCCTGTCCCTGAGCACCACTGAGTAGTGTCTGGCCACAGCCTCTTGCCCCCAGCTTTAGCTCTTGCTCAGCATTGAGCAGCTCCCCTCTGGGTCTGCTCTTCTCCAGGCTAAGCAGCCCCAGGGTTCTTAGCCTTTCCTCCTCCCAGAGATGTTCCAGTGCCCTCAGCATCTTCCTAGCCTCTTTTGGATTCTCTCCACTAGTTCCTTGTCTTTCTTGACCTGGGGAGCCCAGACCTCAGCTGAAGTCTTCAGATGCAGTGACCTCAGCATCTTGGGAGCCTCTGCTGGACTCTTTCCGGTAGTTCCTTGTGTCTGTTGACCTGGGGAGCCCAGAACTGTACCCAGGACTCCAGATGTGGCCTGACTGGGGCAGATTAGAGGGGGAAGAGAACCTCCCTTGACCTGCTGGTCACACTCTTCTTCATGCATCCTAGGAGATGATCGGCCTT
The DNA here is from genome assembly GCA_013399015.1 of Galbula dea. NCBI lineage: Eukaryota > Metazoa > Chordata > Aves > Piciformes > Galbulidae > Galbula > Galbula dea. The sequence continues at coordinate 852,601 of VWZX01008139.1, forward strand.
CTTCACCACAAGGGCACATTGCTGGCTCATGATCAACTTGTTGTCCAGCCGCACTCCCAAGTCCTTTGACATGGAACTGCTTTTCAGCAGACGAACCCCTAAGTAGTTCTCATCCCTGGGGTTGTTCCTCATATCATAAAAAAGGCAACCGCTGCTCAGGTATACTTGGTAACTGGAAGGCTCAAGGACAAAAAAATATGTGGAACGTGGCCAGCACAAACTGCCTCCTCATGGGGGCATTTCCCAGGCAGATCCAGTCAGCATCCATCCTACTGATCAACCTGCAGCACATCACACACTCAACATCATGGTCAATGCAGGGAAGAGATGTTTTCCAAGGCTAGAAAGGCATCTGCGTGACCCTGCCAGTTCCCGTCCTCCAATCCTCAAGCTCTGGAGCTGTGGGCAAAACCAGGGAAGATGCATTTTCCCCATTAGCTTCAATCTTTGAAATGGTGCAGAGAGTCCTGATGATGCTAAGGCAGTGTCTGTCACCCACCTGCCCAAAACCTGCCACATCTCCATCACTCAGCCCCTGTGTACTGGTCTTACAGCAGGTGGTGTTCATGAGCTGGGAGGAAGCCAAACTCTGTTTCATGGCCTAGCATATTCTGTGGATGTTAATTTGTACAATCATTATCTGGAAGCAAGTGGGAAATGGGACATTTTGGGGTTGTGAGGTCATAAGTGGCCTGAGTAATGCAGAGATTAATTAGGGACAAGTAAGAAGGGATCCTGTGCTCCACTCTGGTGAGACTTCACCTGCAGTGCTGGGTCCAGCTCTGGAGTCCTCAGCACAGGAGAGACATGGACCTGTTGGAGCAGGTCCAGAGAAAGTCACAAAAATGATCTGAGGGCTGGAAGCCTTCTGCTGTGAGGACAGGCTGAGAGGGTTGGGGTTGTTCAGCCTGGAGAAGGCTCCAGGGAAACCTTCTTGAACCTTCTCAGTGCTTAAAGGTAAGAAAGATGGAGATGAGACGGGTGGATGTTGTGTTGGAGGGAATTGTTTAATGAGTTGATAGGGCTAGGATAAAGGCTGGACTTGATGATCTTCAAGGTCTCTTCTAGCTGTGGCTATTCTATGATTCTATGATTAACTTTTAAGAGGACTTGCTGTGACAGGAGAAGGGGTGATTGTTTTGAACAAAAAGAGGGAAATTTAGACTAGATAGAAGGAGGAAATTTTTGACACTGAGGGTGGTAAGACCCTGTCCCAGGTTTCCTGGAGAGGTGGGAGATGTCCCATTCCTGGAACCATTCCAGGTCAGGTTGTTTGGGGCTCTAAGCAAACTGATCTAGTTGCAGATGCCCCTGCACCTGAAGGGGGTTGGACTAGATGACCTTGAAAAGTCCCTTCCAACCCAAACCAGTCTGTGATTCTATGATAGAAGATTCCAACATTCATGTGAATGAGGTCAATGCACACCAAGAGCAGATCCCACACTACCAGTCTGATGGTGTGGAGCAGGGATGTCTGATTGCTCCATGCTCCCTCCCAGACACTGGGGAGACCATGCCTCACTCCAAATCCTAACCCCATTTGGGGGAAAAAAAAATAATGCAGAGACTTCAGCAAACCTGAACCAAGCCCCTGGAGAGAAGACTGCAGGGACTCTGCCAGCAAAGGGCTTTGGCATTACCACAGTTCATGCTCCAAGAAAAATGGGCTTGGCCATGGCCCTGCTGAAAAGCTGAGCCTCCTCCATTAAGGGAAGCATCATTCAGAGTCGCCGAGTCCCAGGCAACAAGCCCAAGCAATTGTGTTTGTGTCTTTACTCAGGGTAAGAAATGAGTTATCTGCCTAAAACAAGCAGGCACTTTCAAATGCTGTATTTGTGTAATTTGCATGCCTCAATAATGTTTTATGTATTACGCTGCTTATAAGCTAAAATGTACATGCACGCTCCTGCAAATTTAGGTAAATTATGAATAAATTAAATCTTATCTAAATAAACAAGTGTCTTTTTGAAGAGAAATGCAAGCTGTCATGAATATTTAAGTGGACAAGGATAAATCCTCTTCATACAGTGTTACTTCAAAGAGGATTTTAGAGCTTCCTGATTTTTAGTTAGGGGAAAGTAAAGAAAAGAAAAGAGGAGGGGAAGGAAACCTCAGGCCCAGCTATTCCCAGGGGAAATCGCTATTAAGAAATCTGGCCTTGTAGGGAGAGGCACCAAAAGCTCTTCTTCTGAAAGAGCTTTTTTAGTTGTTATTTTCTACCAAAGGAAGACTTGGAGATAGGTTTTGTAGGAAGGAAAGTCGGGCAGAGCTGAAGTGTGGAGCCCGTGGAAAAACAACGCTGGGCAAGGAGAAGAGGGAGACTTTCAGGGACTGAAGTATTTCTGCATTCTGCGCTTTATGGGGCTGAAGGAAAGAACCCAAGAGTTTTGAACCTGGTCTGGTGCCAGATGAGGACTCTGGGCAGGCAGTGTAACCTCTGGGTTCACTGTTCTCAACTGCACAGGGGAGATAAACATGCAAATAAGACAGCAAAGAAGAGCCAGAAGATCATCTCTCTTATCTCACTGCTAGAGCTGGATCCCTCCTAATTGCTCCTGGTCCAGTGCTCAGCCCTCCTCTCCCCCATGACACCAGGGGGCAATGCGAGGCTTAATTAACTGAAGTCTGCAAAGAGCTCCGAGATCCTCAGATAAAAGGTGTTATGGAAGGGCAGAGTGTTATCAGCTGGAAATAAACCCTGGATAATCTTCTCTCATCCAGAACTAGATGTCTCTTAATAATATCCCTTCGGCACTGCGGCGATCCTGATTAAAGCCCATCTGGCGCTCCAGCAGGAGTTGTATGGGAAACAAAAGGGCTGGGGGTCCAGGCAGCAGCTTTCCTTTACTGGTATCTGCTAGCACAAGTCTCTGTTCCCTCACTGTCTTCAACTTGGAAGTCTTAACGCCTCCTGACGGCCCACGAATTCCCCACAGGGCTTGACAGATGCAGATGAGCAGACAGAGGACAAGAACCAACTTGGAACTTTCAGAACCACAACCATCAGCCTTCCACTGGCACAGGGAAACAGAAGAATATCATTTTGCACATTCATAATGGAGCTAGTTAGGTGGACTCTGCTCTAGGACATGGAGGTTTACCTGCATTCATGTTGGGCTGAAGCTGTTGGCCCTTGGGCTCATGTGAAATAGCTCTGGGCAACTTCAGTCCAGCTCCCACCTAAACCACAGGACCACCTCTCAACAACAAGCACCAATGAGCTTGGCCAGGAACCGACTAACTGAGCTACAATGAAATGAGCTGCTGATGTTAAGAGCTGGAACAGGAGCTTCTTCCACCAGTGCCAAAGTTGAGGGGCTTAGTGCTTCCCACCTAGCTCAGCTGACCCCAACCTGCCACCCCATCTCAGTGGGGACCCTTCACTTTATACCTGAGGAAGGTCTGGTAGCTGATCCTTCTCCCTTATGGCAAACCAACCTTTCCCAACAGCAGCCACCTGACTAACATGTGAGCCTGCAGCCTGTGACATTACCATCTGCCTGTCACCATGGCAGTATAAGAAACAAGTCAGTAGGGACAAGGTAAAAACGCCCCTAATGAGCCATTTCAAGCCACAATGGGGTAGCATACATTAAGCAAGCACCCGTGGCAGGGTTATCACTTAAAGGTGTAGAAGAAGCAAGCTGGTTTTATAATTAATGCATGTGTTATTAGGAGATAATGGCAGTGGCACTGGAATGTGCAAAGCAAGTAATGCCATTTCAGGCTGAGAAACAGCAACAGAGACACTTAATGAACTACAAAAGACATTGCTACAAGCATAGCCCAGCTCCAGGGACGGGACCAACACCCTGCAGTAAATCATCACATCCCTTCCAACACCATGACTTCAAAACCTGCACTGTCCTTCCTTCACACTCCTCTTCCTCATCTCACCCACCCTTCGCTGATGGGGCCACTCATCCCCTTACAAACTGACAGGTATCTTGATGCAGGAGAAAATAGAGGGTGATACACACTGGAGAAACCAAATCCCTGTGCCACCATGCCACCACCATGTCCTGAACCAGCAGTGGGGGAGCAGCAGAAAGTGCTTCCCAAATGAGTCACTTTCCACCCTCTACATCCAGATGTTCCCATACAGATGTTCTTATCTGTCACGTTTTGAAAGAAACTAGAAGGAAAAGAGGAGGGGTAAGAAAAGATCTTTCTTTAAGGTCTGTTGGCTTGTCAGATCTCAACCTTTACATCAAAAGCAATTTTTGAAGTCATATGAAAGCAAAAAGGCTTATGAAATTGGTGCAATTGGATATTTTTTTTCCTTCCCAGTGCATTCTGCACTTTCACAGCTTACATGGATCAGTTTTGGTCTGAGACCAAGGCCCTGGATAACAAACCCAGAGGCTGCTCTCAGCACAGTACCCAGGGGAAGCTGTGCAGTTCTGCCTTTCCAGAAGGTTCTGCAAGGCTCATTTACCAAAGGTAGGTGGTGACCTCCCACCTGTGCTATTTGCTGGCTTCAATTCCACGCTAATGAATCTGTCCCAGTACTCATTCAGCCCCTGGGGTAACAATCTCATCCTTGTTCCAACTCTGTTCTTTATGAAAACACAATTAAAGTTTTAGCTGGGGATTTTAGTTCAGGATACTCCTCTCCAGCACCTGTGTGCTGCCATCCTATGAGAAGGGATTAGGGGTTGACCTGCTGGAAAGCAGCTCCACAGAGAAGGACGTGGGAATGCTGGTGGACAAGAAGTTCACCATGAGCCAGCAATGTGCCCTTGTAGCCAATAAGGCCAGTGGTCTCCTAGGGTGCATGAAGAAGAGTATGACCAGCATGTCAAGGGAGGTTCTCCTCCCCCTCTACTCTGCCCTAGTCAGGCCACATCTGGAGTCCTGGGTCAAGTTCTGGGCTTCTCAGTTCAAGAGAAACAAGAAACTACTGGAGAGGGAGAGAGTCCAGCAGAGGCTAGTAAGATGCTGAGGGGACTGGAGCATGTGCCTGGTAACAGCAGCCCAGCATACATGGCAAATCCCCTGCCCTTCGCAGCCGAGCAGCTGCTGAGATGCTCAGGGAGAGGCTCCTGCAACAAGAAGCAGGATTTGACCTCAGCTTGGCATTGCAGCTCCATCCTCCAAAGGGAAACCAAATTGTTGTGGTTAGCAGAGATACATCCACGCCTCTGAACTTTCCTGTGTGCCACTCCTCATCAGGCATGCAAAGCTTCCTATTCCCTGCTAAGAATAGCAACCTCACAGAGGAGGTACCAGGGCTGATAGCAGCAGGTTGGTTTGCTCAGCCTGTGCTCTCTTTGGAGAGGTCTCAGACTCTGTCTGCCACCTCTCCATGTAGCTGGGCTAATTTCCACCCCTAGGCCCCAAGGAGGAGAAGTTTGATAACGAAAATGCTGATGCAGTCCTCCTAAGAGAGCAGCACATGCAATGGGTCTATGGGAAGCTGTTTAGATAGCTTCTGCTTATCCAGTTTTGTCCCCCTGTGACATTTAATCAATCAAGCTGAGTTGGAAGCAAGCTTGGGAAGGGTGGGGGGACAAAAAACCCCATCTTTAAAGATGTGTCCCATTTACCTTCTTCATAGCTTCTAACAAAAACAAATGCACAGCAGAGAGAGGGAGGGCAAGGGAAGACGAATGAAATTGCCTAGGAGAAGGAAATGAGCAAACCCCCAAAAGCAATGCCTTTATTTAAAAATATATAGTTGAGAAGTCTAATCACAGAGCACTCAGCTGTGAGGTCTATCCATTACCAAGAGACTGACAACACATACTAGTAGCCAGTCTGGGAACTTTACTTAATAAATCAAAGCTGACAAGTGCTCCCAAACTGATATAAAAATGCTCTTTAATGTCTGTGACCTGCATAAGTTCTACTCATTTTACTTTCTGAAATAATAGATGAATAGCAATCGAAACCAATCTCTTCTCCTCAAGTGGGAGCCAGACATCTTTATTTTTCAAGTGGGCAGGGAAGCTGGTTATGGAGGAAAAGACAATCCCTGGGTGAGGAGTTACAGTGGGTGAGTGTGCCATGGGCAATGAGCAGAAGGGAGCAGGTAAATTACCTGGGAGGTAAATCATCACAGAGCCAAAGGATGGAAGGGACATTCGCAGGTTTTGAAGGAGAAGCAGAGCTGAAGTAAGAACTTGAAGCAGGTTTATTCTACAGGAGTTCCCAAACAGCTTCAGGATGAGGGTGCATTAAGAAGAGTGTTGGGGCGAATGAAAAAGAATGTAGCCAGTAGGTCAAGGGAGGTTCTCCTACACCTCTAATCTGCCCCAGTCAGGCCACATCTGGAGTCCTGGGTACAGTTCTGGGCTCCCCAGGTCAACAGACACAAGGAACTACCGGAGAGAGTCCAGCAGAGGCTCCCACGATGCTGAGGGCACTGGAGAGGCTCTAGGAGGAGGAAAGGCTAAGAGCCCTGGGGCTGCTTAGCCTGGAGAAGAGCAGACCCAGAGGGGAGCTGCTAAATGCTGAGCAAGAGCTAAAGGCTGGGGGCAAGAGGCTGTGGCCAGACTCTGCTCAGTGGTGCGCAGGGGTGGGCCAAGGGGCAGTGGCCACAAACTGGAACCCAGGAGGTTCTATCAGAAGATGAGGATGAACACCTTTTCTGGGAGGGTGTTGGAGCCCTGGCTGAGGCTGCCCAGAGAGGTTGTGGAGTCTCCTTTGCAGGAGAGACTCCAACCCCAGCTGGAGGTGACCCTGGGTAACCTGCTGTGGATGAACCTGCTTTAGGAGTGGGGTTGGACTAGATGACCTCCAGAAGTCCCTTTCAAGCTCTACCATGCTGGGATCCTGGGATTCTGAGGCAGCCACAGTGGAAGAAACATTTCTAGCTGTGAAGGATGTCTTCATTTGCAGCATCTCTCTTTTGGAGGTCTGATGGTCACCTGTATTGAGGATTCTCATTACTTCTGCCTCAGGTTCTTCACTCTTTTCTAAAAACTTTGTTGACACTGGTAACAGAGGATCTAAAAGCCTCTCTCATGTACAGCAGAGACACATGCTGACAGGAGCACTGTGACACGAAATCATTAAGACTTGCTTGGCTGCAGGCTTGGATAGGGCCCCAAAATGCTGAGCCTGTTGATCGTTGAGGAGTTTGGTCTCCAGCCGAGCGAGCAGACAGGCGTCGGTGATGCACTTGGCATCTGGCACTGCAGATGAGGCCTCATCAGTAGGGCAGAGTAGAGGGGGAGGAGAACCTCCCTAACCCCAAGTAATTAGTCCAATCTCCCCAACAACTCAGACCATCAGCTTACTGCATTGCTGTATTTTAGAAAAACAAGAAAGTAGTTTCCCAACTGCTATCAATTTCAATCAAATCCTGTATCTTGCAGGCTAGCAAAAAGGAGATTTAAATTGCTGTGTGCAAGTCCCTCCTCTCCATCCACACACACACACACACACTCTTCTTGGATTTCAGAAGAAATAAAGTTTGATCTTTTCAAATGTAAATTAAGCAATTTGCAAAATATGTATTTTGGCATATTGGCAACTTGGCTTTCAAAACAAACTGGGGTTTTATTGATTCCATCAACCACCGTCAGAGCTATCTGTGGACCATAATTTTCAGTTTTAATGAGAAGAGTTGCTTTTCATTTAGAATAATAAGTGCTGTGCTCCTGTGTTTTGGCCCATGCCCTTCTCTGCTAGCAGCCAGGGACCAACCAAGTGGAGCAGGAGCAGAGAGGGATGCTGCTGACAGCCTGATCCAAAAAACCTACATGAGGTGGAAGGGAACATTCCCTTAATTCACACCATGTCTATAAAGTGGTTGGGAGGACTGGTTTGGAATAAATCACTATCTTCCACGGCAGGTTCAAGCAATTTCCAAATGAACCAAACTTCCAGTGGTGAAAAGGACCATAAAACAACAGAGTGAGATCCTGTTAGTGCTTCCTTTGCCTCATGCTTAGGGGTAGGAGCAGCAATGCCATAACATCACCTAGAGCATTCATCATCATCTCAGCACCCAGAAACATTAATTAGTCCCCTGTCTTCCCATGGAGTTTATATGGTGTATTTGCAAGCAGCTTTCCACCTTGCAAGGGAGTTGTCTTGCAAGGGAATACCCAGCCCTGCACCAGCAACAGCTCCTGGAAGCACAGCTTTAATGGGAAACCTTCCTGCCTTGGGATGCCACCAGGGAAAATCTTCTCTACCTATAAAGTGAAAAGAGCAATTCTGCTTTTATATGCCAGGAACAACAAAGATAAGCTTCTTAACAACTCTGGGATGCCCAGTGCTCCATTAAGACAAAGTCCCAGCAGACAGAAGGATCAGACTTAATACAGGAGACCAGGGAACGTATTGAGCTTAAAATAACATGCACAAGGAATGGTTCATGGTTCAGCAAGGAGTCTTGGGTCAGGCCCAGCCTTCAGGATGTTACATCCTGCCCTTCCACAAATCCTACCCTGATCAAATGCCCCCTGTGCTTGTCAACACACATGGAAACACCAAAATGAACAAAAGAAAAAACCCACCAGACCTTCAAAAACTAGAGGAATTATTCATGGTGGACCTTGGAGATGGGTATCCTGTGCCAACCGAGCTTTGTCAATTGGCTGCCTCCTGATCTGCAGCCCAGGAACTCAGGCTGTGATATGGCAGAGAAGCAGAGCTTTATTAGTGGTGTTTTACCTTCTTCGCTATCTTGATTAGTGAGTTAGTGCAGGTTTGCTCTGGCCAAGCACAGCACAGATGCAGAATGGTGCTGGGTCTCCCTCCAGTGAGGCTCCCACATCACCTCCTTGCTTAAGTGAGGTATGACCAAAGCCTGAGCAAACTGGGAAGGGCTTGGGAAGCAATTTTCGCTGCCCAGCTTGAAGCCGTCACATCATTTATCTCATAGCTGGGAAAGGCACCACAACTCCTGCTTTGGTGCACAGGTAAACTGTGGCAGGAAGAGTTTTATCCTGATCCTAAAAAAAACCCACTAAGCTCCTAAACTGGCTTTAAGAAAGAGTGTGCTTCAAGATCTGGTGTTAAGAATCAGGGAAGAGTGTCTGGAAAGCTGTCTGGGGAAAAGGAACTCGCCAGGAGTGGTTGAAGATGAGCCAGCAGTGTGACCAGGTGGCCAAGAAGGCCAACAGCATCCTGGCTTGGATTGGCACTAGTGTAGCCAGCAGGACTAGGGCAGGGATTGTCCTCCTGGACTGGGCACTGCTGAGGCCACACCTGGAACCTTGGTTTCAATTTTGGGCTCCTCACTCCAAGAAGGACATTAAGGTGTCAGAGAGTGTCCAAAGAACAGCGACAAAGCTGGTGAAGGGTCACCAAGTGTTGGGAGGAGCAGCTGAGAGAACTGAGGTTCTTTGGTCTAGAGAAAAGGAGGCTCAGGGGATAGCTTCTCATCCTCTTCAACTCTCTGAGAGGAGCTTGGAGCGAGGTGGAGGTTGGTCTCTTCTCCCAAGGAGCAAGTTATAAGACAAGAGGAAGCAGCCTCAAGGTGTGTCAGGGGAGGTTAAGGTTGGACATTAGGAGTAATTTCTTCCCCAAAGGATTGTCAAGGCCTGGCCCAGGCTGGCCAGGGCAGTGTTGGAGTCACCATCCATGGAGGGGCTCAAAAGTCTTGTAGATGTGGTGCTGAGGACCATGATTTAGAGGTGACTTGGCAGTGTTGGGTTAACAGTTGGACTCAATGACCTTAGAAGACTTTTCCAACCTTAATGGTTCTATGAATTCTTGTCCCTGGCACAAAGGGCACTAAGAAAGCAGCTGTAAGAAGAGGTGTGCAGGGGATGAAAACCAGGCACAACAAACCCCACTTCCAGTGAGCTTCAGGAGCTGTGACCTCATTGGAAGTTGCTTGGTTTGGGCTCTTTCCTTACAGAGCATGAATCCTAGCTGTGAAACTGGGTGGGATCTAGGGAACACAAGGGATAAGGACTTACAGAATGTCAACAATGCCAAACAACTAATGGAATTGGGGTTTGTTTTTTTTAAATCCAAACATTTTATCATCAGCACTTCTGAAATAAAGTAATTTGACATTTTCAAAATAAATTCCTTTTGATAGAGCATTTTAAATTCAAATTACCCTAAAAACAGAACACTAAAGCAAACATGAGGGTTAAACAGTCCCAAAACCCACAGCTGAACATTTTGCATAGTTTTGCAACAATCTGCTTTAAATTTTGTTTTGTGGGAAAGAAAGAAACAACCTCTTCCCTCCCTCCCCCCCAAAAAAAACCCCAAATAAAACCAAAAACCAGGGAGTACTCAGATGCTGCTGGCATGGTTTGACCTGCATGATTAGTTTTTTCCTCCAAAGCTTTTGGCTCAGCCACAGACCTGATCTATTCTGTCTTCAGAGAGACTGACACAGCCAAACCTCCCGTGGTCACTGCTTACCCTTTGCCCAGGCATAAAAGAACCTATTTTGAGCCTGGCCCCATTACCATGGGCACAGCTCCCCCCTTCCCCCTTCCTCCATCTTCCACCCCAGACCTCTTCAGTAGTAACATGAATATCAATAAAGCATTAATGAGCAATTTTCCCAGCTTCACTGGCTCTTACTGGAAATAAAACCTGACATCTCCTCTGTCATTGACTACCTCTCATTTACCAGCTCGCCCGTGCTGACAGATCACCAATAGCCTCATGCATTCACTTGCCTCACAAAATAGCAGGTTTTCACCACCGGCCCCAGGCTGTGTCTGAGCTTCAGCTCATACTTCAGCCCATTTCAGATGATCTGAATCCTGGCCAAGGAATATTCAAAGCCTTTGTCTTTATTTTCTGAAATATGGACACTGGACAGCCCATCACTGGCTGCTGCTAGAAGGAGGACACACAGAGACAAGGGAGGGCAGGAGAGAGAATCCAGATGTAGAAACCAGTTAGATATTCCTAAACTGAGGATGCTAGCACCTGAATGAGCAGGTTGGAACATCACCTACCTAGATTGTGGTCTGCAATTCACTACAGAGTCTGTATCTTCCTCAAAAGCAGCCCAGAGAGTCATAGAATCGTAGAATGTTCTGAGTTGGAAGGGACCCACCAGGATTATCCAGTCCAACTCCTGCCTCTGCACAGGACAATCCCAGAATTTATACCATGTGCCTGAGGGTGATGTCCAAATGTTGCTTGAACTCTGCCAGGTTTGGTGCCATGACTACTTCCCTAGGAAGCCTGTTCCAGTGCTTCATCACCCCCTGGGTGAAGAACTTTTTGCATAACTGAGTTACATGAAGAGGGGCAACGTCCATTGCTAACACCTATGGCAGGTACAGATTGCAGGAGAAAAGTATTTCCCTGGCTGCTGGGAAGCAGTCAGTCTGAGACAGGAACACTCAAGACTGTAGAGACCTCACACAGAGCACTGCATCCAGTTCTGGAGTCCTCAGCACAGGAGAGACATGGACAGCTGGAGCAGGTCCAGAGGAAGTCACAAAAATGATCTGAGGGCTAGAAGCTCTCTGCTGTGAGGACAGGCTGAAAGGGTTGGAGTTGTTCAGCCTGGAAAAGAGAAGGCTTTAGGGAAACCTCCTTGCAGCCTCTCAGTACTTAAAGGGACTGAGAAGAAAGATGGAGGCAGTACTGTTGTGGCAGGACAAGTGATGATGGTTTTGAACTAAAAGAGATAGAATTAGACTATAGTGAAGGAATATTTTTTTCCACTGAGGGTGGTGAGACCCTGTCCCAGGTTGCACAGCCAGGTGTAGAAACCCCATTCCTGGAACCATTCCAGCTGAGGTTGGACTCCAGGGCTCTGAGCAACCTGATCTAGTTGCTAGTTGCTAACTGAAGGGACTAGATGATCTTTAAAGGTCCTTCCAACCCAAACCAGTCTGTGATTCTATGATAAGATAGGAGGCCAGAAAGATTCTTGCTGTGCATTAGAAATGCATGGAGATATAAAGACTTTATGTACCAGGCTGCAATTCAGACAAGAAACAAACATCAACCAGTCTGCCCTCAGCATCAGCTCACACTGTTACACCAGACACCAACAGGACACACTCCACCACTCCAGCACGAGTGTCCACCCTCAAAAGTTGTCCTTAAAAGAGCAGCAGAGGAAATTCCATGGACACCAGCTGGGACTCAGGCAAGAAGTGACAACATCTGCCTGGCAAAATGATTGGGAACCCTTTAGCCTGCATCCCAATTGAGCATCCCCAACAGCCTCAGAAACCTTCTGCTGGTGAGACCTCTGATGGTCTCTGATCCTTGATAAAGCCAGTCCAGTGCTGCCTAACTCAGGACTCAGAGCAAGACAGATGGCTTTCATGGTCCCTTTGGGTCCCCTCATGCTACTTTTCTTTTTCTGTAGTTCTCCAGGACGAGGAGGAACTGTGCCTCCAATAAAAACAGCTGATGTGTGTCTAAGCTGCCCTAAAACCCTCCAGGGATGCAGGGCTCACATCCTCCCCACGTAATCTGTCCCTGGGCTTCGCTCTCCTCACTGAGAAAAGGATTTTCCAGATGCTCAAGCTAAATCCTGTAATTTAAATACATGACTACTGCTCTCCCCCACCATGGTCACTCACAATTCCCTCTGCTTTGCAGCAGCTTTTAACATACAAGGCTCTCGATGCCATCCCACACGTCTCTGTACTCAACTCCTTGTAGATCACTCCAGAAAGGTACAAGGGAAGAAGGTGTTGCAGGCATGGGAACTACATGGTCATGTAAAATAGAACAAGTGAGTAAGAGACCAAACACCAAACCAAAAACCAACAGAGGGAAAAAGGGCTTGGCTTCAAACTCCCTCCAAAAATCTCCTCAGGAGGGAAAGCGGGGGCTGAAGTCTCTGGCTGTGTCTGAAAGGTCTGGGTGACCCAAAAGAAGGCTCAAAGAGGGCCCATGATTATATGTGGAGGATGATTCACAAGGAAGTTCGCTGCAGGAAATGTCTGCAAGAAATTTCCCCCAACCTAAAACATTTCCCTGCATTGAGAAAAGATATTTTTCCCCTTCCATACACTGCTTACAACATGCTGCAGTGATTAACCAGCACCATGTTAGCTCCCTAACATGAAAACAAGAGAAACAGCTAGTGATGTGCTGCTTCTCAGTTTCTTCAAGGGCAAGTCCCAACCATATCCTGAGCTTCTGTGACCAACCTACCCTGCAGCAGGCAGAAGGGAACATCTCCAGTTCTGCAGTCCTAACCCAGGGCTGAGGATCCCATCTCGGAGATTTCACTGTTGTTGGAGAAATCTGCCCAGCCTCCTTAAAAGCATGCTCTGATGCAGTGCTTCCTGGAGCCCCTTGAGTCATGCAACCTGTCTGAATTAATCGAGGTAGATCTGCTTTACTCAGCAAGTCATGCCACTTCCACTGAAGGCAGGCAGCACATCACTTGAGGTAAAAATAATACAAGGAAACCGTGGGCAGCTCTAAGGGAGCCATGGTAGCCCAGCTAGAGAGGTTGTGGAGTCTCCTTCCCTGGAGAGATTCCAAACCCGTCTGGACACGCTTCTGTGTGACCTGGTCTAGGGAATCCTGCTGGGACAGGGGGCTTGGACAAGATGATCTTTTGAGATCCCTCCTAGCTCCTAACATCCCGTGATTCTGTGAGTGGCAGAAGCTAAACCCACCCTCACATGCACCTCACCACTGCTCTTGGGGTGAAAATGAGGAAAGCTGGAGCTGAGATCAGTGTATCTGCACAACCAGGCATGCATCACCATTTAGAGGAGCTGACCGGCCACAACCTTCTGCCATACATCATGACTCTGGTTATGTCCCCACAGGATCCCACCACCAGGCAGTCATAGGGCTATTGGATAAGCCACTGAGTTTCTTCTCACATAAAGAAATCCATAAAAGCCCAAATTTCTCTAAGAAAAAGAAAAAAGTCGGTTTTGACACAATTTTCATTTAGAGAACTTCTTTCCTACTTGCAAGGGAAAAGTGCTTCAGAAATGTCAAAACATTGGATTTATTTATTTATTTATTGGGAGCAAAATGACATTTCACTTGGAAATGTCAGTTAATTTTTAGCTTTGAAAGTTTTACAAGATGAAGCAGTCAAACTGATTTTTCTGACAATACCAAGACGTTTTCAATGAGGCTGGAACACGCTCATGGAGGGAAGCACAGGGTTTGAAGTGAAAAAAAAACTCCACCACCACCAACCTATTATAAACATCAGTGCTATTCCAAACCTTTAAAACAACAATAGGGAACAAAAAAAATAAAAAGAAAATGAAAAAAAATCATTTAAATTCTCCAAAGGCAGAGGAGAAAATTGCCTCCTCGCCTGTGCTTTCTGCCATGTCGGTATTTACAAGTTTTACTTGCAGCAATTAAACTTTCTGAATGGATTTCAGTGATTGTTAGCTCAGAATAGCAAAGTCTTACACCGCTCCTCCAATCCGCTTCTCCTTCTTAATCTGAGGAGAGCTAGGAAGGAAACAGAGGCTGGAGGAGGAGGTTTAAGGGAAAAACCACTCCCGGCTCATTGCATCTCCACCAGCAGCTCTTCTGGAGCTGTCAAGTCCCTCAGGTGCCAATGCAGACAAGAAGGCAGATGTTTGCCTCACCTTGCTGCCAGTTTAGCTAACGACCTCCCATCTATTGGAGCTGATCAGGCAGAAAAGGTGACAGCAACTTAACAAGTGTATGAACTGATGCTCATCTCTCGCAGCTAAATAGGAGGGAAAAAGATGAGGAGAGCACAAAGAGATGCTGCTGTTGTCAGCACTAAAGCTTGACTCCAATATGGAGCCGGAGAAGAGTTTGAAGACAAAGGATGGAGAGGATCTTCACCTCTCCAGGTCATTTGCAGACATCATAGAATCATTCAGGTTGGCAAAAACCTCTAAGATCATTAAGTCCAGCTGTTAACCTAACACTGCTAAGTTACCACTAAATCATGTCCCTCAGCACCACATCTACATGTTTTTTGAACACTTTCGGGGATGGTGACTCCACCACTGCCCTGGGCAGCTTGTGCCAAGGCTTGACAACCCTTTCAGGGAAGGCATTTTACCTAATATGCAACCTAAATGTCCCCTGGTGCAACTTGAGGCCATTTACGTTTGTCCTGTAGCTTGTCACTTGGGAGAAGAGACCAGAGCACACCTGGGTCCAACCTCCTTTCAGGAAGTTGCAGAGAGTGAGAAGGTCTCCCCTGAGCCTCCTCTTCTCCAGGCTAAAAAACCCTAATTCCCTCAACTGCTTCTCACAACACTTCTGCTCTAGACCCTTCACCTGCTTTGTTGGCCTTCTTTGGATATTCTCGGTGACAATGTCTCAATGTCCTTCTTGGAGTGAGAAGACCAAAACTGAACCCAGAATTCAAGGTGTGGCCTCCCCATTGCTGGGTAAGAAGAGAAAACCCTTTCATACCTGTAGGCTATTTGGTTAGCCAAAGTATTTAAGATTGTGGTATATCAGATGAGCACATGGCTCATGAAGTGTTTGGAGTAACTTGCAACCTCCTTCTCCAGGAGATCACTCCTTGATAAACAACTACTACCAACCTCTTTTTCACATGATAAAGCCAAGGCTCAAGAAGAGCAAGGTCTTTGCCCATGACAATGGGTATAAACAAGCAACTCCATGCCCAATCCTTGGGACACCCAAATAAACATCTCCAGCCAACAGGACAGACTTCTGTGAGTGAAATCACTCTTGCAAACAAGGTCTGTGTTTTGGCAAAGTACTTACTCTCCATGTTCTTAACTACTATCAATTTCCGGCACTGAACAGCTTTGCTTAAGTGCTCACTGAAGACATTTTGCCAGAGCAGAACCTCTGAGGAGTGCTGGTGATGACCCTGTGTGGATCATAATATGGGCACAGCCCGAGGAACCAGATGCTATAAACTTTGACTGTGGGCAAAAGCCTACAGCTGCTCTCTGCTATTCCCAGCTGCAATCCCAACAGTCCCAAAGGCCACATAAAGGCTGCATATAATAATCACCCACTAGATATTTAAAGCTTTGTCAATGAGTAAGTGTTCCAAACCAGTAAATTAATAAATTCCCCTGAATCCATAATAGATACATCTTTGTTCAGCCTCAAAGCTTTGATATAAATTGTAGCTTTTTAGGACTGCACTGTCAGAAGTGTAATATATCACCCAAGAGTGGATCTGAGTTCAAAAGTACATATAATAATATAATTAAGATAGCTTGACAAGAATGTATTTTAAATGTATAAAATACCTGCAGGTATAATGGCTTCATAAAGTCTGTCAGATTTACTTCTGCTGTGAAGAAATTTCAAATGTTTTACTCTAATGCAATGCAAATTAAGCCAAGGATATTCATGCAACAGTCCTGGAAAAAAAAATTAGGTGGAGAGAGAAAAGAATAAGGAGTCAAGAGCAGACCAAACAAGGTATCTAGCTTTCCAGGCAACTCAGTCTCTTGGTCTATCAACCAAGACCAGCACCTAATCCATCACCTTCCAATTGACTGTGGGTAGGCAAAGTGAACTGATCAGCCTCCATAAGGTTTGTCTTATATCCTCAATTCCTCGCTTCCTGTTACAGAAGGGATGTGGTTTAGGTCATCATCTGCAGGGGGAAAGTGATTTCCTTCTTTTTTTTCCTTTTCTTTTGCTACACTGAAAGCTTAAAACCATGGAAATGTGCAATAGAGAAAGAACATCCAGAGGATGGAACCTGAAGCCAGCTGTGCAGAAGGTCCCATCCTTTCTTCTTTGGGTATCTTCTCTCCAGTGGCAGGCTGAGGTTCAGTCACCCTTCATGCCACCACACAGACCCCTGCAGACAGCCCCTGCTCCAAGCACCTTAGAAGCAGAGTAAATATTTTCCTGGTTTCCAGGAAGAAAAGCCATTAAGAAATCAATAACAGAATTCTAATAAAATACCTTTTGCCTCTCAATTTACTTGCCTCCGGTGATTGTGTTCAGGTTTTAACTCCAGCAGCAATGCTGAGAGGCACAAATACCTCAGATCTTACAGTCAGGGATTGACTTCTGACTTTGGGGTTCTTTAGCATTTTATTCAATATAGGAAACATGAACAAGTCTAATCTACGTTCTAACAGGAAGATAGTGCGTGCAAAGGCTACTGTGAACAGTAGATGAGACCCTGCTTCCCAACTCACTTTTGTGCCTCAGTTTCCCCATCCATACAACAGAGACTTCTCCTCACAGCCTCTTGGTGAGATCTAGTTGAGTAAGTAGTCAACAACTTTGCAGAAGTCTTTCTTCCCATGCAACAAAGCTTCTTTGCTGGGGGACTTTCATTCATTTTCCCATCTCAAAGAAAAAAACTAATCTTTTAAAGCTTTAATGTAGTGCTTCAGGGCATCTGGGTGGGTTGGGGTTTTTTGCTTCTGTTCTCTTGCTGAAAACAGATTTACATTTGATAACCAATTCACAGTCAGTAACCAGTTCCAAGAGGTGGATTCCAAGAACTCAAAACATTAAATATTAAGCAACTTGCAAGAAACAGCAACACCTACAAGCATGAAACAGCTCTGCTTTTAGCAGGATCTAGAATGAAGTTGAGTCTAAATGTTTCTCTAAAACTGGGAAGGAAGATGGGGATCGTGGAAATGAACCAGGCACCTTAACACAAAAAGCCAACAGCCTCAGCTCTCTTCACCATCCTGGGCTATCCCCATCTTCCCTCTCCACCATCCGGCAGACCCTGAAAAGGCAAAGCAGCTGGCAACAGGCAGCAAGGGAGCAGGCTCGTCCCTGGGACAGGTGGCAAAGGGCTTGGTTGCAATCGCTGCCGGTAAGCCGCAAAAAAACAAAGATGTCAAGAGTCTGTGGGGAGAGCTGGGAGGACGCAAATCAAGATACATCTCCCAGTGTCTATGCCAGGTGGAAAAGGAAAGTGTGAGCTGATTAAATCTGTGTTCATATCAGATGGGGAGAGGGCTCCTTCCATCTGTTCACTTGCCAGCGAATCCCTTGGCTGGGATAAGGGAGTTATCTCACTTTGGCAGCCACAGGTTAGCAGAGACTGTCTAGGAGATGTGTGTTTGGGGAGGTGTGCCTGTGTCTGGCCGTGGGCATTTGTGCAAATATTGCTCTGCACAAACAGCTCTCACCTAATAAATTCAGGGATGGAGGGAAAGAAGACCATGCAGATCCCAGCTCAGATCCCTCTCCTCCAGCTGCCCACAGGGTGATTTCTCTCCTGTACTGTGCAAGCCATACCTAGAGAAGGCTTTCCCCACTCTGAAATCCTGTGTCCTTCCTTCAGCACAGAGAGTTTCCTTTGCCCTCTGCAAGGCAGGAGGAAGAGGGATGCTCCCCCTGCCACTGCACAGCAGTTCAATATGAGCCTGTGTGCCCCTGAAAGTGCTCCCAAGGGATGAGCAGCACTTCATTTCTCCTCTCCATGGGCTTGAAAAGGCAATAATACACCTCCTAGCACCACAGAGCTGTCCCATGAAGTGCTGAGGACAAAGCAAGTAAGATGTTTGACAGCAAAATATGTTTCCCCTTATCTGTGGTTACCTCTGAAGTCATTGGCAATAAGAGCAGAGAGAGCAGTGCTGGCACAAGGAGGTGGCAGGACTGTGCTTCAGGCCCTCCAAGCTTGCTGGTTTCCAGCACACCCCTCTCACCCCATCTGGGGTTTATCACCTGCCCTCTCTAGACAAACCTGCTGCATAACTGGTGGGGTACCCATAGAATCATGGAATGTCCTGAGTTGGAAGGGACCCACTAGGATCATGGACTCCAACTCCTGTCTATGTACAACACAACCCCAAGAATTACACCATGTGCCTGAGGATGTTGTCCAAATGCTTCCTGAATTCTGCTAGGTTTGGTGCCATAAATACTGCCTTGGGGAACCTGTTCCAGTACTCCACCACCCTCTGGGTGAAGAACATTTTCCCAGTATCCAATCTAAACCTAACCTGGCAGAGCTTCATGCCATTCCCTCGGGTCCTGGTTCTCAAACAGGACTCCCAAGCCTGCAGGGTAGCAGTAGTGCTTCAGCTTCACCTCTGCTGTTCCCACCATGCTACGCTTCATCCATTCACCAATGTTCTCAGCCTTACAGCTATCTGAGGTGGCTTTTTTCTTCTTTTTTTATCAGATAATTATGATGCTCTTGAAGTAGATGCTTTATCAACAGACTAAAAACATCCTTTGTATCTGAGGGTCTTTCCTGCTGGATGCTCAGTCTGACAGTGCTTTCTATGAGGGTGAATGCTAAAAAACAATAAAATACTTTCCTCTATTTCAGCTTTTATTGGCAATCCATTCTCATTAAGCCAAACACATTTGTCTTCATAACGTGTGCTTCACAATTACAATATCAAAGGGTTTGTATCTACATAATAAAAATGATCTATAGAATGATACAAGGGGAAAACATCATCACATAATGTTGTTATTAATGAATCCAATGGGACGTAGGAAAGCGATATTCCCAGAGGGCAACTCCACGCCCTTCACTAGGAGTTATTCTAAAGCACAGGAAGCTCTGAGGTCGGCACCAAAAGGGAAGGAAGGGGAGATGGAGATGGAATTAAACTGATAGTTCCCCCAGTGACAGATGGAAGGTGATGCATGCAGGAGCAGCATCTTTGAGGGCTATGGCTTCAGCAATGCAATGTCTAAAATGCCTGAAGTGCACTAGTCCAGAAGCAGCCCCAGCCTTCTCTGCACCAACTGGAGCAGAGACACACTCCTCTTCACTGCCAGGAGAGCTTGGTGGTCTGCAGGAACTCCGATTCACCGTGGACCACCACATGCTGGGCACATTTTAGGGGCTAGAGGAGCCCAGGAACAGGGGTGGGCAGACCCCTCTGCTGAGGTCAGTGCTGTCACCCAGCAAGAGCAGCTTGCTCTCGGCACAGGACTGCTCTCAGAGCCAACCACAGAGGCAAGGCAAAAGCTTTTCAACACCCGACAGCTTTAATTCTTTTGTGTCTCCCAGACAGGATTCAGCAGAGCATCAGTGGGTTGATTAAGCTACATTGTACGAGATTACAAAGAGCAAGGATAAATAGAAGGGGGAGGTTCCTGCAGCCAGCAAGGACATTTTGGTCCACAAAAGTGGGGGAGGAGGAAATCACCCTAAGCAAGAAGCCAGGAAGACAGAGATCATCTGCAATAAATAGGGAGAGACTGTAGAGATTCAGAGCAAAGAAGGGGATGACATTCCAGAGGCACTCAGCAAGCAAAAAACAAACAAACAAACATACAACACCCCCCCCTCAAAAAAAAACAACAGAAGAATTATAATAGTGATACTGTTATTTATCATAGTTAGTATTAATAACAGCAGCAGTGAGGAAATGAGGAAAAAAACCACAGAATAAGAGATTTAATTCAGAATTTGTGCTGTTTGCCCAAACCTCAGCAGCTGCAAGTGCCTGAGGTGGGAGCATGAGAGCAAGACAGTCTCCCCCTCTTCTGACCGAGCCTTGACAGCCACTTGGCTCAAATTTTGCAGAGCCAAACAAACAAAAGAAAGAGCTTAGCCTCTGAGCCAAAGTTTGTCATTTAGTATATGTGCTCCTATTTGTTTTCCACCAAACCAAGAAGACAGATTTCATATAAAAGGGCATATTATTGACTATCATTGGCAGCTTCTCACAAACTCGAGGAGCTTAATCAAGATACATGGTTGTCTACATCAAAATACAGTTAGAGAGAGCTTCTAGGATTGTTTGGGGTTTTTTTCAAGATATCAAAAATAATTGTGCTCACAAACACAAAAAACAAAGCCCCAACCCTATCAATATTTCAGAAATAGACCCTAACTGGAAAAAACTCTGGAAGATTAGACAGTTGAGTCTGTGGCAGCAATTCTTCTCCATAATTTTGACATGCTGCATGTCTTACTTTTTTTTCTCCTTCTTCCTTCAATACAAACAGCATTTGAAAACAGCCACTGCAGACCGAGAATGGGAATTCTGGACGTCAACGATGTCAAGCCGCAGAAATCCAGCGCTCACAAAAATGTCTTGTCTTGTGACAAGAGGAAACTGAAGCTCCCTCACTACAAGAAACCCCTCACTGCAGAAAGGACACTGAGGTGCTGAAGTGTGTCCAGAGAAGGGCAACAAAGCTGGTGAAGGGTCTAGAGCACAAGTGTTGTGAGGAACAGCTGAGGGAACTGGGGTTGTTTAGCCTGGAGAAGAGGAGGCTCAGGGGAGACCTTCTCACTCTCTGCAACTCCCTGAAAGGAGGTTGGAGCCAGGTGGGGTTTGGTCTCTTCTTCCAAGGAACAAGTGACAGAACAAGAGGAAACAGCATTAAGTTGCACCAGGGGAGGTTTAGGTCAAACATGAGGAACACTTTCTTCTCTAAAAGGGTTGTGAAGTCCTGGCCCAGGCTGCCCAGGGCAGTGGTGGAGTCACCATCCCTGGAGGGGTTTAAAAGTTGTATAGATGTGGTACTAAGGGACGTGGTTTAGTGGTGACCTGGAAGTCCTGGTTAATGGTTGGACTTGATGATCTTAGAGGTCTTTTCCAACCTTTATGATACTATGATTTCCTCCTCACCAGCTCTCCCATGTGGATAAAGCCATGTGTGTTGCCGATCACCAACAGCCCAAGCGAGGGAGATACTCAGTGACTGAACTCTCCACTCAGGAAACATGCTCTGCTTTTTCATAATATTCATTTCATTGAAAAAGGAAAATTTATATAAATAACTCTTTCTCACAAGTGCTGTTTATAATCTAGGTGAATAACTATAGCTTTAGGAGGGTAGAACTGCTGACTCCTTTATTTCTGAAAAATGTATTAGAAACCCTTCTCTTTATAAGAAAAAATGAGAAAAACAAAATCAATAGAGTATGAAAGAGCATGAAAAATGCATTTTAAACTCTTTTTATTTTTTTTTTCCTGGTCTAGTGTTGCTTTCCTGTAAAGCTTCTGCAGAAACACACATTTAAATGTAAATGTTCTGAAAGGAAATGGGTAAGGGCCAAAAAGATGAATAGGAATCATGAGGCACTTGGAGTGGCTCCTTGGGAGAAGTAAAGCAATCAATTGTGCTAGGGCATGGGACTTCACAGAATTCCCAAATCCCAGCATGGTGGGGGTTGGAGAGGACCTCTGAGGATCATATAGTCAAACCCCCCTCTTAAAGCAGGGTCACCCAAACTCGGCTGCCCAGGATCACCTCCAGGTGCCTTTGGAATCTCTCCGGAGAAGAAGACTCCACAAGATCTCTGGGCAGCCTGGTTCAGGGCTCTGGCACCCTCACAGCAAAGAAGTTTCTCCTCATATTTAGCTGTGTTTCCTTACATTTAGGACTTCCTTGCTTTGATGTTCAAACATAGGCGTGGATGCCCTACTGCTCATAGCCCCTCGGAAGATCGCAGGATAGTCTGCTGCTGCTCAAACTCCTCAGCTCCTCATGGCTGTGAAGCTGCATCTTAGCAGAAGGACACTGTGAATCTTCATAGAATCATAAAATCACAGAATCATTGTGGTTGGAAAAGACCTCTGAGATCAAGTCTAACTGTGCACCCTACTGTACCATGCTCATCACTAAACCATGGCCTTCAGCACCACATTTACACATTTTTTGATTGCAGCACCTCCCTGGGCAGCCTGTGCCAATGCCTGATAACCCTCTTGGGGAAGAAGTTCTTCCCAATATCTAATCTGACCCCCGCCTCAGCTCAACTTGAAGCTGTTTCCTCTAATCCTATCACTCGTTCATTGGGAGAAGAGTCTGAGCCCCATCTCACTGCAACCTGCTTCCAGGGAGTTGAAGAGAGTAGGAAGGTCCCACATGAGCCTCCGTTTCTCCAGTCTAAACAGCCCTTCTGGACAAGGAGCCTGGCTCCGCTCATGGCATCCTTTGGGATGGAAAAGATTCGACTCCAGGGAGCAGCTCCTCACAAAAAGCAAGAAAGCAGCAGGTTAAATGACACACTAGAAAGACCCCTCTATGTCTTAACTGCTTAACTTCACTTTCCCAGAAAGTTTTTGGCCTTTGATAGATGCAGGTCAGTGTCTGCTATCTCCCCATGGGACCAATCCAGCGGTGCCCTCCATCTCCCCATGGCAATAGAGAGTCCCTGAGCATTGCCCAGGGTCACTCCTCCAGCCTTTCCTGCTGTCATTGGCAGCAAGGAGAGAGAATTAACCTATCCCAGCTGCTCCGAAGGTATAATACCAGATCTGATTTCATAGATACTGTATATAGGCCACAAGCCTATAATCATAATAATACAGATGTTGGATACAGATGTTCCAGGCACAAGCCTGGGTGCATCCTGTTAGTGTATTTATTCAGTCTAGTCCTAAAGCTGAGCTAATACCAATCTCCTTAGAGGATTAATAGACACTAACATCGCATTATCAAACCATTAAACACACTTGGGAACACAGACCATCCTGTCCGTCTTTAATGCTTCTTATTATAGCAGTCATCCTCCTGACAAGGTCAGCGATGCTGATCTCCCTGGCCAGCACTTCCTGCAGAAGGAAGGAGGACATTTACCTTTGGAAACCGTAGCCCTGGTGAAAGGAAGAGGACAGATGCAAAGAAATGACAGCTAAGGCTATTCCCTCACACATTTTACTCCTGGGGAAAAAAGCATCTCAAAGGATTTGGTCATAGAGTTCCTCTTATGGACAATCCTCAGAATTATTCTCCACTCCAGAAGTAGCATGAGAACAGCCACTTTGTGATGCACAAGCCTTCACATCTTCCCAGCAAGCCACAGATCATGAAGAAAGCTTGCAATGGAAGAATTAAAATGCACAGACAAAGCATACCACACACTGCCTGCTGGCAGGAAATATCAGGGTTAAGGTTGTTACCTCCTCAGATCTGGGGACAGAACATGAAACTTGTCATTCTAGAGTCCAGACAAGCACTATTTGAGCAAAGGGAATACAATCCCATCAGGCAGCAACAGCCATGGCCTCGTGTTATGCAGGCTACCCAGCAAGGAGTGATCTGACTTTGCCAGCATGTAGCATCTTGAATAAAACAACCTGAAAAGGCTTAGTGGCTGGCAATTGCTCCATTGACCACCTTCACCTGCTTTATCCTCATACACTACATTTTTCCTTCTACCTTTCATGTAGGTCTTTCAGTACCTATCTTGATTTATTGACTGAGCATCAATGAGACTTTCTGTTCCTGAAGGAAATCTGTGAAAAAAAACAAATCCCCCACCCCCCCCAAAAAAAAATCCAACTTGAAATTATTTGTACTCCTCCATGTAATACCTCTTGCAGAGACACATCAGAAAAGCCCTTTACAAGCAAGGAAATAGCCAATATTTTAGAATCTGCAGTGAGGCACTTCAGATAGGCTCACTTTATTGTAAAATTAGATGTCATTGTGAGAAGTACTGATATAAATATAAGTGCAAAAGGGCCTTTTTGCTAATGCAGAAACCAACCAATGTACTACCTCTCCCAGTTGTCCAAACCTTACCTTGATAGCTCAGCCCATATAATTCACAGCATCTTTACATCAAGCATAGGAAACATTATGCAAAGAGCACCATTCTCTGATATCTAAGTGTATTTATGGAAAGCTAAATTATATTGCCAAGTTTATTTTAGCCTCTGAAAGCCCCATGGGGAAAAGATATTGTGCATCTTAAAAGGTAAATGTAAACTCTTCAATAGAAAGGAGCCGTTAGTGGAAGCAGCACATTGTACCTGGGTAAATCTTGGAGCAATTACACAGCAAAGTTTTCTTTGATGAGGCAGAGATGTGATGACATGTAATTACTTTTTCAATGCTGCACTGTGTGTTTATCAAAATGTTAATGCAAGCATAATAACAGGCTGCATGTTTGTGCCGAGGATGTCAGAGCCTCCAGATGTCAATCACATCTGAAAATAAAATTGCAAATAAGCAGGAAGGCTTGATGGCCCAACTGACAGCCTGATCCTCAGGCGGCTGACAGGCACGCAGCCTCCCTCTCCCTTGCTGCTTTGTCACTGTAATGCACCTAATAGAACAGATATTTCTTTTATTAACCCAAATGGAATAGGCTGGCACTAAAATGAAATAAACCATGCATGTCCATGGATGGAGGGACGCTGGTAATGAGCACTTCTGCAGGCAAAGTTTGATGGGCTTCTAATTTCCCCTTGGCCCTCTCATTCTGAGTAGACCATCAGGGATGCTATCAGGTTTCTGCTGCTGCAAAAACAACCTGGAGCACCTGTCTGAGGAGCAGAGCCTGGCCAAGAGTCTACAGCACCTCTAGCTACATCATCCATGAGGCACCCCAGCACCAACTCCAAGACACAGAACCACACAGAATCCCAGCATGGTGGGGGATGGAACAGACCTCTGGGGATCATCTAGTCCAACCCTCCTGCTCCAGCAGGGTCACCCACAGCAGCTTGCCCAGGATGACCGCCAGATGCCTTTGGAATCTCTCCAGACATGGAGACTCCACAAACTCTCTGGGCAGCCTGGTTCAGGGCTCTGGCACCATCACAGAAAAATGTTCCCCCTCCTGTTCAGGTGGAACCTCCTGGGTTCCTGTTTGTGCCCAGTGCCCCTTGGCCTGTCCTTGGGCACCACTGAGAAGAGTCTGGCCCCAGCCTCTTGCCCCCAGCTTTTAGCTCTTGCTCAGCACTGAGCAGATCCCCTCTGGGGCTGCTCTTCTCCAGGCTAAGCAGCCCCAGGGCTCTCAGCCTTTCCTCCTCCCAGAGATGCTCCAGTGCCCTCAGCATCTTCCTACCCTCGTTTGGACTCTCTCTTGTAGTTTCCTGTGCATCTCTTGACCTAGGGAGCACAGAACTGTACCTAGGACTCTAGATGTGGCCTGACTAGGACAGAGTAGAGGGGGAGGACAAGCTCCCTCTACCTGTTGGTCACACTCTTCTTGCACCCCAGGAGACCATTGACCTTCTTGTCCATGAGGACACATGGCTGCCTCATGGGCAACTTGTTCACCAGGAATCTCAGGTTCTTCTCTTTGGAGCTGCATTCCAACTGCTCAACCTCTAAGCTGTACTGGTGCAACAACACACACATCTTTGCTTTTCTTTCACCCTCATCTTAGCTCCTACAATAAATGCATGTGTTGGGGTTTGTGGAGTTTTTTTCCATAAGAAGGAAAGAACTGGGAAGATTTTTCCAGCTACAAGGGTCAACACCTGGATTTCCACCTCTCACACTCACAGTACCACATTCTGGAAGAAGAAACAGGGAGCGCCAGGCACCCCCTTGGAGGCTAACCAGCAAGATAATCAGTGGGGTAAATGGTCAGAGAGCTTTGTGAAGGCACATCAGTGGAGATAAGGAGAAAACTGGAGGATGTTACCTGGCCTCCACAATTCCACTGCCTGGGGAAAACAGTAATCTTGGAGAGCATAATGGCAGCATTTGGGTCCCAACATCTTGAAGGCAGTAAGCATCTCAGAAATACAGCTGACAGTTGCTTGGCAACTGCAGTTACAAAAAGATTTTCCAAGTAAGCAGGAGGCTGAGGCCAGCACATGGGAAGTTTAGCATCAGAAGCAGTCAATAATCTCAGTTTTGCTTCTGGTAAAAGGAGCAAGTGAGGAATGTCTAACAAGCCCTTTCTCTTAACTACTGGAGACCCCTTGCGAGGATCTGGACAAGGCAGCAATGGGCAAATTGTCTTCTGTCTTTCCAAGAGGTGAACAACATCTTCTTCAGGATGGGACTCCAAAGAAGAGGTTCATTGCTCTGCAAACACACAGCCCTTCAAGAAGAAACTCACTCTGCCAACCTGCTCAGCTACCTGGCTTTGGTCAAACACATTCAAGAAGTTTGGATTTCAAGGCTTTGTGCATCACAACAGCAATGATTCAAAGCATTGTTTCAAGAGCAGGTGGCTTCAGGAAACCTCCTGACTTTCAGGAGGGATGGACTAGTTAGCCCTCAAGAGCAAAGTATGCAACTAGCTCGGTGACAAACCTAAACAATACCACCTGAAACCATCAAAACAGCCAACAAGTCTTATGACACTTGAGTAAACATGATACTCAAACAAAAGGGAGGAAATAGCAAAGCTCAAGTATTTTCCATGGTAAGTGGTTTCATCCTCATCAGAGGAAAAAGCATCAACAACCACTCGTTGAGTGGGAGATGATGATCTATGCTGATTCCAGGTTGGACAAAGCACTGCAATGTTGGTTTCATTTTCTTTTCAGCATGGTGACAAAATTGCTTAGCAGAAAATTATTGCCTTCAGAGGGCTGCTGGTGACGGCTGATGGAGCTGATGATGTGGAAATCGCACCTCAGATCAGTATTAATAAAAGCCAAATGGAGAAAGAAGGAGAAAAAACAGCAGCTTCTTTTCTCCCTTCACTTGTTTCTCCACCCCATGCCAGGAATGATTGGCAGCAGACCTTCAGCAGACCACTGCACTAATGTCTACAATACTTGACCTTTCTATTTGTCACTTTAGCGGCTGAAAAATGAATCCTAATTTTCTTTTACTTCTTTTTTTCTTCCAAGAGGCTTTGGGAGCTGACAGCAAATTGAGTGTCATTTGGATAACTGACATCAAATGGGCAGTGTCTGAAGAATTCAGCAGGGCCTGGTGAAGTACATCATCATCATCATCATCTCCACCACTACCTTGAGAGCAGCTGATGTAATATTTGGAGTCGTGCTTAATTGGGTCCTTGCAGGTTTAGCCTGCAACATGACAGCCTCAATACCCTGCCTAAAAATAAAGGAGAGAGATTCATCAAAGGAGGTCTTGCAGCAGCCTCTTGGAAGCTGCAGACATGAAGAGGATCTCAGATCTGTCTGACAAGTCACTTCTTCATCTCCCTCTTACACAAGAGCTCACATTTCTCGCAGCCTTACAATGCAAAATGTATTTATATTTTGGTGCTGCTCTCAAAAGCAGGTGTTAGATAATTCAGTAATTAGTATGCAGATCTAACTTCATTGCAGCCTCTGTTGATGTCTCAATTAGAGTTAGCTGGGCCCTCTGAAGTTTGCAGTAGTTAATTAGAGCATTATTGAACAGCCAGGCTCTGCAGGAGAGCTCTGCAGACAGCTGACAGCATGGGCTCACGGAGTCCTTGACCCACACGCAGCCAGGACTAGATCTGACCCTATGGCTCTGCATCTTCTGTTGCAACCAGCCACCTCCAAACTGGTAAGGTGCAACCTCAACCTGCTTTGCTGTTACTAAAATTTAGGGAAAAAAATGGAGACAATGAAAATTTCAAACCCTTCAGCAGAGAGACGAACAGGGAATAATAAAAGCTCTGCTGTGTGTCTCTGTGCAAGACAGAATTCCAGAAACCCAGGATCCCATCATGGTGGGGGTTGAAAGGGACCTCTGGGCATCAGCTAGTCCAACCCCCCTCCTCCAGCAGGGTCACCCACAGCAGGTTGACCAGGATCACCTCCAGCTGGGATTGGAATCTCTACAGGGGAGACTCCACAACCTCTCTGGGCAGCCTGGGCCAGGGTTCCAACACCCTAACAAGTTTCTTCTCACGTTTTGGTGGAACCTCCTGGGTTCCAGCTTGTGCCCATTGTCCTTATCCAGTCACTGGGCACCACTGAGAACTCTGCCCCCAGCCTCTTGCCACCACCCCTTTAACTCTTGCTCTGCATTGAGCAGATCCCCTCTGGGGCCGCTCTTCTCCAGGCTAAGCAGCCCCAGGGCTCTCAGCCTTTCCTCCTCACAGAGATGCTCCAGTGCCCTTAGCATCTTGGGAGCCTCTGCTGGACTCTCTCCAGAAGTTCCCTGTGTCTCTTGACCTGGAAAGCCCAGAACTGTACCCAGGACTCCAGATGTGGCCTGACTGGGGCAGATTAGAGGGGGAGGAGAACCTCCCTCCACCTACTGATCACACTCTTCTGAATGTATCTCAGCAGACCATTTGGCCTTGTTGGCCATGAGGGCACATTGCTGGCTCATGGTGAGCTTCTTGTCCACCAGCACTTCCAGGTCCTTCTCTGCAGAGCTGCTTTCCAGCAGGTTCAGCCCCTAACCTGTCCTGGTCCGTGAGGTTATTCCTCCCCAGGGACAGGACCCTACCCTTGCCCTTGTTGAACTCTGTAAGGTTCCTCTCCCCCAACTCTCAGCCTGTCCAGCTCTCACTTAATGGCAGCACAGCCTGACAGGTGTCAGCCACTCCTCCCAGTTCTGTGCCATCAGCAAACTGGCTGAGGCTCCACTCTGTGCCTTCGGCCAGGTCACTGATGAAGATGTTGAGAAACAAACTTATTGTGCTGTGCTTACATCACAGGGGAACAGAGAAAGAGGGAGTCTAACAGCAGGATACACACTAAAGAAGTTCAGAACATGGACAACATAGAGCCGAATGTCTTTTTGAGCTTCTGAATACCTTAACATGGACAAATTGTAGGCAGCAGTTTGAAAACAGTTACTGGTAAATTATTGAAGGTGTCAAGTCATCTCCAACATCTGAAATCTGGGTTACAGAAACTCATGGTAATCACTAAAGTACAGGCTCGTGTTTTATCCTGTGAGTATTACAGAAGGTGTGTGCGTACCTCATTTTAAATTCAGAAACAAGCCTGGCAGGTGAACTTTAAGGAGTTCCATGTGAAGAATACATGAGGCATGGAGAGGGGCACTCTGCAATATGATCAAAACTGAGGGGTTTTTCACTTCTTTTTGTCTCACACTGGCTGATGATTTTTACAAGATCTTCCTGCAGTAAAAAAAGCCTTTGGGGACTTGGTGGAAACTACTGCCCAGGTTCAAGGTAAATAAACAGCCTAAAAGGCAGTGCCTGTAGGAATCTCTAGGAGAAGCCAGAGATTTCATTACAGAGGATTATGGTCTTTGGTACTCATAGAATCACTAAGGTTGAAAAAGACCTCCAAGATCACTGAGTCCAGACATTACTGATACTGATGCACAACAGACTATGAGTACAAATATTCCTCAGTGACCCCAGAAACACAGAAACCAGCAGAAGTGCAGAGTTTTGAGGTAGCAAAACTCCCACAAATCTCAAGAAGAAGAAATTGTAGTGAGTTTGACACACGTCCCCAGCCAGGCTCTGGGGCTGCTTCATGGAATCGCAGAATGGTTAAGGTTGCTGGAAGCCACCAGCGGCCATCCAGTCCAAACTCTCTGCTCCAGCAGGGGCACCCGGCAGCACACCACTCAGGATTGTGTTCAGATGGTTTTGGAGTATCTCCAGGGAAGGAGATACAATATCTCCACTGTCACTCTAGGCAGCCTGGTTTGGTGCCCAGTCACCCTTACAACGAAGATCTTCCTCATATTTAGGTGGAACCTCCTGTGTTTTGTTTTGTGCCCATTGCCTCATGTCTTATTGCTTGGCACTATCAAGGAGAGCCTGGCTCCATCCTCTTGGCGCTCACCCTTCAGATACTTATATCCACTGCTAGGGTCCCTTCTTAGTCTCCTCTTCTCCAGGCTAATCAAGCCCAGCTCCCTCAACCCTTCCTCAGAAGGAAGATGCTCCAGCTTATAATTTTTTTTGTAGCTTTCCGTTGGACTCTCTCCAGGAGCCCTATGTCCCTCTTGTACCGAGGAGCCCAGATCTGAACACAAAGTGAGGCCTTACCAGAACTGAGCAGAGAGGAAGGATCACCGCTCTTGAGCTGCTGGCAATGTTCTTGCCATAAGGCAGTGAGGACATATTGCTAGTTCATGGACAACATGTTTTCCACCAAGACTCCCAGGTCCTTCCTGCAAAGCCACTTTCCGGTAGGTCAGTCTCTAATCCGTGCTGGTGCTTGGGGTGTACCTTGTGCACCGTTGAGTGGAGGATGTCTTCTGCAGAGAAGCACTGTTACCGTGGCTGAAAGGTCCACGTGGCTCATGAGGAGCTCAGACACCTGCTATTATGAAAAAGGACATTTCCAGGTGGCTTCACTGCTGACCTCCATATGGAGGGGAGCTCTGTGGCAGCAGCTAAGCAGGGCTCAGGGAAAGGCATAAACAAAAAGCCATGTTTTGAAAAATTAAGAAAGCAATTTAGAAGTGGATAATTAGATCTCCTTTTCCTGCTGCACTGGGAAAATTAAATTACTTTTTTATGAAGGTGTGCATTTCAGCTTGGAGAATATCATGGGGAAGGATTAGTTTTCCAGTATTCTTTTTCCCTCCCTCCTCCCGCCCCATTTCTCCAGCTCTCTGCTCCTCACACATCCAAGGAAGTGGCACTTCTAGCCTTCAGCTGTGGCAGGCGTTCATCTCCAATAATTGCATTTGCTGCATAAATTGCCCGCGACATGGAGAATAAAATTAGCTTAAAATGAACCCAAATGGCAAATCTCAAACAAGTATCAGATAGAAGAACTCATTAATCCTCATTTCAGAATGCAGAAAGCAACAGGGAGGCCAAGCTAGCCCCATGCCCAACAGGAAGGTGGGTCTTCTTTAGACATGGTGGTGGTGGTGGTGGTGGAGCTAAGTGCTCTCAAAATTAGCTGTGGACCAAACTTTAATAGACATTGGGGTATAAATGAGACTACAGGCTGTCAGGACACTGACTTCATCCTGAGTAGAAAAACATAGAAGCCCAGAATGTTAACATTGTAGGGGCTGGAAGGGACCTCTGGAGATCATCTAGTCCAACCTGACTCTTAAAGCAGGTTCACCGACAGCAGGTTGACCAGGATCACCTCCAGCTGCCTTGGGAATCTCTCCAGACAAAGAGACTCTACAATCTCTCTGGGCAGCCTAGGCCAGGGCTCTGGCAACCTCACAGGAAAGTGAATTTTTTCCTTAAATTCAGATGGAACCTCTTGGGTTCCAGTTTGTGACCATTGCCCCTTGGCCTGTCCCTGGGCACCACTCAAAATAGTCTGGCCTCATCCTCTTGCCACCACCCCTTTAGCTCTTGCTCTGCATCGTGGAGATCCCCTCTGGAGCTGCTCTTCTCCAGGCTAAGCAGCCCCAGGGCTCTCAGCCTTTCATTCTCACAGAAGTGCTCCAGTGCCCTGAGCATCTTGGGAGCCTCTGCTGGACTCTCTCCAGTAGTTCCTTGTGTCTCTTGAATTGGGGAGCCCAGAACTGGACCCAGGACTCCAGAAGTGGCCTCTCTAGGGCAGAGGAGAGGGGAAGGAGAATGTCCCTCAACCTTTCCTGCACCATCACTATGAAGAAGGAGAAGCTAAGCAGCTCCACCTTGCACTGCCCAATTCTTCTCAGTGGACAGGAGATAAACTCATCCGAACTGCTCCACTGACAGAGCTGCCCTTGCAACATAAGACTTTCTGGCATCATACCTAGCCTCCTTTTGCTTTATTTTGGCATCCAAAATCTCCTCAGAAGGAATTCTGCAGCTTGATGGTGATGGGCACTCATATGCACTCTGCTCTGCTCCCAGCTCCCCAGGCAGCACACACGTGTTTTTTTGCTACCACCTGCCTCAGACCTGGTGAGGTAGCCCCACATTGGTCCCCCTGTGTCCATTCTCCACGATGGGTTTCTGTGCTGCTTTTGCTGACTTTCTTTAATGAGGTTTATTGTTTGTGCTGCATAATTTTCAAAGGCATGTCACCCACTTCGAGATCGCCTTCAGATCTCCAGCTTGGGAAAGGGGGCAGGGGCCTTTGAAGACACCTTCATTAATTCAGTAGCTGCTTTCTGCATTTAACAGCACACGTGTTTGAAGCACACAGAAGCCACTGTGGAGACATCTAAGAGGCGTCCCATGATACTGCACATTAGAAAGAGCAATTATAAAGCTGCTGGGCCTGCTGTCCTTCCCTGCTTTGTAACTTCCCTCCAGATATCAGAAAAAAAAAGTCTAGAATATCAAAATATCACTGTCTGGCTCTGATGATGACTTCCTAGGACTAGAGACCACATGGAACAAAGATTTCATTTTAATTAGCAGCAGTTCATTTTTTCCTAACCCGGTTACTGCAAAAAAAAGCCACAAACAACAAACCTAAAGCACCTCATGGAGGCAGCTGGGAAACAAGTGTTGTGAAGCTGAGAACCCAAAGTGTTCAGGAGTCAGCAATTCAGGTCTGCAGAGCCTTCTCCAGCTGCAGAGCCATCTCCAACTGCAGAGACACCTCCAACTGGAAGCTCTCATGCCTGCAGTTGCTCTTGGTTGCTGCTTTGTTTCTAACTCATTCACAGTTCCTTCCCTCAGCACTGGAGCCCACCCAGCCCTTGCCTTATAGTTAATGGTAGAATTGTTACAGAGAGGAACTAGCTTGGTTACACCAACTCTGTGGACACCTTCCCTGTTGAATCTGTTCTCTTGTCTCCAAGCTCAACCTACCTGACATGTCCTGTTCACCAGCAAACAGGTGGAAGACAAAAGTTCTCTTTATTAAAGCAGTAATCAATGAACTGCATACATGAAATTACAGCCATCATCCACAAGTAGCACACAGCCTCCTGCAGAGATCATTTCTTGGCTAACCCATCACTTACTCTTAGCTTGTTCATCGAGGCTTCACACCAAGATCTTCAGCCCAAGAACAAAAGCTTTAGCTTTGGGAAGAGGGCACACAGGCACTAGGGGACAAAAACTTCAGTATTTCCCTTTAGTTAATGTCAGCAGCATGGGTGAAGGCACTGACCCTAAACTCATGTCTGAAACCTCCTATGAGGCACTAGGACCAGCGTTTTGGCAAATCCACCACCACCAGTTATTGATAATACTTCCCTCTGCTGTTTCAACATACAGACTCCAGCAGCCTGATTCAGCCTTACGAAGGGCAGTGGTGAACCCTGTGGTCACAAGACGCATATGAAAACCTTCTTTTCATGAAGGCAGACAATAAGAGATGCATTAACAACATACTAATGAAGGTGATGAAATTACTGCAGATCGTAATGAATACCTGGCTGAAGGCACAGAGTGGAGCCTCAGCCAGCTAGCTGCTGGTACTGAACTGGGGGGAGTGGCTGACACCTGTTAGGCTGTGCTGCCAGTGAGTGAGACATGGACAGCTGAGAGCTGGGGGAGAGGAACCTCATGGAGTTCAACAAGGGGAAGGGTAGTGTCCTAAAGCTGGGAAGGAATAACCTCATGGACCAGGGCAGGTTAAGTGTTGACCTGCTGGAAAGCAGCTCTGTAGAGAAGGACCTGGAAGTGCTGGTGGACAAGAAGCTCACCATGAGTCAGCAATGTGCCCTCATGGCCAACAAGGTCTGCTGAGGTGCATTCAGAAGAGTGTGATCAGTAGGTGGAGGGAGGTTCTCCTCCCCTCTCCTCTGCCCTAGAGAGGCCACTTCTGGAGTCCTGGGTCCAGTTCTGGGCTCCCCAATTCAAGAGACACAAGGAACTACTGGAGAGAGTTCAGCAGAGGGTCCTAGGATGCTGAGGGCACTGGAGCATCTCTGTAAGAAGGAAAGGCTGAGAGCCCTGGGGCTGCTTAGCCTGGAGAAGAGCAGCCCCAGAGGGGAGCTGCTCAATGCAGAGCAAGAGTTAAAGGGGTGGTGGCAAGTGGATGGGGCCAGACTCTTCTCAGTGGTGCCCAGTGACTGGATAAGGACAATGGGCACAAACTGGAGCCCAAGAGGTTCCACCTGAGCAGGAGGAGAAACTTCTTTTCTGTGAGGGTGTTGGAACCCTGGCCCAGGCTGCCCAGAGAGATTGTAGAGTCTCCTTGTCTGGAGAGATTCCCAAGGCAGCTGGAGGTGATCCTGGTCAACCTGCTGTGGTTGACCCTGCTGTAGCAGGGTGGTTTGACTAGCTGATGCCCAGAGGTCCCTTTCAACCCCCACCACACTGTGATTGTGTGATTATTGTAGGAAATGTCTCTCCCTGTTGAAAAACAGGGACTAGGCTTAGCATTAACAGCATCTTGTATCAATCACGTGTTTACTTTTATATATCTCAGCAATATGTAGCAATTAGTAGAGGTAACATTAATTAGATTTTACATTGTAATGCAAGTCCCTCTAAACTTAAGTCATAACACACCTCGCTTCTAATGACTGCAAGGTCACTTTGGTATTCGGTGTAATAGCTTTGATGCTAATGAATGCATTTGCTATGCATGGGAACATCACATGTTTTCCCTGGGTAGTTTTTACCATTTACCAGTGGCCACTTGGTTTAAATTGCTGCCAAGCACAAGGTGGTCTAGAAGAAGCCACCTCAACACCCAGATTAATTGCACTGCTTCGTAGCTCCCAAGAAAGCAAGACCCCCCATGACACACCTGCTCCAAGGGCAGGCAGCATGCATGTATAAAGGGATTAGCTTCAGATTAGAACGATGTGAGACTCCAGGAGGCAGAAAACTTGAATTTCCTTTGTGGTTCATAATGGAAAAAGCTGGAAGACAACAGGCTTACAGGGAGCTTAGTCCTGTTCCTGTGTCTTTTTGATCATATATGGCATAATCTCCTTAGAAGACAGAACAGCATCATGGCACATCAAGAACCAATGTGATGCCCTCAGTTTCCCCACCTACTACCACCAAAGCTGAATAAATCAGGAAACACAGAATTTAGGTAAAGTAAATTCATGTAAAGATTTGAAAACAACATTCATGGGCTTTATAATTAGCTTTTTAATGAATTTCCTATTCTCCCCTCATTACTATGCCTCCAAAGACAAATTCTGCCAGTTTTAATTGTTTTACTAAAAACACCTAGATGATTCCAAGACTGATCCCATCCATGTTAAGGCCGACTGGGGACTGCTTGGAGCTCCAGGCTTGGATCTTTTGATTAGGGACAACCATGATGGTTCCTGCACAGCTAGGCTCTGATGTGACCCCATTATACCTCAAACTTTTGGAGTATTGAGCATTCTGGTGGCCATTTACCTGGGGAAAGACACTGGCCTGGTTACAAGCTGTGCCACACCATTCAGCCCAGCAGAGACCTCACTTCCAAGGTGTTTCCTCAAGTGAAACCAAACCAATCTGCATTCTGTCTTTGGCACACCGTGGAAACATGATGGGAAACTAGGCATCAAACCAGGAGGAGGGAAAGGATAAGGAAGTTTTGAATTGCTGGCTCGAGGCTGGGTATGGCAGGCAGTAAAATCAGAGTGAACAAATACTTCTCATGACATATGGTTACTCAGAGAAAAAACCAAGGAGAAGCCATGCTGTGACTCATTTTACAGGCCCCAAGAATCAATGCTTGCAGTAACTAAAGGGCTTTAATGTAAGCTGAAAATAGCTGCTACCCTTCAAGACTGTGCAGTGTTTAGTCTTTAAGCTCCAAGCTCTACTTTCTGCTGGTGTGGCTGGATGGATCATGTCTGGCTGCTGGCCCCATGGGTCAAAAAGTCCATGCTCTGCAAAAGCTGGAAGCATCTCCTTGCATAAGCCATAGATTCATAAATTCATAGAATGGCCCAGGTTGAAAGGGACCTTAAAGATCATCTAGCCCCAACCCCTATGCCATGGGTAGGGATGCTACCCACTAGACCAGGCTGCCCAGGACCACATCCAACCTGGCCTTGAACACTGCCAGGGATGGGGCAGCCACAGCCTCTCTGGGCAACCTGTTCCTGTTCTGAGTAAAGAATTTTTTTCTAAGATCCAATCTTAATCTCCCTTCCGTCAGTCTGAAACCAAGTCAAGGGGCTTGAACTTTCTATGAGAAATTGTCCAATGGGAGACAGGAAAACACACTAAAAGCAGAAGGAAGAAATTCTTCTGCCTCTGCTTCCTGGGGCAGAGACTGGACTGTGGTGATTTTCAAAGCAATTTAGCCAGATTTCCCTCCCCATCCTGATCGAAACCCAAAGGCAGGTAAGCAGCTAAATCCCTCAGACCGCTTTGTGAATCTCAACTGGCATCTTTTCACGTGACTTAAGCCAAGACTCTGCACATTGCAAGAGCCAAAATAATCACACCAGCAGGATTTTGAAATTCAAAAGAAACCTTTCTGCAAGCTCCTGGCCTAAGGAAGTTCTTTGCCGCCTGCCACTTGGGTTAGACGCACTGGGGAGAGGGTGCTGCAATGGATTTGTTGGCTGAGCGAACAGTCTATTCTCATGCTCAGATAATGCAGAAATAAAGTGCATTTGTAACAGACAACAAAAGGATTATCCTCCATTCATTTCAAAGCACCCTTCATTCCACTCAGGGATTACATTTTCCTTTACTTATCTTGCAAATGGTTTTTCATAAGAGCGTGTGGCTTATGGCAAATACCAAAATGTGGTTGGGACAATGAAAGCCTGTACTGCAGGAGAGAGATCCCATTCAGCAGCACACACTCCTGCTGTAATCTCCTGCCTCAGAAGGACCACTCTGCTGAAGAGCAGAGCGGCCGAGCGAAGCAGCCTTGAAACCCACCACACACTTCAGGCTCGGGAGGAGTTTGTTCCAAGAGCATCTTTGGTTTTCACATCTTGTCGTTGGAGGAGGACAACAGCGCTCTGCACTTCTGTCTGGTCCATCTGCCTAGAGTGCCAAAGCACTTCTGCAAACATGAATCCCATCCAGCAGCAAACAAAATTAAAACTCCTTTTTTATTTTTGGCTTGCTGAGAAGCAAGAGACTCTTCACTTCTCCCTGTCTCAGAAACCAGTGCACCATGGCAAAATTCAAGTGCCTATCACATGTGAGAGAATCCACAGCAGAGAAGTTCAAGAGCCTGGTGCAACCACCGCACAGCCACACAATCCCAGCATGGTGAGGGCTGGAAGGGACCTCTGGAGATCATCTAGTACATCTCCCCTGCTAAAGCAGGACTGAGCAGGCTTGCTCAGGATAGTGTCCAGGCTGGTTTTGAAAGTCTCCAGTGAAAACAAGCATGTTAAAAGGATTAAGCATGAGCTAGCATGACTCTGCCTCATGAAAGACCCGACACGTGAACCATCAACACCAGACTGGAGACCACCAGTTCCCCCAGGATTGACAGCTCTCATCCTGTTGACTCAAAAGCTTACAATTTTACTGGCTTGCATGAAACAAGTTAGCTTGGTCTCAGCCCAGACGTGAGCAGTGAGAACTGGGGAACAACAGAACTGGGCTCTGCCAGCTCCAGGAACTGATAAATGTAGGTCCAACTTGGAATCCCAGCACTACTTGCAAGGGACCTCTGGGGATCATCTAGTTCAACCCTCCTGCTGCAGCAGGGTCACCTTGGCTGCCCAGGAACACGTCCAGCCCGGCTCAGGCCTTGGTTACGACTGTCCTGCCTCTTGCTACCTCTCACTAATGCAAAACTCTGAATTTCTCACAGGAAGAAAATAACCTGAGGAAGAAGGGAGCAGGTGGTTTCATGCTGTCTGTAAATCAATGAGTCTAAGAAAGTTATGATTGATTTGGAGCTGGGGAAGGGACACCCTTCATGGCTCTGAAGAGGCTAAAAACCAGATCGTCTGCTTACTCCATCTTAGCTTTCCAAGTAAAAGTGGAGAAAAACACAATGCTTGCCATTACCTTGCCACTCAGTCAAAAAATGACCCCCTCCCCTCTCTGTCAGCTCCTCCACCCTAACAGAAAGCTTTCAGTTATCTCTCCTGTCCTGCTGTTCCTGATAGAGTAAATTACAGCCTCATCCAGGAGCTGTACGAGCAGCCCTGCTCTTCACTGCTGCTCCCTGATGATTTATTCACTGTGGTTGCCTTCAGTACCCCCAAAAATGCTGCTCTGTAGCAGCATCTCTCTCTCTCCTGAGAGAGGGAGCAGGGCTATAGGTGTGTAACTCACACTGCTTTTGGCTGGAAGAATTTGATTTTCCCAGTGAGGTGTGAGCTGCTCCTGTTGATAACCAAGGGCAACTGGAGGCAGCACAGAGCAGCACACTGTGCATGGAAATAAGGAAAAAGGGGGAAAATGTCATCCTGCAGCACTCAGCCATCCAGCACTGGCACTGCAGGCTTGGCACTGCACTCATGGCCAGCAGCATCCATCACAACAAGCCCTGACTCTCCAGTACCATACAGGCAAACCATAGTGGGAGGCTGGAACTGATATGCAATTGGCTCCATTTGCCTTATCATTGATTAGAGACTGTGTTTATGTAACTATTGTCTAAGAGCTATGGGGTGGGTGGGTGGTTGCTGCTTTCTGGGGTTTTTTTAGGTTGTTTTTTTTCCCCTTTCTAATGGATTGAAGTTTTTAAAGGAAAAAAGAAATCCAGACAACCTGACCACACTGCAAATCAATGCATCTTGTGGATAACAATAGTCGAGATTTATGTAACACTTAATGTTTGCTAAGTGCTCTGGAAAAAATAAATTAACCTTCAGAACTGCACTGAAATAGGTAAGTGTAATGAATGCAGCTTGACTGTGGGGAGAAACTGAGTCAAAGGGATTTGAGTAGCAGAAGAAAAGCACCTGATGCTGCTTTAACCACTGGACTGGACTGCCATGAGTACTGTACATCAACTTATACAAGATGCACAAATTAAAGGCTAAGCTACAGATGCCCAGTGACACTTGTTTAAGTCAGGAAACCCGAGGTTTAAGTCATGCTTACAGACCACAACCATGGGAAAACATGCAAAGCACTAGGAACTTTGAATGACTCAACACGGCCTTGGGTTATGGCCAAAGTTGCTGCCTTATCTAAAACTCTCCAGGCCTAGGACAAGCAAAATGCCAAAGCCAGTTTGGCTGACTTCACCCAAAGCCAGCTTGGTTGACTTCACCCAAGGGCTGAAGAAAGAAGGAACAACAGACCAACACTGCCACAAAAGGTGCTCAAACTATCAACCCCAGGAGGCAGGCTCCTGGATTCTCCAGTGCTTTGGCATCCCTGCCCATGGCAGGGGGGTTGGAACTAGATGATCTTTAAGGTCCCTTCCAACCTGAACCATTCTATGATTCTATGAACATCAGTTTGTGCCTTTGGCAAAAGCTGGCAACTTCCTACAGATCTGTGAAGGAGCAGCTGGAGCATCCATATGGACCCAGATAGATGTTCCATATTGCTACACAGCAAAGCCTTTTGACAGCCTGGAAGGAGGCTGAGCCTCAGCCACAACACCCTGCTGCCTCCACGGTCCCCAGAACCAGGACCTAGAAGTGACATGCACACAGCAGGCACCATCCAGTCCTTTGGAAAAACCACTGTATCCTGCATTCTTGCATGCAGAGCTCATTGTGTCCCTGGAGAGACAACAGGAGAGTGCTCCCATATGTAAACAGGAGATCAATGTTCTTTCTAGAAGACAGATTATTTGTGCAGAGGTTGGTTCTCTTTGGAGCAGCTTCTATTTGAAGGTGAACAGAAGCACAGCACACTTCAGCAAGAGCTCATTTAATTCTCATCATTACCAGGTCTCTAATGTATAATTGATCCTTAGCTTGTATGATAA
Organism: Galbula dea; assembly: GCA_013399015.1. Taxonomy (NCBI): domain Eukaryota; kingdom Metazoa; phylum Chordata; class Aves; order Piciformes; family Galbulidae; genus Galbula; species Galbula dea. The sequence goes on from VWZX01008139.1 coordinate 892,650, forward strand.
CTCAGGCACCAGCAGCTATAGCTCTAAGGGACACAGAGTCCTGCCTCCACCCAGATGGGCTGCAGAAAGCAGAAACCAATTCAAGGGAAATTGGAAAGTCACAGCCCAAAATACAGTACACCTGGAGTAAATACACCTCCCACAGCCCTAGGGCAAAGCCTCTGCTCCACTCTGCACCAGTGCTCCACAGACTCCACACTTAAATACTGTAATGGGAAATAGGGTTCATACCCCAGCACCTTGGGAACCACATTTGCCCTGAACTGAAAAGCAACTTTCCTGGGTTTTGCTCCTGAGCATTGCAAAAGAACCTTCTGCTGCTGAAAGCTGAGTGTGGGTTCTGATGCTGGCTAATCCAAGAGGTCTGTGTGCTTTGATCCAAGGCAAGACCTATACTCAACTGGAATTAAACCCAAGCAAGTGCTGGTGGTCAGCAAGTTCACCATGAGCCAGCAATGTGCCTTCATGGCCAACAAGGCCAATCATCTCCTGGGATGCATTCAGAAGAGTATGACCAGCAGATGAAGGGAGGTTCTCCTCCCCCTCTACTCTGCCCTAGGGAGGTCACAGCTGAGTCCTGGATCCAGTTCTGGGCTCCCCAGTTCAAGAGAGACAAGGAACTATTGGAGAGAGTCCAGCAGAGGCTAGGAAGATGCTGAGAGGACTGGAGCATCTCTGTGAGGATGAAAGGCTGAGAGCCCTGGGGCTGCTTAGCCTGGAGAAAAGCAGACTGAGAGAGAATCCCAACATCTTGGGATTCTGGGGTTCCTTCTGCTAGTTTTGAAGCACAATGCAGGCTTTGGACACACGACAGCATTCAAGGCTGTCTGAGTGTTAATAACAGGAGGTGGAGAAGCTCTCTGCTCTGGCAATATTGATGGAAACCAAATCCTCCAGGACCTAACAGCTGTTCCCAACAGTCTCTGCACACAAAAAAACATCCATGGACAAGTACTTACCTCTGGTCTGATTTTGAGCATAGCTAATGAGAAGTCTGCAGGGGAGGATTTGGCTGTCACAAGGATGTCTTTCAGATGGAGGTTCCTATCCTGCAGTTGTTGACTAACACTGTGAAAACTCAGGATTTTGCTGCCCATCCTTCTGGCTTAGGCAGGGTATACCCCAAGCAAGGCTAGGACACTGTGTAACATGAGTGGCTTTAGTTTTCTCACTGAATATGAGCTCACAACTCCTCCTGGAGCAAAGCAGGTCCAGAAAAGTAGGGGCTGGAACATACACTCACCCCAGTGTTGTTTAGTGAGCACCAGGAGACATGAGAGCAAAACACAGCTGGCTCCCACCTCTTCCTAACCTCGCCTTCCTGCAGAGGGTTAAAAGAGTAAGTAATTAAACAATGATTTTGCCATAAGTGCTGGACTTCAGAGGCCTGCTTTTTCCTTTTTTCCTTTTTGTAAGAGGAAGAAAAAGGGGGAGAAAAAAAGATTTAAGATAATGGCCTTTTTCTCTTCAGAATAAATTAAGTTCAAAGATAGAGAATCCCATTACTAATGCCTTTTAGCAAAGCCCAGACATTCTTTTAAAGTCAAACTTTAAAGTATAACGTGCAGTGATCTCGTTGAAATCTTTCCTGTAATGATATTTAAGTGATGGCCAAGTATATCAGTGGGTTCAGAAGAAGTATTGATTGCCTATCTTCAAGGGGCTGAGCCACTGCAGAGAGCTGTAGCAAAGGGAACCCGTGCTGCTGATAGAAAAGATGCCTTTAAAACCACACACACACAGTTGCTAGCAACTAATTATTCCAGGAGTCATGACAGGAGAAAAGAAAAAAGCAAAGAAGAGAAATCATGGCAAAGGATCCGCCTCAAGGAGGGGAATGTGGGACAGGCAGCTCTGATGTGCCATAGGAAAACCTGCTCCCACCCCTCCCTGAACTGAATATTCTTTTCAAATTCTTCTTCTCTTTATTTTCTGAACAGGAGGAAAGCTGACAAAAGCACTATCTGCACAGGGGAGAAAAAGGTGGTGCTGGGGGAAGGCTTGAGATTGCTCAGGTGTCTACTTAAAACCAGCCCACCCCTTGTGGAACCCAGCAGCTGAGAGGTCCCACACTGCGGTCAAAGGTGCAGGGTGATTACCTCACACCAACTCACCTAAAATCGGGGGGCAAAGACTCAGGTGGTCCTTTAGAGACCTTAGGTATTGGTACTTCTACAGAGCAGAGCTGAGAACCAGGATCCAAAAATCAGAGCATTACCTTCCCCATCCAAGCCCCCAAGAGTCAGTGCCATATCTTGTTGCAGAAGGAGCAAATGGCCAGAGCTCAGTCCCCCCACCATGGAGTGCCAGAAGGAGATGTCCACTGCATGGCATCGACCTCCAAGGGCTCAGGGAATTTATAGCAATGCCTCCAGCAATGGGGGCAGATTCTCCATCTGCTGCAGCCTCCACAGATGAACCACTGCTCCAGGGGTGTGAAGAAGAAAGTCCCCCCCGACTTTAAAGGAGCAGCTTCACAGTAAAGAGGGAGAAAATACCTTCTGTTGTTTGCTCTGCAGTTCAATCCTTCTTTCTCCACCCAGAGCCCTGGCCCTGGCCCTGAGGAATTCTGCTCCCGTCTCCTGCACAAGCCTAACTGTAAAGATCAACAAAAGGGAAGGGAAGTAGATATTTTAGAGGCAAGAGCTGAAAACACGAGGGAAACAGACAGGAGGGATATGTGGGCATAGCTGTACACCCCGTAGAGCTTTCCAAACACTACTTCATATGGATGAAACCTTGAACACATACACTCATTTCTTCCCCTAAATAATTTTCCCACATGGACCACCCAAACACAAGCTTGACCAAAACCAGAACAGAAATTCAAACAGCACTGAGCATCTTTAACCAACTGTTCAGACAACAAAACATTTCAGTGCAGTCACAGAATCCCAGCATGGTGGGGGCTGGAAGGACCTCTGGAGATCATCCTATCCAACTCCCTGCTAAAGCCCTGTCACCCTCATGGGAAATAATTTCCTTCTCATCTTCAGGTGGAAGAAGTCTGTGCCTATTGCCCCTTGGCCTGTCCCTGGGCACCATTGAGCAGAGGCTGGTGCCAGCCTCTTGCCCTCACCCTTTAGCCCCTCTGGGGCTGCTCTTCTCCAGGCTAAGCAGCCCATGGTTCTCAGACTTTCCTCCTCCCAGAGATGCTCCAGTGCCCTCAGCATCTCCCTAGCCTCTGCTGGATTCTCTTCAGTAGTTGCTTGTGTCTCTTCACCTGGAGAGACCAGAACTGGACCCAGGACTCCAGATGTGGCCTGACCACAGCAGAGTAGAAGGGGAGGAGAACGTCCCTTGACCTGCTGGTCACAATTTCCTTCATGCACCCCAGGATTCCCAGTTAGGAATTGGCACCTGATTGAAGATCTTTTAGCCTGCAGAGGAAGCACGGAGAGCTGACGGCAAAAGGCAGCACCTCCAGCTCCTGGACTCCTCTCCAGGCAGATTGATCACCACCTTGCTGTCTGATGGTCACACACAGAGGCCTCACTCTTTGCTTTTGTTTTAAGGACTTACCATGTAAAAGATACTGAAAGCCTAATGGTCATCTACTGGGTATTTAAAGGGAGGGAAGCAAGTCCCTTTGGCAATTACCATTCCCTGAGAACATCAGGCTCTCACATTTTTCTGTTTAACTGTATGGAGATCATAGCTACACATTTATTAAGAAGAGGCCACTTACATTCATCTTGGCACAAACACACTGTCTGCAGTGGTGTTTAATTAGAGATTAAAGCCAAGGAACTGGATAATCAGCCCTGCTAATGAATCAGAAAGCTCAATAAAGCTAAGACATGAAGATTTTTGTGCCTTTGCTTTATCTGTCTGCATTCCTCTTTCATTGTATCCTGCTCCTTCCACCTAAAATTGCAGGTTTGGTTATGGTGGAGCCAAAAGACCCTCAAGCTTTCCTTTGCCACACAGTCCAGCTGATGGCAGAAAGTCTCCAAGACATCACAGTGAATATTCACATGTTGCTCCAAGATCCCAAAATAAAGAAGCAAAACCCATTGGTTATTGCATTGCTTCCAGGAAGCTCCAACAAGAAAGAGATGTTTAACTTCTGCAGCATGCTGCCAGCAGAAAGGTACAATATTTAAGGCAATTTTTATTGTTTGGATACTCTACATGGGGCCATACATTTCAAGCCTCATTTGGCACAAAATTGAAGTGGTTTAAGTCAACATTCATGGTAAATGTCTGCATTTTTATGGCCAAAGGCCTCAACTTATTATTATTTGCTTCTGTGCTGTTGGTTAAATTGAGCTTTCATGTATTTACTGCCTCACCCTAAACTCTAATCAAACTGATTGCTGGCAGGGATATTATGACTGGGAAAATAGGTCTTTTGCAGAGGCAATAAGAGGGTAACAGAGTTTAGTTTGCAAAGTCTTTCATAAATAAGGGGTCATATCTAATAATGTTTGCTTAAAACTTCTTAGTAGAGCTTCTGTTCTCAGACACTGCTGGCTTTTTAGTTTCAGCTTTAAATCACTATGTGGCTATATATTTGCTGGTAAGAACAGAAATAATCTCTCCTAAGCCATCATCTGTTCTGCCACTGAATGTACATGGGAATAGTGAGAGAATAATAAGATAAGGAGAAAGAAGTCAAAGTTCATCTGGGAGGCAACATGAGGAAAGTTCATCACCCTCACAGAGCTGGCAGCACCCTCCCCTTGCTACCCACCCCCAGCTACATCCTCACCTAGAAAGCACCCACACTTGTATGTGGGACCTCTCCAATTTCACTGTCTTAGCTTCCAGTCTCCTTCTCCAGAGGTAAGCCTCTATCACTAACCAAGGTGTTGTGGATGCATAAAGCCTGGTCTCAGGGAGCTCTGCTCTCTCCCAAGGGTATAAAGGCAGATGAGCAATTTTGGGCACTATCTAATTCTGGACATTACCACTCCCTACTGCAATCAATGCAGTGACCACACCAAGGTTGAGGAATGACTATTGTCTGCATGAAGAAGCCAGGTTTCTAAAGAAACATCCAGCCTCTGAATTCAGCACTGATGGAAGTAGTTAATCCAGCAAGCACTTCTGCAAGGGACACAACCCCTGTGAGAGAGCAAACTGCTCAGATATACTCTGTGAGTAAATGGCCAGACAGTCCTATCAGCAAAACCCTGCCAGAAAGCTGAGAGGGGATCTTGGATTTAGAAACACACACATGACAAACTGAAACAGAAGCAGAGCCTGAAGGCCAGCACCCAAAGCTTTGTTACCCAAAAGAACATGCCCCTAGAATGACATCTGTGCCATCAAGGAAGAGGTGGAGCTACCTTGACTTGTAAAGACTTGTGGCAAGCTCCTGAACCCTCAAAAGGCCGAGAAGAGACAATGCTCAAAGCTTCAGATGGAATCTAGCAACCAATACATTCCCTCAGCAAGCAATCACTAAAGCAGCAAGCTAGAGAGATGGGAAAGCCCTTCAAAGAAGAGGTCATGGCCAGAAGCCTGGAGTTGAACACGTGCACCAAGGCAAGCCACAGGAGGGTGGATGCTGACTGGCTTCTGGGGAAGGGATGGAAAGGGGCATTGAAGCAGTTTCCTGATGCAAACACATAAATGTCAGTAAGCAGCATGGAGATGAAACAGGCCTGACAGATGGAGCCATCCTGGTTTTTGTTTGTCTCCAAAGTTGTCAGTTCAGGTCTCCAGGTCAGGAATCATTTTATCTGTTAAACCATATGCTTTGTAGAACAAAATGCCTGGCAGACTTCAAGGCATATGTATTTAAGGAGCACAAAAACATGCTGAACATCTCTAGACACTTGCTCCCTATTTATTATTACTATACTACAGAAGAAGCTTTTTTCCTCATGCCCTGACTGTAGCCTGTAAATCACCATGAGAACAAAAGCCACCAGTTCATCCCACCCTAACTCTACCAATTATGAATATTCTATTCTAAAAATCCAATATATATTAAAAAATACCCCAACAAACAAACCCAAAAGAACACCTTGGCACTCACAATAAAAGGCTGGAAACAGCAGAATAACTCTATCACTTGCTTGCCCCAGGAGGCCATCCCACCACCTGACTGCCAGGCGTTTTTGCAGTTGAGCCTGGGTTTCACTTGAAAAGGTACAACTTCACTAAACCTCAAGTCTGGAGAGTGTTTTCCAAGTCCCAGCTCTTGGGGGGCAAGTCACTAGTTCTCTGTCTTTGCTTGCAAAATATTTTCTCCAGAAATTCCATTAAACAGAGATGAAGTTTCCTGTTTAGCATGGCCCATATTGACTGTGCAGCAGTGCCTGGGCTGGGACAGGAAAACCCTTTTTGCTTTGCTTCATTCCCATCCTGTTTATTTGAATAAACACCTCTTTGTTTATTCAAATAAACTGCCACGAGGTGCCACAAGCCTCCAAGGTCCAAGTCAGATGCTGTTTTATGCCACTGCACACAGCTGTCCAACAGAGTTCTCCCAACAAATTTCCCTTCTCCTAACTAGAAATAAATAAAACTAACTGATGGACAATCTATCACAGTGATTAAGCCAGACACAGAAAAAGCATCCCCAGGAGCCAGGTTCATGGCCATCAAGTTGAGCACTCAGAATAAACATCCAGGAGAAATCTTCAAGTTCTAACTCACTGCCACGCTTTAGGGCAGGGGTTCAAAACACACAGAGGATCTGGGGCAATGTAACAGATGCTGTTGAAGGCTGTTTGATGAAGTCATGTTAAACCATCTTTATTTTTCTTCAGCCAATAAGGCAAAGTCTTTAATCCCAGCTTCTGGACAGCCTAATTAAGCAGTGAGTAGAGAAGGTTGGATTTTTATCTGACAAATAATTAAAGCTCCTCAACACACCCGGCCCAAGCCCTGTTTTTCCCTTCTGACATCAGAAGACTACTGTGAGCAACACCCAAAGACATTACAGCTGGACACTGAGGGTACTTCTCATCCTTGACTGCAGACATGGATTAGGCTTGGCTGTTGAAGTTCCTGCCTGGAGCACACAGGATCTGGCTGGAGCAGCTGTGGGAGCACAAAAGGACAACTGCTGTTCGCATGCATTTGAGCCTCGGTGACAGAAAGCTGCAGAGGCAGGTTTTCAATAGGGGTGATCAATTTGCTACCATTTTCTGCTGAAAAACAGCCTTTGACTGAAAAACAGCTTTTTTCACTGAAGAAAGGGATTGGCTTTTTTCACCCAAAAAAAAAAAGTCATCAGAATGAAAACAGTGACAAGCTGGACTTTGTTTTGTCAAAGAGGCAGCAAAATCCTGAAGCATGTAGCCAGGGAGTGAGATATTTTGATAAGCTGCTCCATTTTATCCCCAGCACTCCTAAAAGCTTTACCTGCCATCCACTACCTCTTACCTTGAGGCTAGCTAAGACACTTGCCCAGTATTGTGCCTTGAAAATAAAGGCAAGAAGAGCTCAGGGAACAAGATACTGAATATCACAGCAAAAAAAAGCAAAAAAGCATCAAGATAGTTCAGATTTGCTATCTTGGGCTGGGGCTACCTTGGGGGGAACAAAGCACCTTTCAGGACAGATCTATGAGCAAGCAGATTGGGAAGCAAAGGAGATTTTGGAGGCCAGCACAAAATCTGACCCAAAAATAGAGATGGCTATGGAAATGATTTGTACTCCAAAACCATGGAACACTCCCTCCATGTACAACCCATGAGGTATGGGAGGCAGGCAGCTCCAAAACCACACAAACATGTCCAGTGAAGGGTGGCAAGAGCCTGGAGCCAGACTCTGCTCAGTGGTAACCAGGGACAAGCCAAGGGGCACTGGGCCCAAACTGGAACCCAAGAGGTTCCACCTGAGCAGGACAAGAGGAGAAAGTTGTTTGCTGTGAGAGTGTTGGAGCCCCGGCCCAGGCTGCCCAGAGAGGCTGTGGAGACTCCTTGTGTGGAGAGATTCCCAAGGCAGCTGGAGATGATCCTGGGCAACCTGCTGTGGGTGACCCTGGTAGAGCAGGGGGTTTGGACCGGATGATCCCCAGAGGTCTCTTCCAATCCTCACCATTCTGGATTCTAGGATTCTGTAAGAACACCAACAGTTGTGGATTTGGCTAAGGTATTTCTGTGTCTCTACTTACTAAACTTACAAGAGAAAATAATAAACATGTTTCCTCCCTCCCTATTTCATTAGTTTCAAACAGACACTGCAAATAAAAATTTCCTGTTTCTAGCAGTCTCTGTCCCTACCTTGGACCTGACTACTTCTTGTTGCATGCTTGTATCCATTTCTAATCCTCACTGGCAACCCCTGGAGTTTTCCATCCTCGTTTTCCCTAATGACACTTATTTTTCAGTCATGCCTTCTGAATGGATGGCCTGTTAGGACCAGAAACACTCATTATTGTAATCAAACAATACAAGCCATCGGTCTCCCAGGCAGCATGGAACACCTACAATGGCATGGAGCTTCATTTAATGTGACATTTTATCTTGGTGACATCCAATTCGGCTGCCTGACGAGTTTTTAGATACCAAAGCAAACTATAGAACATCAATTTTTCAAGGAGCAGAGGTGCTGCTTCTGACTAGAGACCCTGCAGCACTCAGTAAGCACAAGTATTTGGGAGCAAGCTCTAGTTGAATGTTTCACATGAACAGGCTGGAAAGTTGTGAGGGAGGAACATCATGAAATTCAACAAAGGCAAGTGTAGGGTCCTAAACCTGGGGAGGAATAACCTCACGGACCAGGACAGGTTAGGAGTTGACTTGCTGGAAAGCAGCTCCACTGAGAAGGACGTGGGAGTGCTGGTGGACAACAAGTTCACTGTGAACCAGCAATGTGCCCTTGTAGCCAACAAGGCCAAATGGTCTGCTGAGGTGCATGAAGAAGAGTGTGACCAGCAGGTCGAGGGAGGTTCTCCTCCACCTCTACTCTGCCCCAGTGAGGCCACATCTGGAGTCCTGGATCCAGATCTGGGCTCCCCAGGTCAAGAGATGCACAAGGAACTAGTGGAGAGAACAGCAGAGGCTCCCAAGATGCTGAGGGACTGAAGTATCTCTGGGAGGAGGAAAGGCTGAGAGCCCTGGGGCTGCTTAGCCTGGAGAAGAGCAGCCCCAGAGGGGATCTACTCAATGCTGAGCAAGAGCTCAAGGCTGGGGGCAAGAGGCTGCAGCCAGACTCTTCTCAGTGGTGCCCAGGGACAGACTGGAACCCAGGAGGTTCCATCTGAAGTTGAGGAGGAAATTCTTTTCTGTGAGGGTGGCAGAGACCTGGCCCAGGCTGCCCAGAGAGTTTGTGAAGTCTTCTTCTCTGGAGAGATTCCAAGCCCACCTGGATGTGTGGGATTTTGTTTCAATGTCATCTCAAACCTTATACTCAAAATCCCACTGTAGGGTAGACCTTAAACACACACTACATCCCTAGTCCCAAATCAGCTTAATTCTTAGTGAAGAGGGATGTTCTCGTGGTTCAAACCCAAGTCTTGAACACAGCTGCTAAGAACTGAAATGCTATCTGAGTTATAGATTCAGTCTGTTACCCTAGACAAATTGTTTTCCACCATTAAAATCATGATACCAAGACAAGGCAGAAACATTCATGAGGTCCACAGGCATAAGATGGTGATAAAGGAGGATATCAGGACCCTGAGAGAGAATTTCACATGGACATTCTGAATTTGCTCCAGCCTGAAATTCAGAGCAGTGCTGCCCCAAACTGACATTGTCATGGAGCTCAGGATTTGAATGGGTGGCAAATATAAAAGGTAGAGAGGAGGCTGGAAGTAACTCTGCAAATCTCAACTACCTTTGGAGAACAGCTCATGAAACTGAAGTGTTTTCAGCTATCAGCATTCTGCATTTTTACTTTTCATTGCTTGTATTTTTAGTTACTTTGAGATTTAAAAAATAAACATTTTCTTTGCTGTATACTCAAGACAGATTAATATGAAACTTGACTTTACTTTGGTGGAAATAAACCACCTATATTTAATATCCAGCCTAAATAGACACACACATACATCCCCCTGGGACCTCCAACCAGCTACCAACAAGAAAAGGCTGTAATTTCGAAGAGCTCTGAATTTTACCTCTAAAAAGTTCTCTCACTAACACTTAGTGTTCCAGAAAGTAATATCCTCGGGATACAGAGCCAGTCCTACCTTCCTCCTGTAAAGGAAAAAGGGGAAAAAAAAGGGAAAACAGAATCCAGACAGTCTTCTGCATACCTAACACCGAACACTGCCAGTCTAAACATGCATGGAAGTAGCACACGCAGTTTACTACCAGACAAAAAGAAAAGCCTTGAAGCATTAGCATCAAGGAACAGGAAATCCCATTTGAAGACTGATGAGCAAAGAGCCTGGACATGGACATTGATTCCTCTGCTCCTGAGGTTCTCAGGAGGACACACATTCACGGACAAGATGTGTTTTCCAGTCACGGTGCTGAGAAAAAAAGAGAGGGTTGTGTCTCCCACTGACGGTCTGGTGGTCTGCAGGATCTCCCTCATCTGTAAAGAACCTGGTGTTGAAGTTCTAACATCTTGTTCGTCTTACTAAGCCATCAATCAACAAGTCAATAATTGGTAAACATGCTTCAGCTTTCAACATTGGCTTCCTTGAAGGAACAGTTTCACTAGCAGCTACTTCAAAACCCGTTGGGTAACTACTTCCCCTTTCCACATGTTTATCACTGTCAGAAAGCAGCTTCTAAAGCATTTTTGCTGTGCCTTGAATTCAGTTTCCTCAAATTGGTCTCTCAAGTATTGCATGTATGAGTTCAAAGACATGAGATGTTAACAGCAGCAACACATCTTGGCATCTTTCTGTACTCTTACTCAAGAATTTTATTCAAAAGAACAGAAACTCTATTTCTTAACAAGTTTTGCTTTTTTACTGACATGAAGCTTTACACTTTGTGTCTCTCGGCTGATCTTGATCACCTGTCGAAGAATCAAAGCCTGGTGAGGCACTTCCAAGTCCATGCACTGCTGACCACCAAACATCACAGAGCTGTTTACAAATTTTATCCTGGGGAAGGAGAAACACTTCCATGCTGTCAGCAGCCAAAACAAAACATGCACCAAGCCAAAACTAGAAAAGAGTTTGCAGACTGGCTGCAAGAAACCGCAAATCAACTTGGGTTAACAACTGTCCCACAGAAAGGGAAAATCAACAGCAAAAGCACAGTTTTCAGCCTTCCTGCAAAATTGTGTGGGGTTTGTACATGGTTACACACCCAACCTGCAGCTACCTGATAAACAGCAACCTTCGCTTTGCAAGCACCTTATCAGAGAATACCAGGTTGGGAGAGACATTAATGATCAGCTGGTCCAACCTTTTATCTCAGGATGTGCAAATCCATAGCTGCAAAAGATGCATAAGGCCAGGATTGTTCTGCCCAAGAGTTGTCTTTGCTGTAACCCAGAGTAAGATTTAGCTCATTATCAGAGTCTGTGGCAAGAAACAGCCCAACCTAAACAAGGAACATGTTAGTCCTACTATTTCATGAAAATGCAGACAGGACTCTTCCTTTACCAATGTAGATAAATAGCAGTCACTCCACCATCATTTTCCTGTTTCTTCCTATACTCTTAGTGAAATTCCAGAATCCTGGCATGGTGGGGGTTGAAGAGACCTCTGGGGATCATCTAGTCCAACAGCAGGTTGCCCAGGATCACATCCAGGTGCCTTTGGATTCTATCCAGACAAAGAGACTCCACATCCTCTCTGGGCAGCCTGGGCCAGGGTTCTGCCAACCTCACAGAAAAGAATTTCCTCCTCATCTTCAGGTGGAACCTCCTGGGTTCCAGTCTGTGCTCTTCTCCAGGCTAAGCAGCCCCAGGGCTCTCAGCCTTTCCTCCTCCCAGAGATACTTCAGTCCCTCAGCATCTTGGGAGCCTCTAATGGATTCTCTCCAGTAGTTCCTTGTGCATCTCTTGACCTGGGGAGCCCAGATCTGGATCCAGGACTCCAGATGTGGCCTCACTGGGGCAGAGGAGAGGTGGAGGAGAACCTCCCTCGACCTGCTGGTCACACTCTTCTTCATACACCTCAGGAGATCATTTGAACTTGTTGGCCATGAGGACACATTGCTGGTTCACAGTGAACTTGTCCACTAACACTCCCAGGTCCTTTCCAGCAGGTCAACTCCTAACCTGTCCTGGTCCGTGAGGTTATTCCTCCCTAGGGACAGGACCCTACACTTGCCCTTGTTGAACTCCATAAAGTTCCTCTCCCCCAACTCTTTGCTTGTCCAGGTCTCACTCAATGGCAACACAGCTTGCCAGGTGTCACCTACTCCTCCCAGTTCTGCAGTGACTCAGGCTAGCTGAATAACTCCAAAGTTCCCAGGTAATTTCCATTTTACTCTAGTCTGACCATCTCCTCAAAGCAATGAGACCTCTCAGTGCCAAGATTTAACAACTGCAACAATTCTCCTTAACACCTCCTGCCAGCATTATTGTTCATAGCTGAATTGCTTCATTAATTCCCAGTCGATACAACCAGCTTCCTTTTGTCAATCTGTGTATATTAACATATAATTTCAATGTTTGGAACCATTTTCAGCCTTGGAAATGAGATTAGCTTCCAGTGATTAAAATAAGTTCTCCAGACCAAGCAAAATAAGCAGCTCACAAAGGCTGTAGATTGATCTTTGCGATGTTGAATATAAGAACCATTTCCAAATTACAAGTTTACCCTCACACCACTCCAGTTTTTGAAAGCTATTTGCTTTCAATATCTCACTTTTGTTTTCCTCACAAAATAAACATAGGCAGACTTCATAAAACTTGCAGTCCTGGTTCCAGAGGGTTGAAAAGCCTTTACTGTATCGGTAGGAAAGTGATTCGCTGCTAATGGGATGTCAAAGCTGGCTGTGTTGAAGGACATGCAGTCACGGTGGTTGAGAAATCCTTACAATGTTTGCTCTTAACATTCCCTTCACCACTTGCTGTTCCAGCTGCATGTGACATCATCAACCACAATTAATGAATTAGCTTTGTCAGAGGGAATAACATTTCCCCGACAGGGTTGGTAACTGACACTCCTGACGGAGCCAGTTCCGACACCAAAGGAGTGATTCAGCTTGGGGAGATTTATGATCTTACTCTTTCCTTGGGAGGCTCTGCAGAGGGCAGTTTCCAATGGGCACATGGCAGATTCATGCAATAAAACATAAGGGACCTATATCTGGCTGGTAGGATGGTGACATTGAACTGAAGCCTTGTTCCCACGTGAAGGTTCAAGTCCAAAGTGAACTTGAAGCAAGTTCATTAAATCCATTCATTTCACAGAATCCCGGCAGTATGGGGGGTTGAAGGAACCTCTGGAGATCAACCAGTCCAACCCTCTGCTCCAGCAGGGTCACCGACAGTAGGTTGACCAGGATCACCTCCAGGTGCCTTTGCGATCTCTCCAGACAAGGAAACTCCACAACCTCTCTGGGAAGCCTGGGCCAGGGCTCCAACACCCTCACACCAAACAAGTTTCTTCTCATGTTTTAGTGGAACCTCCTGGCTTCCAGTTTGTGCCCAGTGCCCTTTGGCCTGTCACTGGGCACCACTCAAAAGAACCTAGCTACAGCCTCTTGCCCCCACTCTTTAGCTCTTGCTCAGCATTGAGCAGATCCCCTCAGGATCTGCTCTTCTCCAGGCTAGGCAGCCCCAGGGATCTCAGCCTTTCCTCCTCCCAGAGATACTCCAGTCCCCTCAGCATCTTGGGAGCCTCTGCTGCACCCTGTCCAAGTCTCTACTGGATTCTGGTAGTTCCTTGTCTTTCTTAAACAGGATAGAGGACTCCAATGTAAGCACCAACTGCTCTTGGGCATCTATAGTGTTTTCTATAGTTGTTTGTTCAAATTTTGCCAGTGGTGTGGACCCAGAGTTAAGGGATTTTCGTTACACATATTGTACGAGTCCTCCTTGTATGTTCTCCTTTCCATCTCTGAAGGGGCTTCAGAGCCTTGTGTGGCCAAGATGTTGAGGTGACTTCAGCTCTGACATCTCATTCCTGTGTGACTTACTGTAGGGAATCCTGCTCTGGTAGGCGGGTTGGACTAGATGATCTTTTGAGGTCCCTTCCAGTCCCTAACTTTCTGGGATTCTGGGGTTCTGGGATCTGACCCAGCAACAGGATCAACACACTGAGGAGTCAAAACAGCCACATCTGCAAAGAGGGAACTGGATCTGGGACTAACAACAGAAGTTTCCTCAAGGGGCAGGAGAGATAAAAGTGGAAAACCCAGAAACCAAAATGCTTGTCTCAGGAATCCCTAAAAATCAGAGGAATCAGCTGACAGGGAACCAAGAGTCAGAGCTTTTTGGAGAAATAAGGAAACTGGTAGTAAAATGGAGATCAAAGTTGTGCGACTGACAGAGCTGCTAAGGCTCATTACGTCTGGAGTGAAATCAGTGCCACTGAGCTTGCTGGGAGTTTGGCTAGCATCTCTTGAAGTTTCACCCAAAGCTTGAGCTCCATAGGTCAGGTGAGTCCAGTCCTTTCAGCTGTCACTTTAAGGTTTCTTGTTCTCATGGCTGAAGAGTTTGGAATGCAATCAAGCCCCTCAGAAGCAGCAGGGGGAGAAAGGAAGGGTGAGAGCACCCTCAGCATGGGCTACCAGAAGTATCACATGTAAACCTCAGCTTCAGTGTGGCTTTGAATAAAGAGGAAGCAGCTCTTGCTCCATCCCTGGAGATGTGTTTATACACATGCTCAGGTCTCAAGCAGCTTCATACAGAATCCATTTCTCCTTTTGTTTATAAATAAAAAGAGTATCAAAAGAACAAATCAATAAAATCATGGGGTTTGTTCCCTGTGGAGCTCCTCTGAGACCAGCATTTCTTCCACCCATATCAACATTTATTTTTCAGCATCCTAGGTAGAATGACAATACTCTGCAACATGCTCACCCCCTCCAGCAATCACCCTGCTCTCCTTCACCAGCACATAACGTTATTTCCTGAGGGTCACATCACAGCATCATTACTGCATGTGCTGGGTCACCACCTGAGCAGGTTCAGCCCATTCAGTACAGCACCGTGGAATCACTGAATCATTTTGTTTGGAAAAGACCTGTAAGATCATCAAGTCCAACTGTTAATCAGCACTGACAGGTCACCACTAAACCATGGCCTTAGCATCACATCCACATCTTTTAAACTCATCCAAGGAATGGTGACTTCACCACTGCCCTGGGCAGCCTGGGCCAGGCCTTGACAACCCTTCCGGGGAAGAAATTGTTTCTCATGTCCAACCTACACTTCCCCCGGTGCAACTTGAGGCTGTTTCCACTTGTCCTATTCCTTGGGATAAGGAAACAACCGGTACCTCACTCCAACCTCCTTTCAGGGGTTTGGAGAGAGTGAGAATGTCTCTCCTCAGCCTACTCTTCTCCAGACTAAACAACCCCAGTTCCCTCAGCTGCTCCTCACAACACTTGTGCTCTAGACCCTTCAACAGCTTCATTGCCCTTCTTTGGACACACTCCAGCACCTCAGTGTCCTTCTTGGACTGAGGACCCTAAAATTGAACTTCGTCAGTGTCCAGTTGAGGAGGACAATCCCTGTCTTGGTTCTGCTGGCCACACTAGTGTTGATCCAAGCCAGGATGCTGTTGGCCTTCTTGGCCACCGGGGCACACTACTAGCTCATCTTCAGCCACTGTCACCCATCATCCTGAGGTCCCTTTCCTCTAGGTATCTTTCCAGCCACTCTGCCTGAATCACCCCCAAAAGAAGACCAAAAAGCTCTCCCCAACACACAGCACCATGTTTAAGAGCAGGACTGTGCACACCAAGGTGCAAGAGAACAGCTGGGAACCATCAACCTTCACTCCTGCCTACAGTTATGCCAAAATTTTCAGACACCTCCAGACACAGAAAAGCATGGAGAAGGAGGTCATAGCAATAAGAAGGAAGGAGATCCTTCCCAAAACGCTGTGGCCAGGGAGGCTGAGTTGAGATTCCCCTCAGTACAAGCCTATCTCTAAGCCTCCTTCTTCCCTAGCTCTTGCCTGAGGCTGTAACAGCTCCAAGTCTTTTGCTTTCATGTTGGAATGAAAATATCATGATGTACAAATTATTACTTTGTAATTAATTATGCAGAATAACTAAAGTGAACATGACTTCAGCATTATGACAGCTTTGAAATTTACCACTTTGGAAATTAATAAGTAATGAATCAGGCTTGCTGGGTGTGTGTTTAAAATAAGAAGAGGTTACCCAAACAAAAAGAAAGGCTGAAATTAATTTACCTATGACAGAGCAAGAAGGAGCCTCAGTGTTGAGTGGCAAGGAGGAGAGAGGAAAAAGTGCCTCTTGTCTTTTTCCTTTTCCAACTGTATGGTTGTATAGTGGGGATGAGATAATCCCACTCCATACAACTCCTCCTAACTCAGCTTTCCTCAGACTTGGCAAGAGCCTATGGCCTCAGCCAGAGCAGAGCAGAGAAGCACAGACAAGATAACATCTGAAAACATAGAATCATAGAATCATTAATGTTGGAAAAGACCTCTGAGATCATGGAGTCCAACCATCCACCCAACACTACCATGCTCACCTTTAAACCATGTCCCCAAGCACCACAGCTACACTTCCAGGGATGGTGATTCCACCTCCTCCCTGGGCAGCCTGTAGCAAGACAAAAAAAAAGCTACAAGGAGGAACTCTACTTTACATCCATCTAAGCACACAGATATAGAGGCTGATCAAGTTTGATTCCCTACCCATGATTGTCTGCTGTCCCAAGGAAAGCTCCCCTTCCTTTTCCTCCTAACTGTCCCCGAAATAAACTGCTTCATCCAAAAGCACAAACACTTGCTCATCGAACTGGATTTTTGTCTCATCACTGACACCAGAACTTGTACAAAACACAACTCACTGACTTAAGGAAAACAGTCCCCAGACAGTAAAATCCAGCAATGACTCTGCTGTCAATGGGATTGTTTCCTTGACCTCAAAACCAACAGGAGTCATCTCTGAACACCCCACAACCCAGGCTCTGGCACTGCCAGCTCAGTCCCAACCAACGTCTGGAGCAGGACAGGCACAAGGTTACAAAGGAAAGCATCCACCTGTGGTATGTAATGTCATCTTGGTTGCTGAGCTCCTGCCACACACCTTGGAGACATCTTCTCTTCAGCTCCAAGTCTGGGGAGCCAGAGAGGGCTTTTGTTAGTTTGGAGTTATTTCTGGCTCTGCCTGCCTGGCTATCCATGGGCTGGGGACGTGGCACAGCCACCCCAACAACAAGCATGAGCATGGGCAGGCTGAGCTCTGAAGCTTCTTTAGTCCCTCTAACCTTTTCCAAGAAAGCTGTTGGAGACCAAAGGAGCAGCATTATGCAAGTGTCAAAATTTTGGCATTACAGTAGCAAGGTTCTGCAACCCATGGACCATATTTTCTCTCTCCCTCCCAATCCCAGCAGACTGCCTGCAGTCCTTGAGTGTCATTTAAACCACTCCTCATCAACTGTCAGGGCTGTGCCTGGACAGCAAAGCCTGGAACTACAGCTGAGACATGACCTTGGCAGTCCTGGGCAATGGTAATTAGACTAATTAGTGACAGATCTCTAGATGTCAGCCTACTAGCCAAGGATATACGGGACACCTGTGGTGCAGGATGTCCTGAGTTAATGACCAGCAGCTCTGGGGTGAGTTTTTCCCAGCTCTTGCCACAGCAATAAATCATGGTGCCACATGCACAAGCCAGCAGACAGCTCAGATATGGCCCCCCAAAAAAGTAACCCTGCTTCCCTCCATCTGGCAAATTCAGCAGCAGTTTGCTTGTTGCACTGGACAGGACCAGTATAAGTCCCAGAACACCAAAAGGTTTCCACTGGTGCCAGATCACACCTTTCTAGGGGACAAGACAGGCTACATCTGTGTGTTTCTCCAACAGCAAAATTGCTGCCAGCCTAAACCACCATAAACATATCCACAGACAATGGGAAGAGACATCACTGTTGCTCCCCAAGACAGTGCAGTCATCTTTCTTTGGCAGAGGGACACATTTCCAGCCACCACAAAAGGTTTAAAAGATGCTTCTCTGAGAAGTGTTTTTCCAATCACTTTTTTTTTTGTATCAAGCACTGTAAAGTCAGCTCATTTGGGGAGGGCAGAGGGGGAGAAAAACTGAGGGAAAAAGAAAAATTCGCACCCAAGAAACCTGGGTATAATGTAAAAAATAGCTGGTAAGATATTTTTTAACAGCCATTTCAGTTGGCTCTGTGGTCTTAACCACTGACAAGGTGCTAAAGAGATGATGGCTGGCATCTCAGCACGTTTTGTATGCCAACAGGTTTCAGTGGAAAGACAGTTGAGGGGTTTTTTCCTCTTCCCAAAAGTCTTCTCATTTCCTTAAGAAGCTGGACTGGGAAATACATGTATAATCAGCCCATCAATGAGCACTACTGCATCAGCCTGTGATTTGCTTGGTGGCTTCCAAGTACTGTCTGGAGGAACCTAAGCAAGCCACAGACTGTGGATTTGAAAATGAAAATGCTTATAACCTTACAAGAAATTACATGTGTGTTCTTTGGGATGGAAACAACCTTGCAGCAACCACAGAGATGCTTCTTTCCTCCAGGTAATGGCTCTTGCTTCTACCAAGCACAAAACCCGAGTTATTCTCCTGCTCAGTCTTATGCAGGACATGAACACAATCCTCCAGCATCCCCACAGCATGTCCCTGTGCAGAAGGACAAAGGCTGCCTGCAAACTTTGTCTCACAAAGTTTGGATTGAGAGATTGGCATTTCCTGAAGGAGAAAGCAGCATTACCCACTAAAAAAGGCACAGCAGCAAGTAACCATATGCTATTAGGTTGGACATTATGAACATTTTCTTCCCCAAAAGGGTTGTCAAGGCCCGGCCTAAGCTGCCCAGGGCAGTGGTGGAGTCACCACCCTTTGGGGGGATTTAAAATCATAGAATTGCCAGAGTTGGAAGGGACCTTAAAGATTATCTAGTTCTGACCCTCCTGTCTGCAAGGGACACCTCCCACTAGATCAGGTTGCCCACAGCCCCATGCAGCCTGGCCTTAAAAGCTTCCAGGGATGGGGCTTCCACAGCCTCTCTGGGCAACCCGTTCCAGTGTCTCACCACCCTCACAGTGAAGAACTTCCTCCTAAAATCTAATCTAAATCTCCTCTCCTCTAGCTTGCATCCATTCCCCCTACTCCTATCACTACCTGACATCCTAAACAGTCCCTCCCTAGCTTTCTTGTAGCCTCCTTCAGATACTGGAAGGCCACAAGAAGGTCTCCTTGGAGCCTTCTCTTCTCCAGACTGAACAACCCCAACTCTCTCAGTCTGTCAAAAAATATGTGTAGATGTGGTGCTGAGGGAGACCTGGCAGTGCTGGTTAACAGTTGGATTCCATGATCTTAGAGGTCTTTTCCAACCAAACCAGTTCTATGATTCTATGATAATTGAGAAGGCAAAGATGAAGCCACATAAATCTGGGTCAACACCTGCAGAAGAGCACAGGTCAAGCCCCAGAACAGTGTTTGGGCCACCATCCCACAAGGAAAAGGCTTCCCTGGATTTTAACTAGTATGTTTTGTGGTTACCAGAGGAAGAGCAGACTCTCAGTCAGAAAGCTGGTCTTGCAGCCTGACTACAACCCCAAAACCAGCTGAGCTCATTGTCTGTCAGGCAGCCATCAGGGGTTACTCCTCACACCACCAGCTGCTTGTTTGATTAATTCATGTCTCTGCCTCTCTCAGCCAGGTGGGGACAGTCTGGTGGNCTGCCAGAGGAAGAGCAGACTCCCAGTCAGAAAGCTGGACTTGCAGCCTGACTACAACCCCAAAACCATCTGAGCTCATTGTCTGTCAAGCAGCCATCGGGGTTACTCCTCACACCACCAGCTGCTTGTTTGATTAATTCATGTCTCTGCCTCTCTCAGCCAGGTGGGGACAGTCTGGTGGGTGTTTGACAACAAGGCCAGCCTCTCATTTGGTCTGTATCCTGCAAAGCAGCTGCCTCCCTTGCCCTGCTGCAACAGGAGAGACAACCCAGGAGCCGGCAGAGCTCAGGCAGGCAGATTGCACCGAGATGAAGTGTTGGGGTGAGAGGCTTCAGCAGATCGGTGGGATTTAGGGATTAGGGGGAATGGATTGTCAGATTCCAGGAGGGATCAGTGTGAAGGCTGAGTGTGAGAGCAGATGTCTGCGATTTCCCTCACACTGCTCATCCCCACCCCAACGCTCTCCCCTACAAACATTATCCACTCTGCCATCACAGATCTCCCGTCATCCCTTTTTTCATTCACTCTACAGGAGCCAGATGCTTTCCCCAAATCCACAGGCAAAAAGACTCAGTTAATGTGAAAGATTAAAGGTGCCTTTCTGGCTCTCTTCCCCTGTTTCTTTCCCTCTTTCTCTGTGACACAAACCCCCTTCATCACTCCATTAGGACATATTCTTATCCCCACAGTGCAAGCAGTGAAAATCTCTCACCTGCACAGTCAACCTCCTTTTTGCCCAGGGAGCAGCAGGTCCTTAACATGGAAATATGGAAAAGAGGTCCCTCTTCTCCTGCTCCAAACCTTTCCCACCCAAAACCCTGCATGTTGCCTGTAACAGAGACCCTTTTGTTCCCAGAGCACCCCACGGTATTGGCAGGTTGCAGCAGGCACACTGAGCCTCACACTACTGGATTTTAAAGCAGATCCACAGCTAGTTCAGTCCCTGCAACACTGGAAGCAGATAATGAGTCCCCAAGGTTTCTTTTCTAAGAAACTTCAACGGTTTCCTACAAAAGCCCCACTTTAGCAGCTTTCACAGTCTGACCTCTCTCCTTCCTTGCTGAGCAAGCTGGTGAGAACGTGGTTAATGAGCCAGTTTTTTGCAGTGGGGCATGGACAGAGGCTGAAAGAATTTCTGCTGCAGTCCAGAGGAGAGGGTGCATTCTCCACCACACCAGATAGTCCCAAGGCTGGGCTAAGAAATAACTCAAGATGGGGAAATCAGAGAATCCCAGCATGATGGGGTTGGAAATGACCCCTGGAGGTCAACTGGTCCAACCCTCATACTCCAGCAGGATCACCCACAGCAGGTTGACCAGAATCACCTCCAGGTGCCTTTGGAATCTCTCCAGACAAGGAGACCCCACAACCTCTCTGGGCAGCCTGGGATAGGGCTCTGACATCCTCACAGAAAAGAATTTCCTTCTCATCTTCAGGTGGAACCTCCTGGGTTCTAGTTTGTGTCCAGTGCTCCTTGGCCTATCCCTGGTTACCACTGAGCAGAGTCTGGCCACAGCCTCTTGCCCCCACCCTTTAGCTCTTGCTCTGCATTGAGCAGATCCTCTCTGGGGCTGCTCTTCTCCAGGCTAAGCAACCCCAGGGCTCTCAGCCTTTCCTTCTCCCACAGATGCTCCGGTGCCCTCAGCATCTTCCTAGCTTCTGCTGGACTCTCTCCAGTAGTTCCTTGTCTCTCTTGAAGTAGGGAGCCCAGAACTGGACCCAGGAGTCCAGATGTGGCCTCCCTAGGGCATAGTAAAGGGGAAGGAGAATCTCCCTCCACCTGCTGGTCACACTTTTCTTCATGCAGCCCAGGAGAGCATTGGCCTTGTTGGCTACAAGAGCACATTGCTGGCTTATGGTGAACTTGTCCACCAACACTCCAGGTTATTCTCTATGGAGCTGCTTCCCAGCAGGTCAATCCCTAACCTGTCCTGGCACTACAAACCTGTGCTGAGCAGCAGCAATGTGTAAAACAGTCACTGGGTTGGCTGTTGACACAGGATGGTCCTTGAAAAAGAGAAGGGCAAGGGTAAGGGGCAGCAGCTCCTCAACTAAGCAGACCTCTTCCAAAAAATCTTCCACATCAAAAGCTTCAGATAGTGGTAAAATATCAAGCTACTTACTGTGGCCACTTCCAGAGAGCCAACCCTCACCTCCCAGCCTTGGCAGCAGGAAGAGAGGAACCACTCAGTGCTTGGCGAGGACAGGCCCTAGAGCTAACTCACAGCAGCACATAAAGCAACCAGACACAAGTTCCCAGTGTCACAAAGAGGGAATAAAAGAGAATAAAAAGAATAAAACACGTAGGGTGACTACCACCAGTTCCTGTGGCCGAGCAAGTCCCCTCCTGCTTGAGGATGACAATTGAAGGGGGCGGGGAGATGAAGGCAGGAAAAATAACTAAGTCCATGTATGCATGGCTTATAGAGGAGACAAGATTTAATAGACAGAGCACACGGAGTCTTATCAGCACAACTCACGCTCAATAGTGCCAGGGAGGGCATCATACATTAGCTTGCTTTGACCTGCAGGGCCCTCAGTGGGAATTTTCTCTACCACACTGACATTATGTTGTTTAGATGCTATGCACATCTCGCCTGCATGGAAACATGCTGACACTTTGGAGGCTTTTGAATACAGAGAAAGAGAGGGGAGGAAAGAAAAAAAGATGTCTGGGTCGAAATGTTTCTCTTATAGTTATAGATTTAATTCTGTGGTCTGGAGGGAAGGGTGGGAAAAGAGGTTATTTCTTCCCCCCCCCAATTTCCTTTTCAAAACATGAAAAAATCATCCAAAAGTGAATTACCGTCCTGGTCTATTTTGCTCTTCTTTAATCCTCTGGTTTTGCTGTAGGTTTCTCCTTCCCTCCCACATCCATCCATACATACAAGAACCAGAGAAGATTTAGCCAGGATTGTTGACAATTTAGCTTGGCTAAAACATTCCTAGGTTCTCTTAGAAGGAATGAATTAACAGCAGATCTCTCAACACACAAGGAAAAATAAATAGGGAAATTATTTGGCCTGTTGTATTCAGGCAGAGGGAGAGTTTTCCACATTCTTTTAGCTGCAATGACTTGTAGCCCCTCAGATTTCACACTTTCCAGTTGTATTTTACCTTAGACAATTCAGAGGACATCAACACCCAAAATCATGAGGAGCAAGGCAAGGAGGACTAGCAGAAGGCTCTTGTGCTTCCCCTTCCCTTTCATTATACAGACTGAAGTTGTCATAAACATGTTCTTCCCAAATGCAGTCAGAGGGAGGAAAGAACAGTCAGGAGCCACAAGCTGGACAGTCTAGAAGGGAATTTCATATGCTGAAAGGAGAAAACCAAACCTTATATAGCTGATCTAAGAGGAAACATGTGCCAGAGTGTGACTGAGCTGAGAAACTTGGGGGACACTGGCTGCAACGTTTGTGCAGGTTCAAGGAAGGACTGGACATGCCTGGGAGGAAAAACCCTTATGGCTATCAGAGGGAAATGCAGCCAGTCACCAAGCTGAAGTGCTTGGGTGGATATTGATACAGCTTCAGCCCTTCCTACAATCCAAAAATAAGACAGCTAATGACTTAGTGTGATTTGCTTATGGTCCTTTAAACCAGAGAAATGTCTGTCTGTGAGGTGCATGAGAAAACCCCCCATCACTTATCAGACAGGGAGCCCTGTAAAAAGCTGCCTGCCCAGTGCCTGGAAAGGCTGCCTGAAACACTATCACAGCTGCAACTCCCCTGAGGTGGGGGAAGCCTGTGTGAAGGAGAGCAGTGGGATGCCAGAGCAGCAGCAGCCTGGTGAGGTTTTAGCGAGATGCCCAGGGACTGCTCCCACCACATTTGTCAAGCAGGTGGATGCCAGGCTCTGCAAACAAAGGTAGCAGAAGGCAAATGCCTGGCACTGCCAGGGGTTTGCAGCCGGCCCAGAGTTGCAAGCAGCCAGCTGGGAGCAAGAGAAGAGTGCCAGGTTTCCTGGGTCCACAGTAGTCTCGTTCAGCTCCACCAGGTGCTAATGGGCAGCTCAACCTTGACACGCTCAATTAGTTGGCTTTTTTTGTTTTCAAAAGCAACATTTGGGTGCTGCATTCACTTGGAATGGGGGAGCAGGGTATGATGGATGTGTGTGGGCACGGCAGCTCAATCCTTCAGCTTCCAACAGCCAACATGCAGGAACCACAGGTGTGTGGACATGGCTTCTGATTCCAAGGCTCTGAACTGGTGGATAATGCCCAAGGAACTGGACTTCATCTCTACCACTTGGGGCAGAGTGGATGAAAAGCTAAATAGAGGAGAAGGACTTGGGGGTGGTGGTGAACAGCAGCTGAAGATGAGCCAGCAGTGTGGTCAGGTGGCCAAGAAGGCCAACAGCATCCTGGCTTGGACCAGTACAAGTGTGGCCAACAGAATTAGGGCAGGGATTGTCCTCCTCAACTGGACACTGTTGAGGCCACACCTCAAATCTTGGGTTCTGCTTTGGACCCCTCACTCCAAGAAAGACATTGAGGCACTGGAGTGTGTCCAGAGAAGGGCAATGAAGATGGTGAAGGGTCCAGAGCACAAGTGTTGCGAGGAGCAGCTGAGGGAACTGGGAGTTTTTAGCCTGGAGAAAAGGAGGCTCAAAGGAGATCTTCTCAATCTCTACAGCTCCCTGAAAGGAGGTTGGAGCGAGGTGGGAGTTGATCTCATTTCCCAGGTGACTAGCTATACAATGAGACAAAACAGCCTCAAGCCAAGCCAGAGGAGGCTTATGTTGGACAATTTCTTCCCCAGACAAAACGGAGGTAAAGGTCTGGCCCAGGCTTCCTAGGGCAGTGGTGGGGTCACCAATCCTGGAAGGGTTGAAAAACATGTAGATGTGGTGCTGAGGGATAAAGTTTAGTGGTGGACCTGCCTGCTAGGTAAACTATTGGACCGAGTGATTTTGGAGTCTTTTCCACCCTTAATCTTCTATTTTATTCTACTTCCTAGAGTTTGCAACTGGTCCCAGCCATCACCAGTGCCACTCTGCTGACAGTCAGACCCATACACAGTGCACACATGGTACCTTGCTTCCATATGAAACACATCACTGGCAGCATCTGCTTTCTTCCCCAGCTACACAAAACACCATGGAGGGTCACAGCCACTTCTCCACCCAAGCTTTCTGCTCCAGCCCTCAAGACCCAGCTTTAAAAGAGAAATCTGCCTGTGCCAGCAAGCAGGACAGGAGCTAAGGAGACAAATCTGCTTCAGCTTAGGTCATGGCAGGTCAAAGTCATAAAAAATACATGTTTGAGAAGCCACCAACTGGATATTGAATTGATCTTCTGTGCTAGCTGCAAACACCCGGGGAACCCAGGGTAGGCAAGCTGAATGCCCGCAGATCGATACGGAGAGTAGTGCTCACAAAAGCCTTGGTAGCTGCAGTGCTACCCTACAGTCCTCAGCACTTGGAGTTGTTTTCTTTCCTGTTTAACTCCTCATAATTCATTTCCAAGATACTCTCCCTCCCCTTTCCCCATGCTTTTCCTCGTAGATAAAAACAATATGTGGCTTTTTTTTTTCCTTCCAGCGGGGTTCCAGCTAATAAAAAGATTTATAATTAAGCCAGTAGATTTCCTTTTGCTATGCTGTCCTGGATTATGAGAAAGTATATTTATATGCAATTATGAAATGAACAGTATTTCTTACCCAAGTGAAGCTTTAAAAGTCATTATGAATCCATTAACTCAGCAGACCTTACAAAAGGCCTTCTCTGCTCTGGATTTATTTTAATTTAAAGCAGATGGGAAACTTTTCCCCTCCTTCTTTTCTAAAACCCAGCTTTTCTGCAGTAGAAATGTGCAAAAATGAAGAAGATGCATCAAATTCAGGAGCAAAGGGCCAAACACCTTGGCAGGCACAGCTCTGCTGGACTCAACACCGCTTCAGCAACTTCCAAAGTCTATGCCCTGCATCCAATTGCACTGTGACCCCAAACTTGCCACCTTACACTGAAACCTGAGATAATGCTCAGGATCTTCCTTGACTGACCTCTCATTTGCTTAAATGCTGCCTCAGCATCATTGCCCAGCATCTTTTTGAAGCTCCTCTCCCTGGGATTAGAAGGGAAGGAATGTGCTGGTGCACACAGTAACTAACTGTTTCTTTTTTTTGCTTCTGCTGCAAAATATCACCTAACGATTCCCATTGTTATGTGCTTACTGCTCTGGGACACTTCAGATACATTAAAAGTCAAGAAAATCGCAATGGAAAAGCCAGAGAGGAAAAACTGCCATAAACTCTGGTCAAAGATTTGCCCTAGCACCTAGATCTGGGTGGAACAAGGTGTAATTAACATGTATGATCATGGCTATGGCTTTATAGCAGATGTGCAGGGCAACAACCCAGTGCTCCCCAGCCCCATGCTGAGACATGCTGTGGCATCAGCATCTCCTCTGCAAGGTTTCCATTCCTGGCAATGCGTTGGGAAGGGAAGCAGACATCTGCCCTCCCACTGCTTGCATCCCTTCTCAGCTTACAAGGCTTTAATCACCTAATTTGGTGCCACTGGGAGTGGGTGTAGCAGCCCTGCCTCTATGAGGAGCAAGGCAGACAGGTGTCAGTATCTGTGGCCTAAAAGACCTCCTTTCGGATCCCCAAAGGCAGAGAGGGTTTCTTCTTCCCCATCTTTAGTGACTCCAGAAGCCCTACCTGTTCCATCCATACCACCATGTGACAAGGAAGGGCTATTCTGGGGATTTTAAACAACGACAAGTCATCAGGCAGAAGACTGGCAACAACCCAGCAAAATATGCTCCAGCCCCAGCCATCTTTCACCATTTCCTATCTCACCACGGGCTGAGGATGGTTCATTTTAGTCACCTTAAGAGGACATCCATCTTCAAGTCACAAAAAGAGCCTCAGTTACAATGGCCTTTTCATTAACATGGTGGCAATAAAGCACAGCAGCTTCTCCTGGCTGTCATGTTAAAAGGATCTGGGAGGAATATCAAAAGGCAGTTTGCTGGCAAGTGGAGGCAGGGAGGAGGGCAACCTCCTGGTGGGCACACTGCTCCCACTTCAGCCCCCAGTTGAACTCGAAATGAAGATGGTCACCAGGTTTCCCCTGACTCCTACTTAGTTGAAGAGAAGATTATTTTTGAGACTTCAATCGAGTGTTGATTGGGAACTCTACCAAAAGGCCCTCAAGCTATCCAAAGAGCACAACCCTTCACACTCCCCTTGGACATCACTGGGGTGGTACTGCACAAGATCTTCCCAAGCTGGGCACGTTTTCTCGTATCTCTAGCATCTCCAGCATCCACAGGCACCCACCTCTCCCTGCTGTCCACTCTAATCACAACCAGGCTGTGAGTTTTCAGTCCTCAGACAAATTAAACCTCGCTGACAGGCTCGATCTGCCTCTAGTTCTCCATGACGCTTTCACTTCCAGTTGGCTCTGCCAGCGACAAACCTGCTCTGACACCTTCCCTGTTTCTCAGTCTCATTTTCCCCCATGTGATCTGCTTCTCCCTGTCTCTCTGCCGTGCACTATGCGATTTTTGCACTGACAAACCCATTCTGATCTCCTCCTCCTGCACTCCCCCCTCCCAACAACTCTCCATCTCTGCAATTCTTTCAGATGCTACACGACTGCTTTATTAAATAAGAATAAAAAAGCAGCCAGGTCCAGGGAGTTCTCTGCAAACCAACAGCTTTGGATTTAATTTGGGGAATGCAGTCACAGTTAGTTTCATTAGACTTGCCCCTTTGCCCCATAACACTTGTTTCCTTAGCTGTGTTTTCTTCAATTCAGCTTAAGCAAAATTCCCCATGTGTCTTGCACCAGGAGGAACAGGGCCCTGGGCTCTTGCTACCATTTTAATCCCCGTTTGCAATTTACAGAAGCTCTGGCTAAGGGTGAAAGGTTCTGTGTTTCATTATGAAGCCTCTCAGGGACCTCTGCTAACCTGCACTGTGCAGCACTGTCTTGACACAGTACAGCAGCTGCACTTAAAAAAAAAAAAAAAAGCAAGTTCCCTATCTCAGCTAGATTACTAGCTCCAGCAGCTATTCCCCTGTGTTAGCTGCCAGGAATAGCAATAAGTCCATAATGAACTTTAAAGAGCAACCATGCTTACAGGTGTTCCAGCCACAGGTCCCTTTATCACACCCCACAACCAGTTCTTCAGACCTGGTTTGCATCCCCCCACTTGATACATTTCCAGATATACCAAATAATAATTGGTAGGAAGAGATTTTTGCACCTATTTCTTTCCCCTCCCCCGCTCCTGAAGCTCTCTGAACACTTCAAAGAGAAGCAAGCTTTGCTACGCCCATGCTGCCAAAGGAGAAAGCTCAATGCAGAAGGCAAAGACTGGTGGAAAACCAGAAGCCTCAGGCAGGTAGGTGGCCAACCAGACCTCACTGCTTCCAACAATCAATGTGTCTTTGATCTTAACGCCTACCTGAGGAAAAATCTTTTTCTTCCCCTTCTACATATGTCTCTGCCTACAGAAGCAAACAACCTTCCTCTGATAAAAAAATACAATATGCTTGGAGCACGAGCTCATATTTAACAGCACAGCCCACCTTCGGTGAATTCACCTCATTGTACTGAAGTCAGAGATGACTTAGTCACCTGTTCAACAACAGCAACCAGTGTCTTGGTGACTATCAATCTGTTTGTGAGACATCAGTGGTGCAGGAACACACTCCTGCCTTGTAACACTCTCCTTTGCAGTTGGCCACTAGGAAAACACAAGCACAGTCTGTTTAAAATACAAGTGGGAGGTCAAGCTCCAAATTTGACCCTTTCTATCCCATTCAGAGGGTTTCAAAAGAGAATACCAGCTTGGAAATGATGCTATTAGCAACAGCTACAGGCTGTTAGCCTTGGAAAAATGTTGGCTTTCTCTTGTCACAACACTGGATTTATCAAGGAGTAGAGGAGATCAGTCCCTTCTGCTGCTGGGCTTTACTAAATGGGTTCAGCCACCACGTAGAGAGGGGTGGCATGGATGTGGATGTAGATAGTCTTCAGGAGCAGCAGCTGCTCCCACAGCATTGCTGCCACTTGTAGCTCAAGTTATCAGCAGGAACCAGAACCAAAAGCTCTAGGTCTGGGGCCCTAGGGAGAGGGGAGATGCTAGCAAGCCCCCAGACAGGTCCAAGTTGGAGTGCTGTGCCTTGCCAAATGGTCAGAGCCTCTCCCAGCCCTTGAGAAACTTGTTGAATGCCTCAAACAGCTACATTAATTCGTAGTCGTGGTGGTCTACCTCATTTCCAGAGTATACGTGCACAGAAAAAGAGTTCAAACCTCTCAGTCTAAAGCTTGATGTTAAAATGCAGGTGGATGCTTCCAGAGGAGATTTCGAAGTCTCAGTATTTATTTCCTAAGCACTCCCTGCTGCACCCTGTGAGATTTTCTCCACAGATTTTCCTAGGTAGGCAACAACAAGAATACAGGAGGCAGAAAGCACATCTTTACATTCTCCCCAAGCTGTCTCCTGGACAGACAATCCTGTTAAGTGGAGCATAGGGACCTGAAGCTGTGTAAAAGCAACAAGGTGAATCTCCTTAGTGCAGAAGCCTGACAGATGAGTGCAAAAGGGTTAGATTGAACTCCTGTGTAGCACGACAGACCGCAACACCTTACCGGAGGAGGAAATGCAGCTCCCCTCTGCAAGGCACTGCACACAGCCAGGTGATCTCCCAGCTGCCAACAAAGCTTTCATTTAGATTTTCCACTCTTAATGGTGGGACTTCATTTCTAGATAATCCAGTAAAAGGAGGCATATCCCAGAATCCTATCATGGCAGGGGGCTGGAAGGAAACTCTGGGGATCATCTAGTCCAAGCCCACTGCTAATGCAGGGTTACCCACAGCAGGTTGCCCAGGATCACCTCCAGGTGCCTTTGGAATCTCTCCACACAAGGAGACTCCACAACCTCTCTGGGCAGCCTGGGATAGGGCTCTGCCATCCTCACAGCAAACAAGTTTCTCCTCATGTTTTGGTGGAACCTCCTGGGTTCCAGTTTCTGCCCATCTCCCCTTGGCCTGTCCCTGGGCACCACTGAGTAGAGTCTGGCCCCTGCCTCTTGCCCCCACTGTTTAGCTCTTGCTCAGCATTGAGCAGAAGCCCTCTGGGGCTGCTCTTCTCCAGGCCAAGCAGCCCCAGGGCTCTCAGCCTTCCCTCCTCCCAGAGATGCACCAGTCCCTCAGCATCTTGGGAGCCTCTGCTGGACTCTCTCCAGTAGTTCC
Organism: Galbula dea; assembly: GCA_013399015.1. Classification (NCBI taxonomy): domain Eukaryota; kingdom Metazoa; phylum Chordata; class Aves; order Piciformes; family Galbulidae; genus Galbula; species Galbula dea. The sequence goes on from VWZX01008139.1 coordinate 922,554, forward strand.
TTGTCTCTCTTGCACTGGGGAGCTCAGAACCGGACCCAGTTGTGGGTCAGTTGTAGTTCAGATGTAACCTCAATCTCATGTGGCCAGATCTGAAATAATATGCTCAGGGTGACCTAAGGAATTAATCATAGAGCTAGAAGCAAACCTGAATCCTAGCACAAAGCACATTTAGCCCCAAAGCCACGAGGTATAAGACATGTTGTGTATCAACATCTAGGAAACTAGGCAGAGCACCATAAACTCATGCTTGTGGAACACCTTTTAAGATGGCAGGAGAGGAAATGCAGTTTCCAAGTTCCTCAAGTACCTCACAGAGAAAAATACTGGTATAATAAAACAAACTATTTTGAAAAGCTCCTCATCCAGTATTTATCTACTCCTCGACAGTCTTCCTAAATCCAAAAGCAACATGTTGGTAATGGGTATCATAGGCACACAATTTAAAGTGTTACTGAAAGTTCTTACAGGCAGGGGATCAGCTGCTGAGATCAAAGGCTGACGCATCCAGTGACTCTGTCTGTGACAAAAGAGAGAGATTTCTAACAGTGAATTACAGTGTTAAACAAATTGAGCTCGTCTCCCCTAAGAACAGCTTCCCTTCCCACTTAAGAGAATGTTTGTTCTACACAGGCTACTCCTAGAAAAATAACAGGCTGCCTGTGGAGTGACTCAGCTAAGGAAACACCACTGTGCTGAATAACACCAAGGGGAACTACACCCAAAAAACAGCTGCCACACCAGAAGTTAGGGAGAACCTGTAATGTCCTGGTAAAATGAAGTCAACTATGGCCAGGTACCAGAGAAAACCATAGGAAGCTGTCTTTGCCCAGCCTTAATAAAAACATCTCCTTCCCAGAACCAAATAGGTGAGAACCTCAGATGGGAACCTCTTGAAGTTCGGCAAGGGCAAGTGTAGGGTCCTGCACCTGGAATAACACCATGGAACAGTAAAGGTTAGAGGTTGATCTGCTGTAAAACAGCTCCACAGAGAAAGACCTGAGAGTCCTCATGGCCAATAAGTTCACCATAAACCAGCAGTGTGCCTTCATGGCCAAGAACACCAATGGTCTCCTGGGCTGCATGAAGAATAGTGGTCAAGAGAGGTTCTCCTTCCCCTTTACTCTGCCCTAGGGAGGCCACATCTGGACTCCTGGATCCAGTTCTGGGCTCCCCAGTGCAAGAGAGACAAGGAACTACTGGAGAGAGTACAGCAGAGGCTCCCAAGATGCTGAGGGCACTGGAGCATCTGTGGGAGGAGGAAAGGCTGAGAGCCCTGGGGTTGCTTAGCCTGGAGAAGAGCAGCCCCAGAGGGGATCTGCTCAATGCTGAGCAAGAGCTAAAGGCTGGGGGCAAGAGGCTGTGGCCAGACTCTGCTCAGTGGTGCCCAGGGAGAGGCCAAGGGGCACTGGGCACAAACTGGAAGCCAGGAGGTTCCACCAAAACATGAGGAGAAAACTTTTTGCTGTGAGGAAGTCAGAGCCCTATCCCAGGCTGCCCAGAGAGGTTGTGAAGACTCCTCTTCTGGAGAGATTCACCTGGAGTTGATCCTGATCAACCCGCCCTGGATGACCCTGCTTTAGCAGAGAGTTTGGTACAGATGATACCCAAAGGTTCCTTCCAGCTGTCACCATGCTGAGATTCTGGGATTCTGAAATATCTGCCCTTACCTCTAGAGGCAGATCACCACATCCCTCAAGGGACACAGTAAAAATAAATGAAGAAAATAAGGGCAGGAGACTACTGACTTCTGGGGACCAGTGGAAATGTCCCATCTGCAGACACACTGCAATTCACTCACCAAGAGGACTTAAGAATGTTCTCCAAGGTAACTTTAAGAGGAACTTTTCCAGTGAGGGACGAGGTGAGCAGCAGCCTTCCTCCCAGTCTTTCCATGAAGGGTATGAGAGACACAGGTGGGGCTAACCCTTGCTGGTTGGAGCCTGCTGGCCTCCAGCTTTTTATAAATAAATCAGAATCACCTTTCCCAAGCACACAGCATGGGGATGGTGAGGAGACATGTGCAGGAGCATCCCCTAGAACAGAGTTGGTTTCCTTGACTCATTATTGACTTTCATTACCTGGAGTCAAGATACTTTGTTCCTATCCCCACCACAGATGGTTATTTCCTCCTGGTGCTTTCCAGCCACGTCTGTTTAAACAACAGAAGCTGTGGTTTTGTTGCAGGTTGCACATAGTTTGGGAATTGCTTTTTATCCTCCACTCTCAGCTCCACACGTTTCATTTGTTTGTTTTTTCTGAACCACAGGCATATTTGCATTAACAATACAAGGACTTCTTAGCTGGGTTTTCCCCACCAGCCTCCTGCCCTGAATATCAAGTACAAGGGACCCAACATCTACGTCTGCCACCTACATGGATGCCAGAGCTCCTCCTCTCAATGGCAGCAGGGCAGGCTTGGTTTCATTTGTTTTCTTTACAGGGTCACAAAGCAATTCAGAGGTGTTCTCTTCAGGCAAAATATACCTTCAAAACATGATAAACAACCAGTGAAACAGCTCTGTCCTGTCTTTGTAAGGAGAGCCCATGCGAACACCAGACAGCAGGGGGAATCCTGCACCCTACCACCGCAGCAGGTGACACAAGGAGACATTCACCCAAGAGAGAAGGAAGGTAAAGGCTTTCTCCATCGCCAAGATGCTCACAGGGTTATTTTTCCACCTTCATCTGATACAGGTGGAGGATGGAGGTAGCTAACAGCTTTACTCACAGGGGTGTGGGAGGACAGCCAGGGAGAAAAGGCTCCCGAGCAAGCTCCTGGCATACCAAAGGGTGGTAGAGGGGAAAGAAAACATCCTGCTCTGATGGTCTCAGACCTAAACATTCTCAAACTGAAGGCAAGGCAGGGTCACGGACTGCCCTGAACTGTGAAGCTGAGATGATGCTCAAGTCCTCCATCCCCACCACTGCTTCTCACTTCATTTGCTACTGGAAATTGCTCTGGCTTTTCCTCCACCTCTCTGCTGTCTCCATCTCCTTCCCTCCCAATGCCCATCTCCACGCCTCTGTCAATTCACGTCCCCCAGCCCATCCATCCCCCTCCTATGGCTGTATCTTTCTCGTCAGGTTAGCATCGCTAATGTCAGAATCATTCCATCTGACAAAGTCTCTGCTCGTCTGCATCTCCCTTGTCTCCTTGAATCTCTGTCAAGGCCTTTTCCACATGTCTAAGCATTTTAATGACATATGGTGCTGGTTCTTGGGGGAGGGAGCATCGCTCAAACAGGAGGAAGATAGAAAAGCAATACCGTTAGTAACCAGGCAAAATGCTAGGGAAGGCCTGGAAGAAGACTGCCCGGTGAAGGAGGCATCTTAAAAGGATTCTCCTGGAGCAAGCTGGCCCATCTCACTATTCCATTCCTCTTTCAACTCAACCACAGCAGCTAGTTGTTTGTCCAGAGGAAATTACACCTTTTGAGGGTTTCGAAAACAGGCTGATCCTGTTTTGCACCTGCTATGCCACTCCCCTAGAGCTCTGTAGTCACCAAACCCTGTGTGGCCACCGGGCATGACGTGTCACATTGTGGAACAGAGGCACAGCCCATCTCTTCTTACCCTGGAAGGTATGCAATTCTCTAGCGGGTCAAACCCACCCATGCATGTAGAATGGGCTAGAGTCAGGCAGGCCACACACTCGTGCATTGGCTCGGCAGCATTCCCCACTGCAGAAAGCCACCAAAAGTTGCAACATGGCAAGATGTACTGCCTCAAATTTCAGCGTCTGAACTTCATACCCAAATGAGGAACACTCCTGACACTACCTCAAACCCAGTAAGCTTTTCCTCCCCAAGGCTGCAGATTTAAGACTTCTTTTCTCAAAGCACAGTCTTATCAGATCCCACAGCTTCCAGACAGCTAAGAAGCCCCAAAGTACCTTTAAGACATGGTATTCAGGAGAATCCTCGTGGATTTCTCCCTAAGTAAGTGCATTTTGCCTGCTTATAATCCTCCTGGGTTTTAATTCTTTTCCACCTGTGATAATCTGGTGAGAGATGTGGCAGGATGCTAGGATGACAGCTGTCACATATGAACCAACAAAGTGATCTTGTCTTGAAGCTGGTTCAGTATGAAAGACACTACAACACCAAAAGGGAAAAGAAAATGGACCTACTCCTGAATTACTCCAGCAGGCACCCAGCCTGCCTGCTCCAAGAGAGAGGGGCCAGTAACAGCAGCTTTGTAAAATCCTAACCTCTTCAGGAGCTCTAATCCTATCCCAAGCCAGCTGAAATGCAGCTCCTAAGTGTTTTGGCAAATCCCATCTTCAGCAGATTAAGGGCAAAGCCAGCAGAAACACAAGTCCTTCGTAGCATCCCATTTTGGGCAGAAACACCAAGAACTTGCAAGCATAGCTGCACAGCTCTCAAGACTACTGCTGACCAATGGGCTTCAAGGGAAGGAAAATGCAGATGGGACACATCTTGCATACATGGATGGATTATGCTTTTCAGTTTCATTCAATCACTCTGCAGCATCTGTTGTTTATTCTCTGTCCCTGGCATATTCAAAGGGTTTTGGGAAAATTCTCAAGACTCTCCATCTACAGCAGCAATGAACACAGTCCACATGGACCCAGTCTGACTTCCACATTTATAGAACACTTGAAGGAACACAGGCACCCTGAGAAAGCCCGAGCTTGTCTGATCTTGGAAGCTAAGCACACCAACCCTGTACTTGGATGGGAGGCCGCCTGGGAATACCAGGTGCTGTAGGCTTTCCTGTGTGGCAGGGGGGTTGGACTAAATGACCTTTCAAGGTCCCTTCCAACTCCTAACATTCTGTGAGTCTGTGAAAGACATTACCTGCAGAGTCTGAGAGTTGAGGGAGAGGAACATCATGAAGTGGAGCAAGGGCAAGTGTACGGTCCTAAACCTGGGGAGGAATAATCTCATGGACCAGGACCTGCTGGAAAGCAGTTCCACAGAGAAAGGCATGGGAGTGCTGGTGAGCAACAAGTGCCCTCATGGCTAACAAGGCCAATCATCTCCTGGGGTCCATTCAGAAAAGTGTGGCCAGCAGGTGGAGGGAGGTGCTACTCCCCCTCTACTCTGCCCTAAGAAGACCGCATCTGGAGTCCTGGGTTCAGATCTGGGCTCCCCATGTTAAAAGAGGCAAAGAACTACTGGAGAGAGTCCAGTAGAGGCTCCTAAGATGCTAAGGGGACGGGAGCATCTCTGGGAGCAGGAAAGGCTGAGAGCCCTGGGGCTGCTCAGGGGATCTACTCAATGCTAAGCAAGAGCTAAACGGTGGGGGCAAGAGACTGTGGCCAGACTCTGCTCAGTGGTGCCCAGGGACAGGCCAAGGGGCACTGGACACAAACTGGAAACCAGGAGGTTTCATATGAAGATGAAGAGAAACTTGTTTGCTGTGAGGGTGCCAGAGCCCTTAACCAGACTGCCCAGAGAGATGGTGGACTCTCCTTGTGTGGAGAGATTCCAAAGGCGCCTGGGGGTGATCCTGGGCAACCAGCAGGAGAGTTGGACTGTTTGATCTCCAGAGGTCCCTTCCAACCCCAATCCTGCTGGGATTCACTGAATAGGATACAAAGCTAAGTGGGTGCAGGTAGCACAAGTCTGGGTCCAAAAGCATAACAGTGGGCACCAAGAGCTGGCTGATGAGATAAACGAATGGACATCTTCTGCTTTTGGTCTGCTACAGAACCTTGAAGGAAACCAGCACTATTAAGGACCACAAGAAAGCATCCCAGTTCCTAAATTAAAAAAAAAAAGGCCTCGAAGTTACAAGCAAGAGGCTCATGCTGCCAGGGTCCTTCATTCTCTCAGTTGTATTAAAAGCAAATAAGTCAGTAAGACATGCTAGACAAACCCCTCATTTGTCAGCTGACAGGAGGGAAGGATGAGCAGCTGCTCCAGGAATTTATCAAGGAAATCTGTTGAGCTCTGCAACTTTTTTTTTTTTTTTAAGAAAGATGCTGAAGATAAAACAGATTCCAACTTGAACCTGTCCAGTGATCAAGGAAATAGAAAGCAGTCATGACCTCTCCCTTTAACACCCAGTACTGCCTCGCATCTGATTTACTACAGCCGTCAAGGTGAAGAAGCTGAAGGATCATGGTCACTGCTTTCTGTCCTCCACATTTCCAGCAGACTGAAAAGGGTTGTAGCCTGCTGTTTTACAAAGACCAAGAGCTTTCCAAACACTCTTCTAACACAGCTATCTACCTGCCTTCCTCGGGGGGGAAGAAGGAAGGAATATTTTCAGAGTCCTTGGTGTTGAACAAACTTTGTTTAAACTAGACTTAAATCAACAGCAAGAAGAGCAGCACTAAGCCAACCTCGAGCACTTGTGAAAACACTCTGCTTTAAATAGGGACTCTTCAAGCCTTAACACCATGTAAAGCTCAAGAAGATTTTATGGGCCACTGAGAGCATCTAAAACCTTGGCATCCCACTTGGAATCCAAACAGCTTTGCACTAGCAGGACGAAAGTAGCTTTTAAGCGTGGGTGTGATGCCCCAGGAGCAGGGCTTGAGTTGGCAGCATTTTCAACAAGGAGCCCTGCAACAGCCCCAAGCCATGCAGCTTTCCAGCAAACCAAGATGGAAATCACCCCCATATCTTCCCAAGCTGATACTTTGGCTTGGACAGAAGCCTGCAGGTTTTCAGCCATAAGACAACTCCTAAACTGGGTGCAGTGGTACTCTTTAGGCAAATAATTTCTCAGCAGTCCACCTGGATGCTATTCGTATCTGTCACCAGTGCTGTCAGGGTCAAGATGTTGTGCTGTGTTGGTCCAAGCAGGCACTCTGCATGCTCAAAATTTATTAAAGTCAAATACTCCTAAGGCTTTTACACCTGGAAAGGCTGATGAACGTGAGACAGAGAGGTTCAAGGGAGCCCAGGCAGGTTTTAATGAAGGTGTATTTGCTCAGCAGAGCTGAAGGGCTGCTTCCTCACAGCAGGTCAGGGGCTGCTATGCAAATAATAATAAATACTTTGCACTTTTCAAGCACACTTTACCCAAGTGCTCTGTAAACACAAATCGCACCAAGTCTTACAGTATCTGGAAGGAACAAGGCAGAAAACAGAAAGAAAACACTTTGCCCAAGACAGAAATACAGAAGTCTCCTGGGTGGGAAGCCCAGGAATTTGACAGCATTAACAGCTTTCCCAGCTCCCTTGTGGAAGTGCTCTTCCAATGCTAACCTCACATGTGTGTGGTTGGCAGCCTGCTAGGAACAGCAGCTCCATATCGATTCAGAAAACAGAGTCATATGTGGTTCATTACTCCCAACAGATTTCAAAAGAGATCCTGCCTGATGTCTCAGCTGCTTCCAAGCCAGCTAAGCCTGGAAGATCTGGTGCTGGTCTAAAATAATAAAACTCCTCATGAAACATCTCATATAGGACAAAAGCCACCACAGGGACAAGTTCATCAAGCCTAGAGAGATTTATGTATTGTTAACTGGCTTTCCAAGAGGTCTCCTTGGGCTGGAAAGCAAGGTCCTGGGGAGCAAAGCATGCAAAGGGGACAAGGATGACTGGAGCTACTGGTCAGTACAACAGCTTTAAAAACCAGAGGCAGCTGAGAACAACTCCATGGGCTTCACAGGGAGCAACAGCTTCTGCCCTATGAGACAACAAAACTCAGCCAGGCAGAAAAGCTGTTCTCTTCAGCTAAAGTACTTCCAAGTCTCATCTCTGGAAGGAAAGGTTGGGTTTACAGACACAAAATTCTACAGCTGACTGTGGAGGTGGCAACCTGGAGATAGAACCTGCATGGAACTGAGATTTGGTTCCCCCAAAGCAACAGAGCCCTGAGCTGTTCTTCTAAGATACCAACTTATTTTGAAATCAATACCAAGATTTGTCGATCCAGGAAGAAAATTCTGCCTGGCAGGAGAACCTCACTGACAGCAATCCCAGTGGGTTCCAATGGAGACCAGAAAAAATGCCTGACCAAATTTTATTCTGAAGCAGAATTCTTCATATGGTGATTCTCACAGCCCAGGAGCAAGCCAAGGACTCCTCACTGTTCTACTGATACTCAGAATGACCACCTCAGATGTCAAGGTCTGGAACAGCATGTCACCGGTGAGGGAATGAGAAGAGAAACCCCATTAGATGCTAACACTGATCTGTCTGGCAAAGGCCAAGCTGTTAATACAGACTACCTTGAAAATCATAGCAAGAAATTCAACCTGCAGAGTCAAGGCCAGATTCAGGCATGTAACTCAGTGATGGCAGGAGTTCAAGCACTTAAAACGTCTTTTGAAACCACAGTACAATCATGCCTTCCCATCCCTCTTGGAAATGGACTCTACTGATTATCAACACCCTGAAAGGCAAGACTAAGAATTAAAACCAAACCAGCTCTGCTTGCCTGAGGTTGACAGAGCTGGTTGTGGCTTTGTCCCTTCTCTTGTCAGCAAAATCTTACTTGCCGTAGAAAAATACAAAAGGGGTGTAAGTTACCAGGAGGGCAATTTCAGTATTGGGATAGGGGCTGAGGAGAGATTCACCACCACATTCCCAAAGCTGAGAAGCCAGTGCCTTAACTCCATTAGGACAAAGGATGGACTCGATGATCTTCAAGGTCTCTTCCAGCTGAAATTATTCTATGATTCTATGATTCTATGATTATTTTGGAAGAAGCAAAATACCACCTTCAACCACACTTGATGCTCCAGGGAGGCAACAAGGTGCTTCAGACCCACACAAAGAGCCAAAAGCTGCTAGGATCAAACTGCACAAGTGCTTTCCTATAGCTCCAGGGAGTGAAGAACCTCTTTTGCTCTTCACAGTACAATTGGTCTGACCTATGTTTGCAGGTTTTCTGGAAGCCATCATCCCAACTGTCCCTTTATTCCCTTGTACATACCTGCAGAACAGCTTTACAAGAACAAGTAGCTCTTTCTGGCCCTTTGAAAAGACTCAGGCAGTCCAATACTGCCTTGGGATATCTCCCACTGAAGTAACCCCAAGACAGTGGAAAGCTGCAGACAGAGGTGGGAAGAGAGGCTTGGAGAGAAGGGATTTCCTCATAGTGATGACTGACATGTAGGGTAAGGGTTGCCAGCACCCAGGGAGGCAACTGGCACAATATGACAGCCCTGCAGGAGGATAATTGGGCAGACAGTGCTGTGCAGACGAACTAAAGTGTTTACTGGCTTTAATATTTAATCACGCAAAATGAAGAGAGAGAAGCTGGGAAATCAGAGCTGAAGAGAGAGATGCACGTGTGTGCTGGGTGCTCTGTTGCCTCCATGTCAAGCTGAGCACCTAATGAACCAAAGTACTAGCCTCAAGAGGACCGGCTTGGATGTGCCCATCATGTAGACTGCTGCCAGGCTCCCTTTCTCTCTCCTCCCTGGCAGAGGAAGAAGTGTTCTCCCCTCTAGTTTGGGAGAGCATGTTGTGGAAGGAAGCAGTGCAGGCAGAGCAGGCAAAGGCATCATGTGCAACCCCAATGAAGGCACATATGTGAAATCCAGCAGGTTTAAGGTCAGCTCCATGGGACCTGAGCTGCTTCGACCAAGCTCCATCCAACATTATGTATAAGAAAACTCTTGTCATCCACACCCCAGCATAAGAACACCCATAATCATGAGCCACCTAAAAAGGGCTCCTCTCCCCTCTGCATTACCTAAAAACATTTGGCTTGTAAAGGAGGTGGAGCACTGCCCATTTGCAGAATGGAATTTCTGATCCACAGAAAGATGCCTTACACTAAGACTCCTTTGTTCAAAGGCTTGGATGGGAGGACACATACATCCCAGTATATAAATCCCAGCTCCTGTTGGCTCTGCTTAGAGTTGTTCACCTGTTCCCAGTAAAGGATTTTCCACCCACACTTTGTCTTTGGAGGCAGCCTGGGAGAGCACAATCAGTGTCAGACACACTCAAACCTTTCTATTCCTTTTCAAAAAGGATACCAAATCTGCTCCAAAGGAGTCACCACAGGAGCAGCCTGAGCTATTGTGTGCCTACAGCCGTGGTTTGTATTCTACCTCTGCACATGGCCACACTCAGCACGGAAATTAAAAGGAAGGCTGGCTCCATAAATATTGCAGTGTGAACGGCACTGAGGTCTTTGCTGGATTATCACAGCTAAAAGGCATCAGGAAGCATCCAGCTCCACAAATGAAAGATGTTAATGGAGCAGTCCCAGTGGAGAGGAAGGCTTGGATATTACACCGAGCTGCTTTCACATCCTGCAAAACATGCAGATTTAAATAACATTCCCCTTTCACACAGAATAAATCTCCACCTTGCCTACAAAGAAAGGCAGGGCAGGCCCATGGCAGCCTGCTCCAGAGGGCAGATGGTTAGGGGATACATGGGTGATGGATTGATGACCTGACGTTTGTGTCCCTCGGCCAATGTGGTGGTACCAAATAGCTTCACTAGACAAGGCTGGGCTGTGGTGTGTAATCTTCCTACCCACAGTACTCTTTAAATACAAAAAAAAAGAAAGGGTTAAGACAGATTTTTCTTTCCAACCTTTTAATTAAGCCATTAGTCTCTTCCCCCTTAACCCAGGAATGAGAAGCCTGTCTTCACAGGAGCAGATGATTTCCCTAGAGTAATGAAGACACATTATCATACTGAAAAAATCATTAGTTGCTCTGTCCAGGACAACGTGATTGCTCAATTACTCCACTAAAACAGAGAGCACCCTTCCCAGCACACCGCAGGCACAAACTTGGAAGAGATGCATGTTCACAGCCAAAGAAATATCACTCAGTTAGGAGAAGACCTGGACCAGTACAGAGGTCTGAGCTGAATTCTTCTCCAAGCAAGTCTTTGCTCACTTCACCTTTAAGACACCACAGGAACATGCAGTAAATAGATCACAGAATCCAGCATGGTGAAGGTTGGAAGTGTCCTCTGGGGATCATCCCGTCCAACCACCTGCTAAATCCCTAACTCACCCTTTAGATACGGAGAAGCACTGAGCAGATCCCCTCTGGGTCTGATCTTCTGCAGGTTAAATAGCCCCAGGGTTCCCAACCTTTCCTTCTCACAGAGATGCTCCAGTCCCCTCAGCATCTACAGAGCTTCCACTGGACTCTGCCCAAGCCTCTTTTGGAGTCTCTCCAGTAGTTTTTCGTCATTCTTGAAGTGGGGAGCCCAGATCTGGACCCAGGACTCCAGATGTGATCTCCCTGGGACAGAATAGAGGGGGAGGAGAACCTCCCTCGACCTGCTGTTCACACTCTTCTTCATGCACCCCTGGAGACCGTTGGCCTCCTTGGTCACAAGGGCACATTGCTGGCTCATGGTGAACTTGTTGAACCAGCACTCCAAGGTCCTTTTCCATGAAGCTGCTTGCCAGCAGGTTAACCCCTAACCTGTACTCCATTCCTATTCATCTATCTTCTTCAATGTAAACTTTTACCTATTTAAGATTAGTTGAACAATAGAAAGATATTAATGTCATAATGCATTAACTTGGGTGACTTGCTTCATCTCTGCTAATTTGTGCCTTAGCTTTCCAGATAATGTTCATAAATTGCTGAAGCAGTATGTTAATATGAACATAAGATACAGTCTTCTTGACAACTGGTGCAGAATGGGCTGGGCATGGAGCTCTGAAATGCATTGTGCTTTTCTTCTCCTCCTTTGTCTGAACTGAAAAATCTAAAGCAGAAATACGATATTGGGTTAGCAGAAAACAAGACCGAAAATACTTGTTTCAGGTCAAATGAAACATATCATCTGATATGATATATTCTTAGTTCAGACTTAAAAAACCTTTTTTATAGTAAACTAACTTCAGAGATGTCTTGGGGGGAAGAAAAGTCTAAATGTTTCATGTAGAGGGGAACATGTCTAAATAAAATCCTTTCACTTTTGACACCCACTCCCCCCCGTTTCAGCCTGAATATCTGAATGGGCTTGATGGGAGTTCATGAATAGCATCAGTTGACCCACATCTGCATCTTGGAAGTCCTATGGTGAAGATGCATGGGAAGAGCTAATGAGTCATTTTTCTAATGGGTATCTTGGTAGGTGAGAGAAGTACTGCAATTATATATTTGAAGGAATAATGAGACCCTAGTTAGATGACTAAATCTTACTCTTAATCATCCTGGGGGCGATGAAGAGGGGAAATTGTGAGATGGATCATCTCGATGAGATAGATTGTGAGTGAATAGTGTTTTGCAGATAGCCTAGAGCTTTGAGAGGGAAGGAAGGGGACCAAAACCAAGCTGACAGTCCCTGCTACATGCATTGCAACCAATCCATCTGGGTCATCCCTGCCATCAAACCTGAGACTCGCATGATCTTCTGATCAGGAGAGGTCTTCTTGACAGTGTGACTCAGTGACATGCTGGGTCACCCAGTCAGCTCCCTGATGTTGGTCATTATCAATTCCCTAAAAACTTTAAGTGCCTCCTACTCTTAGGGGTACTCAAGCATTTGGCTTCCTGATGAATCCCTACTAGAGGACCTACCAGACCTTCTCAGTGTAATGAGAAACTCCCCAGACCCTTTGTTGCTACTGTAAAGCACTTGGAGAAAATCCTGCTGAGATTTACTTACTGCCTGTTGCTATGGTGTCTTAAAGGTGAAATGAGAAGGATTCAAGTCAGACCTCTGTACTGGTCCAGATCTTTCTGAGCTCCCCAGTTCAAAAGAGGCAAGGAACTATTGGAGAGAGTCCAACAGAGGGTAGGAAGCTGCTAAGGGGACTGGAGCGTCTTTCTGAGAGCCCTGAGGATGGTTAGCCTGGAAAAGAGCAGCCCCAGATGGGATCTGCTCAATGCTGAGCAAGAGCTAAATGCTGGGGGCAAGAGGCTGGGGCTAGATTCTGCTCAGTGGTGCTCAGGGACAGGCCAAGGGGCAACAGGCACAGACTGGAACTCAGGAGGTTTCATCTGAAGATGAGGAGAAACTTGTTTGGCATGAGGGTGTTGGAACCCTGGCCCAGGCAGCCCAGAGAGGTTGTGAAGTCTTCTTGTCTGGAGAGATTCCAACCCCAGCTGGAGGTGATCCTGGACAACTTGCTCTGGGTGACCCTGCAGGAACAAGGTGTTGGACAGGATGGTCCTCAAAGATCCCTTCAAATCCCTACCATGCTGGGACTCTGTGAAAGCTTGATGATTTACACAGGTTTGAGATTATTCCCAGAAGTGTTTCCACCCCATGGTGGGCAAGGCACATGTCTATGCTGAAGGTGCTACCAAGTAATTTTAACATGGCATTTTTCAAACCAGGGGTACCATGAGTGTATGTTGAAGGCAGAAATACCACTCCTACTAAAAATAACAACTGCTTTAAGAAAAACAGGCATGGTATTGCCTCCTGACGAGGGTGTGAAGCTTTGTCTGATAAGTATTGCTGCAGTCTCATAAGGTACAATTGTTATCTCTCTCCATCCAGCGTGCAAACCACTGAGAGCAATATTCAGAGAAGCTGGTGACATGCAGAGCTTTGGAAATGGTTTGAATGTTGGTGTAGGACAGCTCTGACATCAGGGCTTCAGCCAACTCCTGGACCCACAGTATCCAACCATCCCAGAGCAATGCTTCTTACAACTTCCTACAGAGCACTCCAAAAGACATCCTACAGGTTTTTAATACCCATATCCCAGTGAAATCATGCAAAAATAGGGTTGCTGGACCAGATTACTACCATGCCTCAATTCTTTACATTAAATCACAGAGTCATTAGGGTTGGAAAAAACCTTTAAGATCACTGAGTCCACCCGTTAACCTACCACTGCCAAGTCACCACTAAACCATGGCCCTCAGCACCACATCTACATGGTTTTTGAACACTTCCAGAGGTGGTGACTCCACCACTGACCTGGGCAGCCTGTGTTTAAACACTTTCATAAAGAAAGTTTTCCTAATATTCAACCTAAACATCCCCTGGTGCAACTTCAGGCTATATCCTCTTGTCCTGTTGCTTGTTCCTTGGGAGAAGAGACCAACCCCCACCTCACTCCAACCTCCTTTCAGGGAGTTGGAGAGAGCCTCCTTTTCTCCAGGAAAAACAACCCCAGTTCCCTCAGCTGTTCCTCACAACACTTGTGCTCTAGGCCCTTCAGCAGCTTCATTGCTCTCCTCTGAACACACTCCAGCACCTCAATGTCCTTTTTGGAGTCAGGAGCCCAAAACTAAACCCAGGATTCAAGGTGTGGCCTCACCAATGCCCATTCCAGGAGGACAAACCCTGCCCTAGTCCTGCTGCCACACTAGTGCTGATCCAAGCCAGGATGCTGTTGGTCTTTTTGGCCACCTGGGCACACTGCTGGCTCATCTTCAGCTGCTGTCGACCAGCATCCCCAGGTCCTTTTCCTCTAGGCAACTTTCCAGCCACTCTACCCAATACATGAAGAATACCTGACTACTCTGGAGAAGGTATAAGGTTGGTGATCTCCAAGATGACCTGGTGTGGCTGCCAGGGGATTCATGTACACACAGGATAGTTATTTAGTCTCAGGGCAAGTAGCAGACTGCAGCTACCCCAGGTACAGTCTCATTTCAGCAGCAATGCAGCAAGTGGGTCTCACAGCTTCATTTCAGGCACTGGTGCCACATACGGTGGTTGCTTTAGTTAAATGCAAACTAGCAATCTCTGCCTTCACAGATGACAATTGCCATGCGATTTCTGTCTCATTAAGCTCTGAAATGTAAAACAAATGTGTTTTATGTGGCTGCTGTTTGGCATTCACTTGCACGGTGTCAAGTTTTGCCTTTAAAGGCTCTTCGGTCTCGTCACTGTCTTAAGATCACTTCTGTTTGGCTTCTGAGCCAACACAGTACCTGACTGTTTCCCACCTCAGGCTGAAATAGGTAGGGAGAAGACAGACATAGGGTAGCTCTAGCAAGAAAACTCTCCTATTTTCCCTCTCCCAGATGTGATACCAACTAGCATGGATCTCTGCTGCAGACCTGTGTGCCTCAGTTCCCCTCATCTGCCACTGTCACATTCTCACAGCTTATTCAGTTCCCAGCTCTCAGCCCATCCATCCAGCATATTTATAGACAGCAAGTTGCAGTGGGCACGGAATAACGAGCTCTGAAAAGCACTTAATGGTGAGACTGGGATGAGAAAAGCTGCGGGTAGGGTGCTTTGGAGAACATGGACCATCTGTGAAATGCTATCCCATACACAAAAAGCATCTGATTCCAGCAACCATCCACTGAGGTATGGAGAATACTCCCAGTAGGGAGTATTGTAAACTCATTATTTGGGATAAGGTTAACAAGTGTCCCTGTTACACAGACTGATGGATGCTCGAGCCATGAAGATTCATGACCACAGGTCTCCAGAGCCACAACTCTGATCCTTTTCTTCCAATTACATAGACCAATCACACACTGATGCTCCACTGACTAGCAGCACCTGCAAGGCTGCTCCTAGGCTCACAGCACCTACAGCAGCAGAACTAGGCACTGAGTGTCCTGGAGCTAAGTGAAGGGGATTCACTTAAACCACAAGATCTGGGATTCTTACCTGTAACAGCATCAGAGATCAGCAGCCTCCACTTCCAGAGGCAATCCAGCAGCCTAGTACTAATGCTTAATTTTGCCAAGAGCAGCTCAGTTTTGGGTACCCAACTTGGTCATCTTAAAAAGCATGACATTTACTCAACAGATAGGGCAAACTCTTGGCATTAAAGGTGTCTTGAAACATCACGAATTAGGGATCCAGAGGAAGAAGCAAAGCCAAGCTCTGGCAGATCTTGGATCCTCCAGGCTAGCACAACTGCCCAGGGATGCTCAAGGAGCGAGAAGCAGGACAACAATTCAACTCCAGCCCCACTGTCCTGCCACAAGGCCATCTTCTCACCCCATGAAATATGGTTGCCTCAGGCACAAAACAACTTGCAAGCAGCACACTGAGCGTGTGAGAAATTGTAAATGCCAGCAGCAGAAAACGGTGAGGAAGGAGATGTATTATGGCAAGCCTGCAAAACCAGGCAGAAACACAATGACCAAAAATGAGGTTTCTATGGGAAGCACAAAGCTGGACATTGTTCAGCAAAGCTCTGCTCTGCAAGCCGAGGCGGAGAACCTCATACAAAAGCAAGAGCTCCCACTGATGCCATTGTCGAGCGCCTGAAGCAGAGATTTCGCTGGAAGAAAAGCAGACCCTGTGACAATTATTTATCACCACGCAAACATCTTCCCTCTCATCTTTTGTTGGTGCAACACAGGCCACATGTGTCTCCAGCCAGGGAAAGAAAAGCTACCAGCAGGACCAAGGAAGGCTGAGATTAATCTGGTTTCACATAGATAAAGCAAACAACAACAAACCAAGACCAAAAAATCTCAAGCAATCAGTTTTTAAATTAATATTAAAGTTGTAAGTCACCTTCGACTATATTAAAATATAAACTGGAGCATACAATAAGCCCCAAATAAGCCCCACTGGCAGTCAGAAGAGCTCCCTTATCAACCTCCAACATCCACTGTAAAATAATAACTGGAAGCCAGACTGCTCTGAGAGAAACTCACTCTCCTGGGGCACTCCGAGGTGACCCAATTCCTGCTGCCATTTCCGAAGCCCTCCCTTGGCCGTTTTTCAGCATGCCGGCAATGAACTCAGCTGCTGCAGAAGTCATCTGGGGAGGGAGAGCTGGCATGGAAAAACTGAGCATTAAGCTCTACACTGGGTGTATCTGCTGCAAATATGGGGCAGGGAGCAAGAATGTAAGGTTCACAGTGCTGCAATTCAAGGAGGCAGCAACATGCTCTTGTGGCCAATGAGGCCAATGGTCTCCTGGGGTGCATGAAGAAGACTGTGACCAGAAGGTCAAGGGACATTCTTCTCCCCCACTACTCTGCCATACTGAGGCCACATCTGGAGTCCTGGGTCCAGATCTGGGATCCTCAGGTCAAGATACACAGGGAACTACCAGAGAGAGTCTACTGGAGACTAGGAAGACGCTGAGGGCACAGAAGCATCTGTGGGAGGAGGAAAGGCTGAGAGCCCGGGGGCTGCTTAGCCTGGAAAAGAGCAGACCCTGAGAGGATCTACTCAATGTTGATGAGTATCTAAAAGCTGGGGGCAAGAGGCTGGGGCCAGCCTCTGCTCAGTGGTGTCCAGGGACAGGCCAAGGGGCAATGGGCACAAACTGGAACCTAGGCAGTTCCACCTGAACATGAGGAGAAACTTCTTTCCTGTGAGGGTGCCAGAGCCCTGGACCAGGGAGGTTGTGGAGTCTCCTTGTCTGGAGAGATTCCAATCACAGCTGGAGGTGATCCTGGACAACCTGCTCTAGGTGACCCTGCTGGAGCAGGGGGGCTAGACTAGGCAGCCCCCACAGCTTCCTTCCGATGCACACCATGCTGGGCTTTTGTGAAGCACCTGGGCTTCAGTGTCTTTTTTTCCTCCCCAGTCACGGTATGGAGTTTTGGGAACAGTTTTTCTACCAGCCCTTGGCTTTTGTTTCTCTATCTGACGCTTTCGCAGTGTTTCCAAACTTCCTTCTCTGTTGTTGACTTTGAAAGTGGCTGAAAGACTCCAATCGAAGGAAAACAGCTTGGGTGGACCACAACATCACTGCATGCCATGGCAGAGCAGGATTGATGTGCATCACATCCAAAGCCCATATGCAACATCCCAAGGTCAGCTTCTGAAAGACACCAGAAATAATAGCCCCATCATGAAGGGAAGGGTCACGGTCTGATGAGGAACGCAGGTAGCTGCAGCCAGCAGGTATCCATCCATGCTCACCCTGAGCACCACTGCAAAGTCAAGGAGAGAACAGAGGCACGCTCCAATTATTTTGCCCATGGACCACTGCATTCTGCATCAAGTGGCTCTTGCTGGCTCTAACCAGCTGTAACACAGTGGTGGTTCACACTCACAGAATCAGAGTTATTAAGGTTGGAAGAGACCTTTAAGATCATCAAGTCCAACCATCAACCTATTACCATCATGCCACTAAACCATGTCCCTAAATCCCACATCCAAGTAACACTTCACTGTGAGACAAGTCCATACCCAGATCCACTCAGCACGCATATAACCTTAAAGAGGCATCTCTGTTTAGTTAAGGTGGGATGAAACTGCTCTTTAATCTCCACAGATGCCTCCACAAGGATGCAGGAGGACAGAGCCAATTGCTGCTGGAGCAGAGATCACCAGTTTCAACCACTTATGCACCGAGGGCAAGTGGGTCTTGGGGAAAAACAAGGAGACCAGAGAGCTCTGTCACCAAGAGAACTCTTTCCAGCAGATTGGTGCCTGCTTGAGAGGGCTCCAAATAAATAAATAAAGCCACTGCCTCATTAGCATGCAAATGTATTCAAGCCCCCATTGCAATTTGAATTCTATGCATACGATCAGAGTGTAAAATGAAAATAATACACATGCACCCACATGAAGAAATAAGCAAGGAAACTCTGCACAAAGGGATTAGGGCCAGGCTGCTTCTGCCTGAAGATGACACTGCTGGGGGGGAGCTGTCGTCAGGGAGCATCCTTTAAAGGCCGCTGGTCACGCAGCACGGAGCTTCACCTACAAACTGCTTTTAAAAGCTACCATGACTCTGACTTCAGCTGCTGGAAAGATGACTCGTTTGCATTTGAGACAGGTTGTAGGTGGCAGGAGGAGGCTGAACAAACTGAGGCCAAAAAGCAAGGAGTGCTATATCCTCAGTACCCATGGCCAAGGGTCTCCCCAATTCACCAGCACCCATTTAGATTGGTCTGAGGGGACCAGAGATGTCCCCAGTGCTCCTCCAGCAGCTCCCAAAGGGCAACATTGGCTAGCATTTCTCCAGGACTGGCCAACACACCTGCCAAGCCAGGGCAATAGGCTAAGACAGCAACAAGGTGAGTCCAAGCAGCAGAGACCATCAGGAAAAGGGACACCACCATCTCAGTGACAAGGGAGACGATGCTTCCCCAGTGTTAAAAGGCTTAACCTCTCCTTCCCATAGAACTTTAGCTGGGAAAGGTCTGCAAGGTGTGGCAGGGAAAACAGAAGCCCAGATTAGAAGGTCTTCTGCAGACCAAGGTCAGATGAAGAGAGTCCAAATGCACCTGATTTTAGCAAAGCAAGGCTCTGAGCTCTGCTCTAATACGAGCCTCAGGTCCTTTCTCCAAACTTCTTGGCCCCTCAACTCCACGATGTGGGAGATCCTGCTCCTAGTTGGACACAAAGATTGGGCAGAGCAGATGGGAGGCAGCGTGCGCTCGGTTCTCCCTCCTACGCGTGTGAAATTATCAAGCCACCATTTATCGTATTATATTTTCATTTTAAAGTAAATATCTGTTTTCAATTAGTACTTACCATGAGGGGCATGCATCACTGAGAACACTTATTTCTCCTCCTTTCATTATTAGATTAGAAGTCGCTCAAGTTTAACTACATTTACCAGCAGCAGAGATGTGACTGTTCTGCAGATGCTAATCCTCTTCCCACCTCCACCCCCAAAAAGGTCCCAATCAAGCTAATGCACACCTCAGCACCCAGACTCTAAATCAAGGTGTTACCATGCAAACTTGCTGCAACCCTGGCCAACCTCTCAGAGCCTGTCCATCAATTCACTGCATGTCCTCCCTCCAAGCTCTCAAACAATCCTGTTTCTTTACCTTCGTGTCTCAAAATCTGACCCCCTCACAATTTCATCTCTGTAGCAAGGGGGCTTACATGGACATCCCCAAGGTTATATGAAGTGAGTAAAAACTTGATCAAAAACATTACAAGAAGAAAACAAAAATGGTTTCCAGTGGTGTTCCCCAGGGCTCAGGACTAGGCCTGTTCTCTTTTTAGCATCTTTATGCAAGATCTGGACAAGAGGATCGACACCACCCTGAGACAGCTTGCACATGACATCAAGTTAGGAGTAAGTGTTGATCTGCTGGAGGGTAGGGAGGGTCTACACAAGGATCTGGCTAGGCTGGATCAATGGGCTAAGGCCAATGGGATAAGGCTCAACAAAGCCAAGTGCTGGGTCTTGCATTGGGTCACAACAACCCCGTGAACACTCCAAGCTTGGACCAAAGTGGTTGGAATGTTGTCTGGTGTTAAAAGGACTTGGGTGAGTTGGTTAACATCAGCTGAAGATAAGCCAGCAGTGTGCCCAGGTGGCCAAGAAGGCCAACAGCATCCTGTCTTAGATGAGCACTAGTGTGGCCAGCAGGACTAGGAAAGGGATTGTCCTCCTCTACTGGACACTGGTGAGGCCACACCTCAAATTCTGGGTTCTGCTTTGGTTCCTCACTCAAAAAAAAGGACATTGAGGTGCTGAAGTTTGTCCAGAGAAGAGCAATGAAGCTGTTGAAGGGCCTAGAGCACAAGTGTTGTGAGGAGCATCTGAGGGAACTGGGGTTATTTAGCCTGGAGAAAAGGAGGCTCAGGGGAGACCTTCTCACTCTCTCCAACTCCCTGAAAGGAGGTTGGAGTGAGGTGGAGGTTGCTCTCTTCTCCCAAGGAACAAGTGACAGGATGAGAAGAATCAGCCTGAAGTTGCACCAGGGGAGGTTTAGTTTGGACACAAGGAAAAATTTCTTTCCTGAAAGGGTTATCAAGGCCTGGCCCAGGCTGCCCAGGGCAGTGGTGGAGTCACCATCCCTAGGGGTATTTAAAAACTGTGGAGATGTGGTACTGGGAGCCATGGTTTAGTGGTAACTTCATAATGTTAGGTTAACAGTTGGACTGGATGTTAAAGGTCTTTTTCAACCTTAATGATTCTATGACTCTATGAAAAGCTCCATGTCTGGTGCTCCACCTACTTGCTCATTCCCATCAGATGACAGGTGAGCACGTCACTTGCCTACCCAATATTTTTCCCATGTCTCCCAAATGTGTCCCAGCCTCCTCATCTTCATCCCAATCAGCAAAGCACTTCCTCCCAGAGAGATCATCCTCCAAGCACATCCAGGCGCTGCCTGCTCAGCCCTCTGCTAAAGCACTCGTAAGCATAATAGTACTATTATACTTTGCTCATTATGCCTCATTTTTATTACATAGCCTCATTAAGCTAAGAAGCCTCTGTAATTTAACTGCATCTCTTGGTCTCCGCACGGGGGCTCCAGCTGCGTTTGTCGTCAATCACTTTATTAAAAACACAGGACAAAAATGACTAGCATACCCATTACTGCCCATCAATCTCTTTGATTGCCTCTTAGGTCCTTTCTTTACCTGCTCAATGCACCAGATGAATATCCCTGGCACCTTCATAAGCTTCCTATATTTTCCAGTAATAATGAGCTGATTTTAAGGGTGCTTTCAGAGGAGAATGAGGCACATGCTGGCACACGATGTCCTCATGGTGTAGAGAAGCAATAACAGGATGCAACCAGACCAAGAGAAATAAACTCTGTTGGACAGTAACATAATTGTACTGAACCTACCACAAGATGCTTTATGGAGACATAGATCAGATTAATGATGGTTTAGAATCCCAGAATCCCATCATGGTGGGGGTTGGAAGTGACCTCTGGAGATCATCTAGCCCAGCCTCCCTGTTCCAGCAGGGTCACTGACAGCAGCTTGCCCAGGATCACCTCCAGGTGCCTTTGGATTCTCTTCACACAAGGAGACTCCACGATCTCTCAAGGCAGCCTGGACCAGGGCTCCAACACCCTCACACCAAACAAGTTTTTCCTTATCTTTAGGTGGAACTTATTCTGTTCTAATTTGTGCCTATCTCCCCTTGGCCTGTCCCTAGGTGCCACTGAGCAGAGGCTGGCCCCAGCCTCTTGCCCACAGCCTTGAGCTCTTGCTCAGCATTGAGCAGATCCCCTCTGGGGCTGTTCTTCTCCAGACTAAGCAGCCCCAGGGCTCTCAGCCTTTTCTCCTCCCAGTGATGCTCCAGTGCCATCAGCATCTTCCTAGCCTCTGCTGTACTCTCTCCAGTAGTTCCTTGGCTCTCTCGATGCCCATTTCAAAACCCGAGACAAGGATTGCCAGCAACTAGTAGTCAAGTAATTTCTACATCAGCTTCCTGGCACCCCTTCATCCACCAGAGGACAGTGCTACTTGCCATCCTTTGTGTACAAACTCAAAAACCTCTTCCTGAACTTAACATCAAAATCACAAATATCTAACCATAGTATTTGTAACTCCACTCCAAAGTTTACAATGCACAATTCTTGCACGGTTCCTGTTCCACAACAAGTTTCAAAAGTTCAACTTTTACTCCTAATTTTGAACAATAAGATGCTTCCCCCTGGGACAGCAACTCTGATCTGCTCAAGTCAGCAGCAACCTGCACAGGTTAAGAACATTACACAAGTTTCCTGTGTACACTTGAGGGAAAGCCAAATCATGGGGAGAAACTCACCTGCTGTGGAAAAAAGCCAGTATGCTGGATGAAAAGTTTGCTGCAACCACCCCTGTAAGAAGACCATCAGTATATCAGCCGTATACATAGTCTTGTACTCTTTCTAGAGAAGAGATGCTTCACTCTTCCCCCTTCTCCTCCACCTCATCCCTAATCACTCCCAGAAAAATTCTGCCTTGCCTGGTTAACACCTCCCCATTCTGGTTTGCTTCCATCACACAAAGGGTGAAAAAGGCAAATTTGGGAGATTGCAGGTAGCACGCAGGAAGCTGCAGAAGTAGCAGACACCAGTCAGCCTCTCCGGGAGAAGGGGAGGAAGGTGAAAGGTATCAGCTCTTCAAAAGGAAACCGACCTGAGGAGGAGGTTATCATCTGAAGTCTGGCAACCCAAATGCCCTGGCAGTTGCCCTTCTAGCCAGCCCATTTGCTGAAAGGGAGCTTTGAAGATTTCAAAGGGTGCTGTGTTTCCTCGTTTATCACAAGTGTCTATCTTAAACCAATATCATCATTTTAAGCATGACCGGAGCAAGAGGAATCTTCAGAAACTGCTCCTGCCACATGAGAGAAACACTTGCACAAGAGGCAAAGGGGGAAAAAAGATCCCTCAGCCTTACAACACCATGCAAGACCCTGACTCACATCCAGCCCTAGAGCACTCCTGCTGCTATCACCGCAGATGTTTCAGGAGGTGACATTTACATTGTGTGGGGCTTGACAGCAGAGACTGAGCTGGACTGCATGGGGGTTAGGCACATAAAGGCTGAGGGCCAGCAGGGCTGAAGATATTTCCCTTAGTCTCTGGTGGGGAAACTCATGAACAAGGGAAAATCAGCAGTACTGTCTTCCAAGTATGGAAAGAAGATGCCTGTCCTGGGGTTACCTGGCAATTTCCATCGTTAAAATATAAACAAAGGAAATCACAAGAAATCTAACATCTAGCTGAAGTCAAGCTTCAGCTTTGACAGAAGGAGTTAATTTACAGCCACTCAAAGCTTTGATAGCTTAAATCTTTTCAGGCTCTGGACAAGCTAAGAAATAAGCACAGACACTGTCAGTGTCTGTGATCGGGAGGACAAAACACCGCAAACAGCTGTGCCTAATTTTAGCATCTGTTGGTTCTCTTTCTTCAGCCCTTGGGGCGGGCAGGGCGGGGGGNGCTTGTTAAAGACACAGCCAGAAGGAAAAGAGAGGAGTATTAAACCACACTGTGAGGATTAGCTTGTGGGAGAGAGGAAGGACAACCCAGCAAGGCACCACTGACCAGCAATGGCACCCACTCCTTGCTGCTGCAGGTTACCCCAAGGGGGTCATCACCTCGGTGTACAACATGCACACCGTGTATCCCCAGGGTGGGGCAAGAAGCAGTGGGTCAGACACGGCTCCATATTACCCTCCTACACCCTCACCCTTTCTGCTTTCTGGCGTCTGCACCCCTATATGTCCCTGACAGGGTCTGACTCTTTGCCTGGAGATGTGCCCAACCATGCAGCTGGGTGACCACTGCTCCCCAGGAGAGGGGCTGGGACTTCAGAAGGACCCCTACCCTTCTCCCCACCCCAACCTTCAAGCAACCTCTCTGCTGCACAGGAGGGTGAATGGCTTTGGTTGCTGAAGTCCAAAGCTCAGCCTTGGTGCTCTCAGCCTCCCCAAAGAGCTGGAGCCCAGCAAGCCTCCTTGCACCTCACCAAAGGAGCCTGACACTGGCAGGTCGGAGCTGGGTTCCATGCAAGCGCTGCTGCTGCCACCGCCAGGCTGAAGAGAAAAAGGGAGGATAAAAAAACTGCATTAGCTCCGCCAGGTGACCTGGCTTTGAGGTTCAAAATACTGGGGTACTCCTCTCCTCGTGCCCTCCCCCCGGGGCTCCCTCCCTCTAGCCTGTATTATCAACACACCTGACAGGTACACAAGCCGTTTCCTCACTGCTATAAATGTGCACCTTAACGAGGTGGGAGCCACAGTCAGACTCGAGCTGCAAAAACCTCTGTCTGCTCACTGAGGCTGCTGGGACACAACTGGGATCATAGAATCATAGAATGTCCTCAGCTGGAAGGGACCAACAAAGATCATCGAGTCCAACTCCTGTCCATGCATAGGAAAACCCCAAAAATCACATAATGTGCCTGAGGGTGATGTCCAAATGCTGCTTGAATTCTGTCAGGTTTGGCGCCATGACTACTTCCCCAGGGAGCCTGTTCCAGTGTTCCAACACCCTCTGGGTGAAGAACCTTTTCCTAATATCCAACCTAACCCTTCTCTGGCACAGCTTCATGCCATTGCCTTGGGTCCTGTCAATGGTCACCAGAGACAAGACATCAGCTCCCGCCCCTCTGCTTCCCCTCATGAGGAAGTTATAGACTGTGATGTGGTCTCCCCTCAGCCTCCTCTTCTCCAGGCTTAACAAACCAAGTGATCTCAGCCATTTCTCATATAGCTTCCTCTCCAGACCCTTCACCATCTTTGTGGCCTCCTCTGGACTCTCTCCAACAGCTTCATATCCTTCCTACATTGTGGTGCTCAAAACTACACACAATACTCAAGGTGAGGCCAAACCGGGGCAGAGTAGAGTGGGACTGTCACCTCCCCTGACTAACAATGCAGTGCTTGAGGCACCCCTGGACATGGTTGGCCTTCTTGGTTGCCAGGGCACACTGCTGACTCATGTTCAACTTGCCATCAACCAGAACCCCCAGATCTGCTCAAGGGACCTGGAATACCACTGGCCAGTCATTAAAATACACTCTGCAGAATAACAGGTCCACCTAGACCAGAGGCAGAGAAAGGCATTAGAGGAGCTCATAAGGCTCATCTGACTGCTAATGATTTTGTCTACAGTTATTTTTGTGCAGCTGGGAACAAGTGGCTACAGTCAGCTACTTGCCAGCTGGGTAGAAAGAACCAGTTTTGCATCACTGGGAATGGAAACACATCCAGCTCACTCCCCACCATGCTCCCAGATTTTCTGTCCTTGCCATGGACTGACCTAGACAGCATCCAGTGACATCTCAAGGTGGTTGGGGAAGGTAGAAAGTAAGGAGTGGTAAAGAGCTGGGCTTCCCTGCAGACACAGCTTGAAGGAAGGGCTCAAGCCTCTGCTGACAGTTGAGCAACACCTTGATGTGCTGGCTGGATTTATCTCCCTTCACAGAAGCCAGATGCCCTTGCCTCTTTGGCAGAGAGAAACCCTCAACCTCACAGATGAAGACAGAGCAGCCAAAGGTAACCATTTCCCTTCATACACCTGGCCAGCAGGGACTAATATCACATCCCCCTGGCTTTGGGAAGCTGCGAGCTGTAGGCTAGCTCAGGGCTTACAGACAGCTCTCAGAGCACAAGGTCTCACCACAAAGCAGATGACAGCTAAGCCTCACCCCTTGGCCTTGCTAATTGCAGCCAAGCAATGCCCATTTTGCACGGGAAAAGGCAGATCCATCTGAGCACTGGTGGCCTGGGCAGATCTGAAGAAGGGTTGCTTATCCTGAGCCATCAACTCTATCTGCTCAAGCCAGCATTGCTTCAGTCAAGTTTGTCTTTGGGTTGCCAAAGAAAGAGCAGACCTGTTCATCTGGAAGAAAGGTTCATGTATCTCTTGCACCACACATCATCAGCTACCCCCTGTTGCAAGGTGCTTCTGCACCTCCTCTCTCCACATCCCCTTAGAATCCAGGTACCTCCGGCCAAAGCAGCTCTTTCCATGCCATGGTTCTCCATGCAGACTTCCCAAATCCCTCCTGTTGTTACAGCCACCCTGGCTGTTATGCAGGTTCAGCTGTCTTCACTCCATGCTGAGCATACAAGTGGGGCTGACATTTATTTAATCCTCATAGTAATGTTGACTGTGTACTTACTGAAACACCTCATGCTTATGGAAGACATTTGTTTCCAAGCAGCTTATGCTAAATTGCAGTGATATAAAGGAAACACTTATCCAATATTGACATTTACTGACTGGCAGCATACAGCTTGAATACTCATTTACACTAGTGGAGGCAGGGGAGGAACCCTACAAGGACAGGCCCTTCATTTCTGATCTTTTAATGAGTTAGGCAGTATGAAGTTAATGAGGAAATACCTGCCCAAAACTCAAGGTGGGACTCCAAACCTGATGGCTTCTCCCACTCACTCCCTGCTTGGGGGAAAATAAAGTCATATTGGATCCACAGCACAAAGCTTTGATCCTTCATCCGAGAGGAAGCTGGAGAAAGTTCATCCCTTCCACTATGGGTGCATATTTCATCTGTAATTAGCAGGGCTCCTCTAGCCTGCAGCATGCATCCTGCTGGGCAGCCAGCTTCTGAAGAAAACATTATTGAACATTATCTCTCACAAAGACAGGGCTGCTCACCCTAAGGCTCCTGAAGTGTTCAGCCTTTAGGTGCTGCAGCATCCAGTCAGAGCCTGGCACACTCAGGCAGGGTGTACAGGATGTGGCTTTGCCACAGGCCGTATTGACCATGACAACAACAGATCCAAGAACATAAATTCACTAGCACTTAAAGAGGTGAATTAGCCACCATCTGACCACATACCTATCAAACCTGGGCAGCAATTCCACCAAACACAAGGTAATTGGAAACAAAAGCAAGCATCTATTACCCTAGTTGAGAGTCTGACCTGCTTGCATCAATGGTTAATGAGCAGCAGTTATTGCAAAACCCTCAAAAACCGATTACATCCTGCTCTACTCTGAGAGCCCAAAATGCAGCAGACCAAAAGCTGTTGTAGCAAGTGGAGGCGTGGAAGGAACACATGATGACAAGATCTTATCCTGAAGTTAGCATCTGAATTTAACAATGCAAGTGTTCCACCTCCTACTTCTCCAGCATGTGACACGGAGGCAGAATGCCCAGAGCCCATTGCTAGGAGCTACACTCAAAGTACAATCTAGATTTTAAACTGCCTAATGCAACTCAGTATAAAGGAAGAGCCAAGTGACCTGCAGCTCCTTCTGCTCCACTTTGGAGGCTGTTGCTGCCACCAGGGAAAGGCAAACACTTGAGCGTGGGTCTTGCCAGCGAGGCAGTGAATAAACAGCCTTGACTATACTCTGAAGGCATATTGAACCAGGACATCTGTTGGGCCACAGTTTCCAAGAGCAAAACCCAGCACTTGCTCTGTCCTACCACACTCCATGCATCAGGATCCTGCTATTTAACCCTTGCTTGGGAAGGTTTTAAACTTCATTTCTTCCCAGCCAAGAGAGAAGTAATCCTGCAGGTTTCCTGGCATGTCTGAATTTAATACTTTCAGGTGATGGAGTTGCACAGCCCTCACACCCTCCACTGCTCTTTGGCCAGAGGTAGGTCCCAATGAAGTCAAAAGAAAGACTTGTGTTGCTCCTGAACAGAAGCTGAATTAGGGCCTTTGTCAGTTGTTGTTGTAAATCTGCTGGGCTTTAGAATAAATGAAAGGGAAAAAAAGCTGTTAAATCCTACTGGAAGGATCCTGGAAGTGATGCAAAGCCAATTCTCCAGCAGCCCAGCACCTCACCTCCAGCATGCTGAGGAGCTGAAAGCCAGAAACACTGCACAAACTTGCAAACCTGATCATTAAATTGGAGGTTTGAAGTGAGCCACACTCTCCAACACAGGCTGCTTGTAGGAAAACAGTTTATTCCAAGTCCTTGATCCTCAGTCAATTTGCAACCTAAGGGGCACATGGGCATCTCCCCTTTATCTACAGCTACAAAAGAAAGAAGAGCTCTGAGCCTCTTTATTCTAACATATGCAGTTCAGCTACAGAGAGACCAGGAGCTAGGGACATGCAGTGCTGGTAACCTCTCAGGGATTTCTGTGCACGTTCTACTCAGGTTGGTGTCCCCTAAAGCAACAGGAAAGCACAAAAGTCATCAACATCTGCTCAAGATGTGCATCAGCTGCCCAGGGACCTCTGCCTCACCTTGGAAGGGGGAGGCTGGTGGGGATGCATCAGGGCAGGTGTTTCTCCTCCCTCTGGCAAAGGGCAATCTGAACAAAACTCTGCAGCTCCTCCCTCTTGTTCTGTTCAAATAAAGGAAACCTTGCAAGAAAGCCAGTTTGAGCAAAGTCATCTGTGGTCCTCACGTGAATCCCACTGCAGGAGGTACAGCCAGGACACGGGGAAGCATGCAGATAGCTAAATTATGTTAGAACAGACACTGGAGGAGGTAATCCTGCACTGTTCCTCCAGGATGGTGCAGACTGGACCACAACAGCTCTAACCTGGGTCTTACTTTGGTTTCCCTCCCCTGCAGTGAATTCTTTTGCCCCTGTCAAACCAACTCCTTTCCACCAGCATCACCCCCTGTCTTGACAAAGCAACTTGCCAAACCATTACTGTTTTTCACTCAACCATTGTGCGCTCTTCCTTGGTTTCATTTTTAAAGCCCAATAGCACTTGCTCACTTTACAGCACTCCTTGTACTTGCCAAACAGCACCTCAGTGTTGGGATGGGTTTAGGAAACAGCCCAACACATCTCCCAGCATGGTCTAAGAGTGTATTTTTGCTCCCCATCTCTCACTAACCTCCTCTGAGGTACCCAAGTCCTCATCTCCTGGTCCTAACCAGTGGTGAGGGGTGGAACTGGCCTGGCTTCTCTCATCAGCATGACTTTACCCTTCTCCACCTGGGGACTGATGGCAAGCCACTGGGAAGTTGAGCCACTGCTGCTAATAATGAGCCCCTCTGACAGAGGATTGCAAAGCATTTGCTTCCAGGGAGGAACCAAACGAACTGTGAAGGAGAAAAACATAGCCTGCAACACCTGGAGAGCCTGGAATTCATCACCCTGAGGGAAAGCAAACATGCCTTTGGAAAGAGAGCCCCAGCCAGGCAGAAATCTTCCCAGCCAACATAAATTCAAGATCCTGTGAAATTCATCTAGGTTGTTACTGCACGGGACAGTGAGAGGAGGTGCTGGGTGTAGGCACACCTTCAGTGGTGCCCCTCCTCCCACAACCTTCCCCA
Source organism: Galbula dea (assembly GCA_013399015.1). Taxonomy (NCBI): domain Eukaryota; kingdom Metazoa; phylum Chordata; class Aves; order Piciformes; family Galbulidae; genus Galbula; species Galbula dea. Next base: position 951,733 of record VWZX01008139.1, read on the forward strand.
GTTGCTTCTAGCCTCACCCAGTTTGAAGGGATAAGCTATCCACCAGGCAGAAGCTATGGCAGCTAGTTTCATGGCAGCATCAATTTCTCCCTACCAAGGGGCATCACACATCTCAACTCCACAGGAGGCAAATCCTGCTAGGACTTTATCTTGCCTTCCAGCAGACCTGTGCCCCTGGCAGCTTCAGTGGGGAGAGTGTTGGGTGAAGGAGCAACACCAGGAGGAAACAGCCCTGACAGGAACGACTGACCTATTGACTTTCAGGAAGAGAAAACACAGGTTGTTTCAGACCATTTGCAAGGGTGAAAGACAGAGGATGCTCAAGGGAAGGCAATTTGTTCTTCCTACATAACCTCAAGAGAGGCACAGAAATGAACTGCCAAAGAAATCCTCCTCTTCCCAAGAACAGACAGGGAGCATCCAGCACCTTCCCAACCTGCAAACTCTGCTGGGAGCCAACTTCCAGCCTACATGGTTTGCAGGAAGAGCAGGAGGCCAGAGTGCCCCAGGGGGACACAGGGACCACGAAGCACAAACCCATGGTCATAGGTGTGTGGATCCAGTGATGGAGAACACCTTTTTAGTGAGGCTTTGTGTCAGACATTATTTTTTTTTAAAACCAGTATCAAGATCACGGCTGCCAGCAGAGGTGATCCTCCCATCCATGCTGCCCTTGGCTCAGGGGAATCTCAGCCCTTCCTGCTTTATCATGGCAAATCCCTTCAAGCCACCCCGGTGCTGCATGCAAGTAAGCACAGCCCTGCCTGCTTCCTGCCCACAAAGAGGAGCCACCGAAACTCCTTTCAGCAGGTTCAAGAGATTTAATTTTTCTTTTAAGTGAGTTTTGGCCCAGGGTGAGGCATGACAGCCCACTGGGTGCTCATGCAACATCCCAATCCCCACAGCCTCCCAGTGCTTAGGAGCACCTTTGCCCCCAGAAAGCGGATGCAACCATGCCTGGACACACCACAGTGGCTGCTGGAGGGGAGGCAAACAAAACAAAAACAAGCTTCAGTTCCTCCATCCAGGCCATTCCTCCTGCAGAGTACCATGTGGTTCAAGGAAGCCTTTGCACAAAATCCTATTAGGGATCCTTTGCATGGTTTCACCCCAAAGGGGAAAGCCACAATGCTGCCGACAGCCCCTTTCTGCCAGCAGCAACTCCACAGGGAGGCACTGGATTCATCCTCAGGGAGAAAGCAGCCCAAAATGCTCTGCAAGAGACTCTCTCCCTGCCTTGTAGCCCAGCATGAATAAGCAAGGTACCACACTCCTGATGGTACAGATGGGAGAAATATCAAACAAGCACAGGCTACACACAGCAGAGCTGAGGAGCCTTCGAACCCAAGCGCTATTAAAAAGTGCATTAGCCCTTATTAAAAATAATGGCTGCAAAAGGTGGGGGGAGGGAAGAGAAATTAAACAAATCCCTGCTGGATCCCAGACATAAACTTAGTCAGTTCAGCTCCGAACTGCCATTTGACCTGCAGGGAGTTAAGAGATTGGTGGGAGTGAAACAAAAAGGCCAGGAGGCAGCTTCCAAATTGCTACCATCCCCGGCCCTGCTGCACCAGGGAGAGTTCAGATTTGTTCAGCCAGAAATCTCCACGGCAGACACAGTGGGTTTCTTTTGTGAAGCAGCAAAGGCGAATGCAAACACAGCTTTCTCCCTGAAGGAATATTAGCACAAGCAGAGAGAGAGGGAAAGAGAAAAGGGGAAGGGAGGGCAGCACGAGAGCCCAACACCACATCCGAGGCCAGGAAAAAGAAGAGGTAAGGACAATCAGAAGCACAGCCACCTCTAGACACAGCATCCCTGCTCGGGGAACGAGGGGAACCGCAGCGTATGGTGGAGGATGCTCAGCAATGATGTCTGGCTGAGCAAAAAGGCAGCTGCCCGTTGAGAAGCACTACTCTCTCCAAAAGTTTTATCCTTCATTTAATCAACAGATGGACGAGCTGCGTGGGTTTGGGCTTGCTTTTTTTTCCCCCCTCTCCTTTTCTTTTCCCCTTTTTAAATTCTTTCTTAAAGCAACCTCAAGCCCTCCCCTCACAAAAGCTGGCTTCGGGACCAGGGCGGCATGACACAGATGGTATTTGACACTGGCGCTGCGAGGGGTTGAGCAGCAGATAGGAGACGCTTGGCTCTGGCTGGAGCTCAGCGTCCTCCACAGGTGACAAATAGTCCAGGGACCAGGCACACAGCAGCATGTCAAACACAGCTTCCCAAAACGCTCCCCCTACTCCCCAAATCCCTCTTCGTTTTGTTTTGTTTTGTTTTTATTTTTTTTCTTTTATTTCAGAAACGAAGACAAGGAGGTAACAAAGTTCTCTGGCAAATTCCACCGGATTCACACACTCCTGCTCCATCTCCAGTGCTGCCGGGGAGGCGGGATCTGGCTATGACACCCCTCAAACACCACCGCAGGGGCTCCCCATCTCCCCCTCCGCTGCCTGCATTCAAAGCAACTCTTCCTCCCACCCACTTAACATCACCTCCAGGAGCAAACCTCTCTGCACCCCGGGCTGGACCCAGCTTCTACTGCCACCCCACCGAGAAGATCCATCATTCATCACCTTCCTCGGTACGGGCGACAGGATGGGAACAGGGAGGGGGGGACTGCTGTTGAGCAAAGCCGTGTTTACACACAAACACCACCTAATTAACGGAGCTGGAGCAGAAAGAACTCATTTGCATGCTGAAGATTTTTCCTTTTTTTTTTTTTTTTTTTTTTGGTGAGAAAAGAAATAAATAAGGCAATCTGCCTCGGCAGAGATGCACGAAAAACTCTGCAATCCTCCCTTCTCTTTTCCGCCGTTGTGCAAGGAGCGAACAGCACACACATCCCCCTCCACAAAGCCCCGATCCCCGATCCCCCGACCTGGGGAGGGGTCCCCTTCCGTCCGCCCCGCTCGGAAAGTCCGTGCGGGCTCCGGGTCCTACCTTGGCTGAGCAGGAAGCAGCCGAGGAGGAGGAGGAGGAGGTCTGCCTGGAAAGAGCTCATTCCTCAGGGTGGGCTCGGCGCCGGGGGTGAGGGGGGGGCTCCGCTGGGGGCTTCAGG